>OZ034802.1:19521569-20121569 GCA_964028335.1 Altica lythri | reverse complement strand
TTTCTAAATTAATTGAAACTTTTTAAAAATGTGAACTACAAAAATATCTAAATGGTCTTATCAAAAACAGTGCTATAGTCGCATGTCGTCTATCAGATTAACTGCACTAGATGTGATAAAGAAAATTAAATTAACTGAGAACTATAGAACATTCGTAATTTTTTGACACTATTAAAAAAAAGTAAATTATGGACACAAAGGAGTACTTAATTTAATTATCATATTTTATTGAATATACGTACCATGGAGACTAGACAAGGAGTACGCACTCGACCGGGGGAATCGCCAAAATTTGTCCACGGTATCGCACATATTAGGTTTATTTTTTTCACCACTTGCGGCGCTAGTTTTCCTTTTGTACCGGTATGAATATAGACAATTAAATAATCGTGAATTATTAAATTGGTTTTTATGATTTATATCTGTAAGATCGAACTATTTTTTTCATTGTGTAAATAAATTAATAATGAAATAATTAAAAACTATTTATTTTATTTTAAACTACGTCCTCCTTGGTCGCCATTTTGGTACAAATGGAACACCAGCGCTCTCTTATTTTGGTAGGTATACATGGAGTTCGTACTCCTTGTCTAGTCTCCATGATACCTACTGTAGATAGAATTATAGCGTGACTTGTAGATAAAAAAGCATATACAGCGAATCATATAACCTATTGTGGTTACGTGTCATATATCGTATGTGCAGTATTTGTAATTTTACTCCACTGTTGCAAATTTAAATTTAATTACTTATTCAATTTACTTAAAAAATATTCTCATAGATTTTAAAATCACAGATTAAAAAAATAGTATTGCTCTCAAATATGCATATATTTTTTGACAGCGTTATATAAAAACTGAGATTTTAAACTACAATTTTAATTTCCTGCAAAAACTGTATAAAGCTTATAATTCAATTGAAAAATAAACACTTTCAGATACAACTCCCCAATATGTAAGATTCACTTTATATAATTTTTTACTGCAATATACAAATCTAGCTTCAGTGCTGCTTTTAAGGGGTTATACGCAGTTAGAATTTAAAAAAAACGATTTTTTTTTATTTTTATTTTCGGAATGTACATATATTCTCTGGTAATTTGAATTTTATCCGATAAATACTTTCGGAGATATACGTGAATTTGTCAGAGTGTTAGAAAGTCGGGACAGTAAGAACTGGACGAGCAGCTGCACTCATGAGGCGCGCTACCTGAGAATGAAAGAATGGCTCGACGACAACACCAGCTGGACTTATTGGAAGCTACAGAGCCTAAACAAATTCCCTCTTATGGCCGTGGATTTGATGGTACCATGTAAGTTTAAGAAAGAAAAAATTTAACTATGTGTTAACTACTTCTGAAACTTTAAACGCGTTTTTTTCAAAACTGTCCTTTCAGAGTCGATGAACAAGATTTCTCAGAGACGGTTCAACTAATCAGGGTCAAATTTTAACACGTTCTTCTTAGATATATTCTTGAGGTATTAAACAAAGGATTAATGTGTAAAAAATTTTGGAACGAAGTTCCTTACGGCAGGTTTGGAGGAGATAGGGATTTTGCTGCGCGACCGAACTGAAAAAAATGTAATAGTAAAACCGTAGGAAAAAGTCCCAGGAATAAAACCGTTTAAAAAGTCCGTGGAATAAAACCGTTAAATGCAATGAGGGATTTTGCTGCGCGACCGAATTGAAAAAAAAAATGTAATAGTAAAACCGTAAGAAAAAGTCCGTGGAATAAAACCGTTAAAAAAGGTCGTGGAATAAAACCGTTAAATGAGACGTGCGCTGGCGCTACAGTCGTATACACAAGCGAGTAGTGTATAATACCCATGTAATACTTCTATATGGACAGTTCCTATAAGTGGAAGGTGTTCAGACGAAGTGAAACAGATACTGTATCGTTTGTTTTCTCTTCCGAGCACATCAGTCAATTCTGCGCATTTTAGAGACTTTTCAAGCATGCGCAGTATGGATAAGAGGTCTCAAACGAAAGAGAAAAAAATATATTGTGGGCACCGTAATGTTGCGACGTTCTTTCCTATACCAACTGTCCATATAGAAGTATTACATATATGATAATACCTTTCTCTTTTTCCCTCTTTCTTTTCGTTATCTCATCCCTTCTCTCTCTCTATTACCACTCCACCCCGCCAATGCATAGTATATACTCATGAATTCATGGAGAAGCACGTGGCGAATACTCACATTATAGATACATTTTACGTGTGAGTAGCCACGTTTATTTTCATATAATTTCAAATTGTGTCGATTCTACATTAGCCGAAGGAACTTCGTTCCTACCTGGTGTCCCACGACACCACAACCTATTTTACTATTTCTTTATGACAATTTGGAGCAAAAATTTTAATCAAAAACTAAATTTTTTTAACAAATAGCCGCCATTTTGTCAAAAATCAAAATTTTGTTTATTCCTTTGTTCAATACCTGCATTTATCTATCCTTCAAAAGAATTCACCCTAATTTTTTAATTTAGATAATCCAAACCGTCGAAATGGTGCTCACCGCCAAGCGCCTTTTTTTTGGAGGTCGTTCGGGACATCATCTACAGAAGCGGTGCACATCAATATTTTGATATGAGTAACACACAATTGTGTTTTTAAAAGTGTCTATCAGTCTTATCATCACTTGTAATTAATGAATAAAAGCTGTTTCTATAAAAAAAATAATAAAAAAACGTTATTTTTAAGCCTCACAACTGCGAATAACCCCTTAAAAAGGCCAATAAAGCAACATTTTATGGATAATAAAAATAAATCTCTGCATACAACATTCCTATTCGATATTACGACATAATATATATTTATTCTCTACATAAAATTAAGTATTAAAAATAGATTTAAATATGCTATGATTTACTTATTTAGAAATTAATTAAATTTTTGTTAAAAATGTAATTATTTGCTATTAATTAAAGTATATATTGTTGTATCAAGAATTAATGTAATTCGATAAAGTATGTAAATGCAATAAAAAAGAAAACGTTACTTTTTATTCAAAAGGTTCATTCTGGACATATAAGAAAATTTGTTAACTAGTAAATCAAAATTTTATGGATATATTATATAACTAATACATCTATTCGTAAAAAACATACCTGACTATTAAAAAAAAACAAATAACATATGTCTTAAAAACTTCACTTTTAATATTATAACAAAGTAAATTAACTTTTAAAAACGAACTGATCAAAACAAACTTTATATAGTTGTATAACATAATTAAATAGAAAACAAGTTGTTCTGTAACCAACAAAATATAAATTAGAAAAGTTCAGTATCGTCATGAAAAAGAACAATTTTTAATGAGTATCGATCCATATTAACAATTTGTTAAGCAAGCTATATATAACTTAAGATTAGGAACATCCATTTACGTTTATTTCATTTTTTATTTAACAGTATAATAATTGTGTTTAACATACATGACTTTATAAAATAAATGTTCTCTATCAGTAGCCATTTGGGATTTTTATGGTTTATTGCAGACTAACTTATTTTATATGGAATGTAAGAGAGCGGTTGTAATTTAATAGATCGTATTTTGTTCAAATAAAAGTAATACCAACGAAAAAACTCTAAGTCTCGTACCACAAAAATATTTTATTTAAAGTCAGATGTTGATAGACAATGACGGCTAGTTTCGACCTACATAGGTCATCTTCAGCTCAAATGTCAAATGCAAAAAATGTTAATTTATACAACGGTAGATAAAATTCTATAGAATGCAGCTTAGGTGGTAAACAGGCTTAAAGTATTCTACATAAATATCCCGTGGCATTGGAAAATTGTAATGGAAAAATTAAGAAAACTAAAGGTAGTAACCACTAGTGGTAGTCAAAAATAAAGGCAGAAGTCAGGAAAGATAACAAATTACATGAACAAATAACCTGAAATTGTTAATTTTTGATCTTGTTGCACCTCCAGGGCAACAACCCCTTCCTTTGTTTGGTTCACCTGTCGCCAACGGAATCTGACGCCGTAGCTCATTACTCTAACAATTTTAGTTTTAGTTTGATATCTTTCCTGACTTCTGCCTTTCTTTTTGACTACCACTAGTGGTTACTATCTTTAGTTTTCTTAATTTTTCCATTACAATTTTCCAATACCACAGGATATTTATGTAGAAGATCTTAAGCCTGTTTACCACCTAAGCTGCATTCTATAGGATTTTATCTACCGTTGTATAAATTAACATTTTTTGCATTTGACCTATGTAGGTCGAAACTAGTCGTTATTGTCTATCTGACTTTAAATAAAATATTTTTGTGGTACGAGACAGAGTTTTTTCTTTGGACCACATTCGAGATATGGATGATATTCTCTTTCCCAAATAAAAGTGTCTGTAAATTATTGAAAACCTTAAAATATAATGGATTTAATATAAAAACTGTGAATAATAACTCGTCAACAAGCGTCGTAAATATTGCTCCACCGAGTACTTGCACATGTTCTGGAGGGCTGATATTAATTGAAAACGCAACAGAATGGACAATCGTCTCCAAACTTTTGTATGAAGGTGCATTAATTTGTTCGACTGGTTCCATAGAAAAAGAAAATGTTGCGCCAAAAAAATAACTTTATGGAAATGTAACGTTCCGTGTAAAAGAATCAAAAAACAGGAGCGCGGTAATTTTTGACAAAAACAATGTCAATCGAACTTTTGAAAAATTGGAGTATCGAGCTATCATCAAGTACCTTCATATACTTATAAAATCCAGACTACGCGTTTCAATTTAAGCCCGTTCTCCTAGTGGGAAAAAGTAAACAGATCAAAACAGTGTTGTTTTCTCTTTGTAATACTCTTATATTCTAAGTGTGCTCCCAATTGAAGTGTATCAAGAATGTCTCATGTCCGGTTTACTCCGCCTATTGGAAAGAGAAGCAAACACTGGGAGAACGGGCTTGAATTGTCTTAGTAATTTAAGTCGTAAGTACCTGTATTTAAAGAGGTTAAGAGACCAACAGATTTAAGAAACAATACAGAACAATACGCTTGTCGATGAGTGTGCATCGATGCGATCATAAAAAAATGGATTACACTTTTAAAAGGAGATAACGTAAATATAAAGGTTGATCGGGAAAGCCAGTTTTTGTGTCCACTTGCGTAAATATAAATGTAGTTTATGACTTGATTTTATCGAATAGTAACTGAAGAAAATTTTAGTCTCATTTTGATAAAACATAAAATAGCGACCACTCATTGTATTATCTTTCGTAATCTAATAAATCACTGAAACAAGTTTAATTTCATAACGAATAAATTCATTTTTAGATTCAAAACTTACATTCTTATATAGCAAGTTTATTAAAAAAATAATTCAAAGTTCTGTAATTGATCGATACCTATTAAAAATTTCTTCCAATCATAAAGTTCTAATCACTTATTTAAACTTATGTTACGTAAAAAATGTTTCAATATATTCTTATCAATTTCAACCTCTGTACAATTTTTGTTCTCGACATTTGGTAAGTGGATACCTAAATTGAGTAACGAGTTTATTATAGATCGTTTCACATCTGATAAACTACGAACACGATTCACTAAAATACTTGGAGATTTGACCACTTCTTTGACGAAGGTAATTTGTATTTTCAAATTGTTTATTAAATTTTGTGAACGAAGTTTGTTTAAATAGTAACCAAGAATGAGCATTAGTTCACAGTCGATTATGTCGTTTTTTACTATTAATGTAGATTCTAAACCCTGAAAAAAATATTAATTAATAAATATGTAAATATCAGAAGATTTTTCTACGTTTATGAAATAAAATTTAAAAAAAAAAGGACGAAGATTACAAAATAATGAGGACTTTTTTTTTTAAAGAGGGCCAGGCTTAGAGGTAGTCCATGGGATTGCATCGCAGCTAGTACAGCTTATTGTGCACCCTCATTGACAGGTCCTCATTCTTCGTCAAATCCCAGGTTCTTAATGAACCAAGAGATTCTTTTGACTATGGTTGCCCGTTCTTCCCTTTGATCTCCAGTCGGTAGGCCAAGGGATCTCACACGCAGACCTTGCAGGGCTGGGCACATGAATATCACGTGGAAGGCTGTTTCCTCCTCCTCACCGCATTTTCTACATAGCAGGTTTTCAACTTGAATTCCCATCTTATGTAGGTGTCCGCGAAATACCCAGTGGCCGCTGATGAAGCCAACCACTTTCCGCAGGGTCTTCCTCCTCAGCCCAAGGGCATCTGCCGCTATAGCACCAGTAGGTGTCTGCAGCATTGTCTTTGACTGAATTTTACCTTCTGTTCTTTCCCAACTCTTTCGATGTTCTATGCCCATCCACTGGCGAACAGCTCTTCGTGCTGTGTTGTAAGCAATACCACACGTCGCCTCTGGGCCAATGAGCGGGCTTTCAGCTCCTTTGTTTGCCCACTTGTCTGCTCCCTCATTGCCAGCGATACCTTTGTGCCCCGGAACCCAACTAAGGATAACCTTGTTGTACTCTCCCAGGGTTTTCATGGCCTGATGACAGTCCCATACTGCTTTAGAGGTAAAGTCAAAACTGTCAAGTGCCATTAGCGCTGCTCTACTATCCGAGTTTATGTATATGGTGTGGTCTGTCATACCACGCTCCAAACACACTCTTGCACACTCTGATAGGGCAACAACTTCAGCCTGGAAAACAGTAGCCAGCTTACCCAGGCTTACGCAAAACTGCGCCTTGGGTCTGACTCCATATATTCCCGCCCCAGTGCCTGTTGGCTTCTTCGAGCCATCCGTATACCAAGTGATCCCCCTTTTCATATATTCAGGTTCACCTTTCTCCCAGGCAGCCCTGTCAATAATATTGACATTGTATGGCTTTTCTAGATCTGTGATCTTCACCATCCTGTCTGGTAGCATTTCCAAGGTGTCCATCTGTACAGTGTCCACAATCCTTGTATGCCCACTGGCGGCGTTATACTTCTAGTTGCCACTGCAACCCATTCTGTAGGCTGCCATCCTTGCCTTCCCTTTCACAATAATGTCGAGAAGGACTTCTTTTATGTGGAATGAATTTTATAAATAATTATATTAAACAAATTGAATATTTTAATATTCAATTTCAAAACTATTTATTTTGATTTTTTTCACTTTTATTTAATTCTATTTGTTAAATATTTTAAAATTTCTTAAAATCCTTGAGGTTTTTCAGCTCCTTTTGAAAAATTTTGAGGTATTGAGAACTTTTAAATACAGTATTATCTGAGATAGGTGGTCAATTCAAAATTTTAAATTATTGTTTGGATTTGTAAATATATCCGTTGTATAAGGTTAAACAGCCCCCATGGTGTGCAGGTATCCTTTTACCGAAGCATGGCACACGTAATGACACATAGCTGAAACCAGCGCTGTTAAGTCACTTGCGGCTAAAATCCGAAGCACTTAGCATTTTACCTCAACCGTTTAGGTGTAACATTTGTGTCTCGTAAATACCAGATTTTCACAAATTTACCATAAACCTTCAGTAATCTGTTGTTTACCTATCTGCGTAAAATAGTTGAAATTATGATTAAAATTTTAAAACCTGGTTAAGATATTAGAATGCATAAATAGTTTTATAATGTTTACATACACTGGATAGGAAGGAAACTAAATCACAAGCTATTTTTAATACTTCAAAAAAAAAAAAAATTAAAATAAAACTTAAACTTAATTTCATATTTTGTCAACAATTAAATGCATAGATCGTATTTAGAGTTTGTATAGAGTAAGTATGATATAACGTCATTTTAAAAATAAACGTTATACTTTGTTACATTATTCATTTTCCACACAAATTAACTGTATATTGTTATCATTATTTCTGATATAACTTTATGTGTTTTGTGTAAGTAATTAAAAAAAATTATTATGAATTAATTACTCTCGTTATAAAAAAAATTAACGGCAAAATTATACTGTCAGTATTTTGAATTATGAACACATTTTAATTTGTTCCATTATTTAGTTGTTATTCCTTTTACAGTATTCACTAAAATTGAATTATTGTTTATCTAACCATTCCAATAATATCTAAACAAGTTTTTGAGATTTCTAATGTATGTCCTAAAAGTTTTGGCACAAAATTCATTGATTTAATTTTAACAAAAATAAAATTATATCAAGTTTCCTTTAGAAACAAAACTGTGTTTAATATATTTACTGTCAGATAAGTTTTATTTATAAAGTTTTCACTTAAAGATGTTGTATAAATTGGAATTAAGGAAAAGTATCTACATTAAGAAAAAGTATCTACAAGTTGGTTGGGCGCCTACCCAAATGTCAAATATTCCAGAATGTAAACATTTTACGCAGAACCATGTATAAAACAAATGTCATAGACACTGGTAAGAAGAACAAAAAACAAATACTGTCCTTCGTATACCAAGATGCTGTCTTTAACTGAGGCGCCTACACTTTGCCAATAAAAATCATTATTTTACACAACCAGAAGTATTTTACTCTGAGTAAATGAAGGGAACGATGGACTTAATACGAGCAATGTAGAGTAATGTCCTAACAATGTTACATAAAAACAGAAAGCGAGATTTGCAGATTTGTGAAGCTTTGAATAGTCAGACTTATGTTGATAACTGCCTTTCAAAATTACCCTTTGTCCACGAACATTATGCTAAATGACGATATCACGTTTATGGCCAGACCTAGCTTCATCATATACCATTATAGCTTCTATTTCAAAAAACGATAATACTCCAAACTTGCCGCAGGTTCGCCCAATAGAGGATTTTTGAGCTTTACTGTCTAAGAAGGTGGGAAAGCTCAAAACGAAGAACAATTAGGACAGTGAATTAAAAAAAAGATATTGACCTCTGAGGGGCATTCGAAAAAATTGCGTCTGGTACAGCAGATTGGGTCACTGTACATAATCTGATAGTATAGTTTTGTTAATTATTAAGTTAAATAAAGAAAAAATCCAATAAATATTTTGTGTCAAAGCTTTTAGAACATACGTTATTTAAACGGATCAGGTAAAATCGTAATTGTTTCGAGTTTCAGTCGTAAGTGAGATAGTTCAGATAGAAAGGCGCTAATATCCCGACTACATTACTGTTTGGTCTGGTCAGTAATTCAGCTCTTCTTACATACATCTGTTTAATATCAATTTTGCCCTGCACTTGACCAGATATGTTCTCAGTGACGGTTATTTTGTCCACAGATCCACAGGCTTTCGCTCGGCTCTGGAATGTACTTTTTAGTGCCACTAGAACTGACTCTGGACATTAGAAAATTGTCGCTGATTCTTTCCTTGCTCGTTTCTTTGGCATCTAAACTTGTTTGACATACCCGATTATCAAGTTCTACTTGGCACTCGTATAATAGTCTAGACACCACTTTAGGGTTCTTTAAAGTCCCAGTATATCTATGCATATGTTTAGTCACTTAAGATTTACTATCCCTAAAAATATGTGTTCTTGTACATTGCAAGATTGACATACCTCTGCCTGAAACATATAAGTATGTATTCCCAGAGAGACAGAAATTTTCACACCTGGTGCTGAAACCTCTTCAATTTTATACCCATATGTGTATTAGGTGTTCCCCTGAAGTTTTTATTGAATTCTCATATTCTGTTTTACCTCACATTGATGTATATTTACTTGAAATCTTTTTATAGGCAGTCATTTGGATAAATACGTCAATCACGAGATCCTGAGCTACCTTGAGACACACAACCTTTTAAGTGACAGGCAAGATGATTTTCACCAACAAAGGTCAACAGCCGATCTGCTAGCATATGTAACTCATGTCTGAGTGATGCCATCCACCGCCATGGGGAGACTCAAATAGTATCACTAGACATTTCAAAAGCATTTGATCAAGTGTGGCATGCAGCTCTTTTGAACAAACTGCCTTCATACGGACTTTCACCAAACCTTTGCAGATGGATATCCAAATTCCTCTTCAACAGACACATCCAAGTTGCCGTAGGTGGACATTCCTCCAACATCTACAAGATCAACGTTGGAGTTCCCCAAGGATCGGCTCAAGCTCCTACTCTATTCCTATTACACATTAATGATCTACTAAAAGCTACTAATAACCCGATACACGGTTTTGCAGATGATAGCAACCTACACTGCAAAGCGCACAACCGTCCCATATCCCTAGATATTCTGGAAGAGGACAGAAGATCCACAAAGGCTTCTGTCAATAAAGAATTGAGAATTGCATACGAGTGGGGAAGAAAGAATCTTGTTAATTTT
This sequence comes from Altica lythri, assembly GCA_964028335.1. NCBI lineage: Eukaryota > Metazoa > Arthropoda > Insecta > Coleoptera > Chrysomelidae > Altica > Altica lythri. The sequence continues at coordinate 20,111,356 of OZ034802.1, read as the reverse complement.
AACGCTTCCAAGACAAAGACATATTGCCTATCCAACAAGAAGCAAATATACGACTCATCCAACACAATAAATGATTAGACACTAGTAGCAAGCGACTCCATTACGCTGGTTGGTATAATGATCTCTCAGTACTTACTCTGGAACGAACATATTCCATCCATAGTAACTGCAGTAGGAAAGAAGTTAGGTTTTCTTTTTAGAGCACGGAAATATTTCTCTCCACCCAATTTAGCTACTCTTTACAAAGCCCAAATACGGCCTAATCTTGAATACTGCTGGCATGTGCAACGCGACGTGCCAACTCAATATGCACCCTTACACTGTTAAGTGCCAGACATCGAGAATGGATCGATTCGATCGTTCCTTCATCTCCAGGGTCTCCAGATTGTGAAACTCCTTACCTTCCCACATCTTCCCCACTCGTCCTAACTTGCAGTCCTTTAAATTCCAAATAAAAATAGATAATCTCGGTACATTTTTATTTAGGTGTATACCTACGAGCACATCGTTAAATAAAATAGAAATCGATTGGACTTACAGGTGGGTACGGTACATGAAACTTTCTCGGAACAATTAAATGCAAACATATTTTATCATATTAATCACATGCTTAGGGGCTTAAGGAAGGACCTTGGAATTAGCAGGGCCAAATGAGCGGAATCCAGTTTAAGATGTGGTTTACTTTTACACCCATTTTTTAATATTTTTTTTACAACCTAATGATTGTTCACTTCTGATTCATTCTTACTGGGGGCGATTCGACTAGCTTAAGGTTCATGCTAACAGATTTAAAAAAATAAATTTCTGGTTGTGGAATATTTTTTCATCCGTGTTTCAGTAATTTTTTACCACTTTAATAAAAGTCTTTCTGGTCGTACCATATTTGTTCACTGATTATTTACCATCCTAATATTTTTACCTCTTAACTAGATCCCATTAAGTGTAATTTAGGGGTGAAAAATTATCAGTGTTATAAAAAATTATTGAAAAGCTAAAAAAATATGGCATAAGTTACATTGGATTCCGCTCATTTGTTCACACTAGTTTAAGGATTCGGTTTAAAGAATATGTTTAACAAAATATTTTTGCTGTTTATGCAGTTATCTTTGTAAAATTTGAGAATCGAGCAAAAGAACAGAAATAGATTATAAAAGCATTATAAGGTTTAGAATAAATTGTTAATCGAGTTTTTCGAAGCGTATACTTTAGAAATAGAGTATTTATAAAAATTTCAAATCTATTTTACGTTTAAATGAGACATAAAAAACTCAACACATCTCAGAAAACTTTTACACTCCTCATCTGTTCCATAAAAACTGTTTTATTAATAGAATCGCAAATTCTTAAAAGATCGAAAGATAACTGTAAAAACAGAATTTTATGATGGTATAACTGCAAACATATTTTCACTTACTGTTATATTCGAATAAACTCCTTTTTTGATTCCAAATTCAAACAATTCATATTTCTTTTCTGGATTATTTATGTAATTGGTTGTATAAACCAAAAAACCTCTTAAAATATTTTTGTCCATATATTTATAAAAAACATCAATATTAGCGAGACATCGCTTCAGTCCCAATGTTCGTTCATTATCCAACATATATTCTAACATGGGATTAAAATATATACAAGCATCTAAAAAATAGATTAAAATTTAAGATATATATATATATATAAACAAAAGGGGAAAATTATTGGGCATGTACGCAAAAAGGATCAATAATTTTCCCCTTTTGTTTATATTAATACGCATTTTCTTGGCACTTTGTTTATTTCATATTCTGGGCTTAGAACGACTCAAACACAATGAGTCCGTTTCGCCAACGTTGCGACGCTGGTTGCTAGCCGAAAACCCATTGGCACAGCTGGCCGAAAGCACAAAATGGCGATAGGACTCCTGTGTGAGCTTTCGTTGTTTTTGTGTTTTTATATTTCTTTACACATGTTTCCCCAACATCCTTTGCTCCCAAGTACCCAACACTTTTGCTAGCCAAGTGCAATACCCTACTTGGTTATGCCGCACTGATGACGGCTAATGAGCCAGAAACATGCATGTCTGCGGTTACCATTCCTACTCGTGGCCTTATTGATCCTTTTTGCGTACATGCCCAATAATTTTCCCCTTTTGTTTATATTAATACGCATTTTCTTGGCACTTTGTTTATTTCATATTCTGGGCTTAGAACGACTCAAACACAATGAGTCCGTTTCGCCAACGTTGCGACGCTGGTTGCTAGCCGAAAACCCATTGGCACAGCTGGCCGAAAGCACAAAATGGCGATAGGACTCCTGTGTGAGCTTTCGTTGTTTTTGTGTTTTTATATTTCTTTACACATGTTTCCCCAACATCCTTTGCTCCCAAGTACCCAACACTTTTGCTAGCCAAGTGCAATACCCTACTTGGTTATGCCGCACTGATGACGGCTAATGAGCCAGAAACATGCATGTCTGCGGTTACCATTCCTACTCGTGGCCTTATTGATCCTTTTTGCGTACATGCCCAATAATTTTCCCCTTTTGTTTATATTAATACGCATTTTCTTGGCACTTTGTTTATTTCATATTCTGGGCTTAGAACGACTCAAACACAATGAGTCCGTTTCGCCAACGTTGCGACGCTGGTTGCTAGCCGAAAACCCATTGGCACAGCTGGCCGAAAGCACAAAATGGCGATAGGACTCCTGTGTGAGCTTTCGTTGTTTTTGTGTTTTTATATTTCTTTACACATGTTTCCCCAACATCCTTTGCTCCCAAGTACCCAACACTTTTGCTAGCCAAGTGCAATACCCTACTTGGTTATGCCGCACTGATGACGGCTAATGAGCCAGAAACATGCATGTCTGCGGTTACCATTCCTACTCGTGGCCTTATTGATCCTTTTTGCGTACATGCCCAATAATTTTCCCCTTTTGTTTATATTAATACGCATTTTCTTGGCACTTTGTTTATTTCATATTCTGGGCTTAGAACGACTCAAACACAATGAGTCCGTTTCGCCAACGTTGCGACGCTGGTTGCTAGCCGAAAACCCATTGGCACAGCTGGCCGAAAGCACAAAATGGCGATAGGACTCCTGTGTGAGCTTTCGTTGTTTTTGTGTTTTTATATTTCTTTACACATGTTTCCCCAACATCCTTTGCTCCCAAGTACCCAACACTTTTGCTAGCCAAGTGCAATACCCTACTTGGTTATGCCGCACTGATGACGGCTAATGAGCCAGAAACATGCATGTCTGCGGTTACCATTCCTACTCGTGGCCTTATTGATCCTTTTTGCGTACATGCCCAATAATTTTCCCCTTTTGTTTATATTAATACGCATTTTCTTGGCACTTTGTTTATATATATATATATATATATATATATATATATATAAATATATATATAGAGAGAGAGAGAGAGAGAGAGAGAGAGAGAGAGAGAGAGAGATAGAGAGAGAGAGAGAGAAAACTATTATTTGCTGCCCTGATACAAATCAAAGAAAGGAAGTAGTTGGGTAGCAGCAATAAAACAACTGAGTCGACTCTTTTAAATTATCCTAGCTTTCGACCCTTTTTGGGATCATCTTCAGAGATCTAGATGGGAAGGTTTATTTTTATGTATACAATATATAGTTACAGTGTTATACTAGTTAACCCTTGAACACTCCAAATACACGTCATTTTTAGCCTTCAGGGTTTGTGATAAGAACCCGTTTATTTTTATTTTAATGAGAAGATTATACCGGGTGCGGAAAAAGTATGGAAACCCCATGGTAACTCAAAATTATGGGTCACAGAAAAAAAATTACAACATATAAAACTTATGGTTTTTCCCTGGCTATCAGATGTTAAGATGGATTTGACTATAACCATGACCATCATGGTCAAGCGATGGTCAGGTCAGTTCTTTTTAAATAAAAACATGTATTTTTGACGAGGGGAATCAAAAAAGCGTGAAATTTTACGTCCAAATATGGCCTTGACAATTTTGAAAATTTTTGCCATGATGGTCATGGTCAAGGTCAAACTAAAAATTTCTAAACCATCGACATAACCGAATTGTATCAGTCACAGAAAAAACTTGCAAGATTTAAAATTTATGGTTTTTCCCTGGCTATCAGATGGTAAGAGGCAAGGGGAAATCACTATAAAAACGCACCCCAAGGGGAACAGAATCCTTCTATGTCCACGTCGTTGTTCCTGGGTAGTACTAAAAGAAGGATTCTGGTCAGACAAAATCTACTCTAGATCTTCATTTGAGCTCTTTCGTGGTCTCAATTAAAAAAAAACGACCTTGAAAAGACTTTAATGGAGAGATCTCTGTTTTAAGTCCAAAGTCGCCGTTATTTTCTTCATTAAAAATTAGTAAAGACCTATCATAAACTTTTATTCTGAACGCAGATTCTGCAAGATTTTCCTGAAAGTAAAATTTGACCTTCATACGACCTCTACAGGTCACGTTAATGGACCTTAATGCATATCTGGTGATGATGAATGATGGTCATGGTCATGGTCAAATCCGGAATTACCATCTGATAGCCAGAGAAAAACCATAAATTTTATACCTTGCAAGTTTTTCCTGTGACTCATGGTTTTTGAGTTATCACGGAGTTTCCATACTTTTTCCTCACATGGTGAGGTGACACATTTGTCAAGTCCGACACCCGAAACATGTTAGTTTTATGCCTTATGGTTTCGTGACTATAACACTTACCATTTTTTTCGGCACAATGTTTTAAAATGGTAAGTAAAACACCATAAAAAAATTTCCGACAATTTTTTGATTTTTTCATGTCTAATGAAACACATCTTAGTAATTAACGAACAGTTTTCAATTAAATTTGATAAATTACCATCGAATATTCTTACTTAAATTAACGCTTTAATATATTTCTTTAACAAATTCAACTATTTGATAATAATAACTTTTCAAGCTATATGTTTCTACCTGTAATTTATTGTTTCTATAGCTTGTCGGACAAAAGCAACACCTGAATCATTAACAATTTCTAAAATCATTTATAACTATGTCCGACGACAAAAATATGGACAGTCCGACAAGAAAAATAGAAAAAAGATGTTTCATTAGCGGTGTTTTTTTCAGAATAATTATAGTCTAGGAATTAATTTAATATATATATAAATATTTTACATACCAAACTCCCAGATTTCTTCAGACTGAAATATATTCTTGTAAAATTCAAAAATTAACTCAGCACCTACATTTTGTCGATAAGCTGAGGTAAAAAAATCTGCAAGTACAGCATTCCGTAGCTCTAGATCACTTCTTAGTGACGAATGTAATGGCCACTCTGATTGAGATTTTAAAAGTCGTAAATCTGAAATTATACCATTATTAAACAACAATCACACATAATAAATTTAATGTAAATCTTACTATCACATTCTAATATATCATAAACTTTATAGTAACCATTCGCTTTTGCAAGTAATTTGGCCAGCAGTAAATACCGACCCATCGGAGTATATTTGTACATTCCAAAGATCTACAAAAAATAGAAATGTCAGATATAAATTTAGAGTAATGGCAAGACAAATAAATAAAAAATATTTTTCAACCTAATGTCTGCAAATAATCCTTATTTTTCGACAAAAGAAAAAATTATCGACTTAATTTAATATAAGTAAACCCAATCACTGCAAAAAAGTGTATGCAAAATACCGGCTACGCAAATAAACCTGCGAATTAAGGCCTATTTATAAACGTCAGTTGCAGTTGTATTTCTGCTTCTAAGCAGAAATTTTAAAAATTTCGACTCTTGCCATTTTATTGAATAAAAAAATAATTATCAGTATATTTCAATTAATATCACTATTCAAAAAAAGTCGTCAGTTATTCAATTAACATTTACTTAACTATATAGACAAACCTTAGATGAAATCAGACTATCCCAATCGCAGAAAGTTTCAATAAGTTTCCTTGCATCATCAAATTGGCATTTTCTTTCGAATAAAAATAATAAATTAAAGACAATCACTTCAATCACTCCTTTTAAAAGAGGATCCTTCTTAAACTCAGGTTGTACCATTTCTATAATTTTTATAAGAAATATTATTTAATAAAAACTTGAATCACTTCTAATAAACAGTTCAAATCAGGTTAATTCTGCTTAAAATAATACTCACCTATATTCTCGATAAGATCTACAAGTGCGTTGTATTCGCCTATACAGTTTTTAAAATTTACAATAGACATAGATACAAAGCTTTGCACCGTAGCTGGACCTTTATTTTTATTAAACAAATGTAAAAATACTTCCCCATTTCTATTTTCGATGGCCTCATGTAGCGTTTTTATATCAGAATTATTTAACGGCACCTGAAACGATAAATATTATAATAAAAAATCATATTGTTCCAAAATATATATATATGCTAAAATCAAATTGGATTCAAACAATTTCAATCCGAAACAATGCATTTTGGATGAAACACCCATAACCATTGTTTTTTTATTAACAAATCATAGAAAGTTTTATCGCGTATCATCCCGAAAGCTTGGATTAAAGAATTTATAAGAGTACACTCGTTCCTTAATTTTGCTGCATACCCAATAATTTAAATTACTTTATTTAATTAGCCAGCAAAGCATTCTCTTATACATATATATATATATAAAAGGGTGTTTGGTTTGTATGTATGAAATCGATAGACTCAGAAACTATTTGACCGATCATTATGAAAATTGGTATGTACATGTATTTTTCCACGGAGAAGGTTTATATGCTATGCCCATTGATGTAACTGGCCACCAGGTGGCGCTGCAGAGTAGCAACTTCTGTCCGTTCAACCGATTGTCATGAAAACTGGTATGTATATGTATTTTTCCACGGAGAAGGTTTGTATGATATGCTCATTGATGCCACTCGCCACCAGATGGCGCGGTAGAGTAGCAACTTCTGTCCCGTTTAACCGATTGTCATGAAAATTGGTATTTATATGTATTTTTCCACGGAGACGGTTTGTATGATATGCTCATTGATGCCACTCGCCACCAGGTGGCGCTGCAGAGTAGCAACTTCTGCCCTGTTCAACCGATTGTCATGAAAATCAGTATGATGCTGTATTTTTAATGGTTAATATGAATATGATATTCGTATTAATAGAACTTACCACCAGATGGCGCTTCCATTAAACGAGCAACCACTACTTATTTGATTACTTTATATCACGCCACCGTAAGGTGGCGCAGTTAATATCACATATATTTAAAGGAGCAATCCTTACTTAAGTATTGTGACGCCACCGGAAGGTGGCGCAATTAATATTACTTATATTTAAACGAGAAATTCTTACTAAATTAAGTATTGTGATGCATCTAATATATTTTATCGATAAACCACAAAATATAACGAAAAAAAAAATATTATAAACCTGATAACTAACGAGAAAATATGATGAAAACGATAAAATCAAAATAAATTGAAAAAACGAAAAATAGAAGAGTGATGTAAATGATTTGAGGTACGAAGTCCGCCGGGATAGCTAGTTCAATATATTAAAGAAGTGTAAATTCTTGAAATAAAAAAAAATAGATCAGAAATAATTGACCAGCTATAAATCAACAAGCATTTTTTTCAGTTATACTTCTTATGGGGGGCTTTGGTGGACGTAGTGAAGGTAGAAAAGAGTGACAGAAAGAGTTACATGGGATACAATCGAATATTGCGGTAAGTAATTAGGCAAAGAGCAGTTCATCGCATGGCCGGCTTATTCTTAAATACATACAGGTATTTAAGGCGCATGTATAACTACATATTATATAATATGTAGAATTAAAGATATTCTGTTTTAATCTTTTTTAACGCTTTGCTTCTTATGAAACGTTCTGACAATCATGCGAAACGATAAAAAACACCAGAAAGCATTATACTATTAATTAACACGCTTTTATTAGCTCCAATTGTATGTTTGTTTGTAGATATGTAACTCTCATTTGAAATAAATGCTTTTGTGGCTTATTACTGTTAGTATCTCCCACCACTTTCTGTGTATTTATAGGCCAACCGGGCTAAGGCGCGAGTCTTCGTTGACGTAGACCGCCGGATTCACCGGACCAGAGATCTAATTCCGTCCACGCCGAAAAAAGAATTGGGTAATTTTTAGTTTAAAATAAATTAAAAAACACTTTTAAATTACATCAAACTAAAAAGTAAAAAATAAATATAATTAAAAAAAAACTAAAGAATACGTTGATTATTGTTTTAAGTTTTTGGTTCGATATGCATTAAAAGCGTGTTCTTTAGTTTTTTTTTTATCTAACTTGGAGATAGTATTAGGAGAGCTGCTATAAGTCTGAGAAAACATCAGAATTATAGCAAGAAAGGGGGACACATCGGGTCTTATAGGTCACAGGAGGAGTACATATATATTTTAAAATTCAAAAAATTCGTCCATATTTCTCAAAGAGACCGGAATATGTAAATAACAAGTAAAAATATCAAAGTCTTGGTCTCAATAAAAGTAATCTTTATATTTAATTTTTTAGTGACGCGTTTCGCTCATATGAGCATCATCAGACCTCTAAAATAGAACAGGGATGTAGAATGTACTCAAATAAGTATATAATTTTACCACAAAAAGGTAGTTCCTATAATAAAAATAATAAAAAACACAATATTTTCTTCAATAAACAAGTGATTAATTTTTTATTTAACAAAATGTAACTAAATATTTCACCCTCAAGTCACGTGACAATGAACACCATTCAAAGTGCGTGACGTCACTTGTTGCCAAACAAGAATTTTCGCTGTCAAGTAATATGGTGTTTGTTGATATTTGGATAATATAAATTACTGTGATTCCAGTAAAATTTCTTCGAAATTTACCCAATTATCTTTTTGGATCAATGTTTAAAGGTTTTCCCATAATGGAAAGTGGATATATTAAGGCAGATACTTCAAATTTGCCAAGAATTGATTGCTTTACGGTGGCTAATATCTTTGCAACAAATAGTAACTTCTGCTTTGCTGAATTTAGAAATGTGAAGACCTCTATGTGAGTAATATACTCAGGATACATTATAATAGTAATCGTAGGTATTTATAAACTCAAAGTTAAATTGAACATAATAAAATAAACTAAGATGATTTTGAGGTTATGTTTTATCTTTTTAACAAATTGTTTCATTTCGTTTTAGTTCCTCGAGGCAGCCATATAGAGACAATGCTGTGGGATAGATCCACCTTCCTCAAGATGCAAAATTGTGCACAGTTAAGTGCAAAATTTGCCCGGAACATAAAGTGCCGGATCCCGACGGGCTAGTTAAAGTCACATTTTCCGCATCGTTTCTGTACGTGGAACGTAAATAAATAGTTTTTCAGGTGTTTTAATAGTAGTACTTTCACACTGCGGCACCGAACAATATTTATAAAATGTAGAATCCATTTTATTAATACAATACCACGAAATAACTTTCTATTACATACATCGACAATGTTTAGGAACAAGTGACATCACAGCCGGCGTTTCACAGGTATCCACGTTGTGGTGCGAAATTTGCAATAACTTATTTATATTTTAAAGGTATTAGTTGTATTAAAAAAATAATAATAAATAATTTAAAGGTCTCTACACACATTCGAAAAGTAAAAACTTTCTTTCAATCTATTGTTCTATAAAATTTAAAATTTCATTTCATTCTACTTCATTTCAATGAATCTTTGTTTTAGTTTAGAATCCTTCAAAATTATTTTGTTAATCTTTGAAAATAACAACGATTCCATAAAGCAAAAGTTAGTGCACCGTTATTTTAATTTTTTTTTACTTTTTTGAATGTGTGTAGAGACCTAATTTTTTATTTTTATTTTAATTTCAATTGTTTATATTAATTCAACCTAAAAATTATGTTTGTGATTTTTCAGTAAGATGTCTATTATTATGTTAAATGTAATAGTCCACCGCGCACAACTTTTTTTTAAAATGATTAATACATAAATACATACTTGAAACTTTGTGTATAGCTTCCTATTGACGAGTCCAACAAAGTTTGAAATTTTCTAAATTTAAAACTGCTGCTTTTTCGAGCTAGAAATAAAAGTAATATTTAAGCTGTCGGACAGCAAAAACGCAGCAAAAATTTATCGGACAATGTGAGCATTTGATTTAATACTTAATTATAAACAAATTGTGTATATATTATATATATATTAAAAAACGTAAAATGCGACCCAGGTTACGTTTATATATATATATATATATTCCAAGTTGAGCAGCCGCAAAGGAAGCATCACTTGAAAATGCCAGCTGAGATGTTGGCGAAACGTCGTGAAGACACAAACAACCAACGGATTGAAACCCGGAACACCACTACTGTTCATTCTACCATCCGTGAAACACTACATCATAACATATATATATATATATATATATATATATATATATATATATATATATATATATATATATATATATATATATATATATAAACAAAGTGCCAAGAAAACGCGTATTAATATAAAATTCATTTTTACACAATTTGTTTATAATTAAGTATTAAATCAAATGCTCACATTGTCCGACAAATTTATTGCTGCGTTTTTGCTGTCCGACAGCTTAAATATTACGTTTATTTCTGGATCGAAAAAGCAGCAGTTTTAAATTTAGATAATTTCAAACTTCGTTGGATTCGTCAATAGAAAGCTATACACAAAATTTCAAGTATGTATTAATCATTTTAAAAAAAGTGTTCTGCGCGGTGAACTATAAGTTTATTAATTTAATTATTTATTGTACTCCAGCAATTATTATAGTTCTATTTTAGAGGTCTGATGATGCTCGTGTGAGCGAAACGCGTCATTAAAAAATTAAATATAAAAATTACTTTTATTGAGACCCAGACTTTGATATTTTTACTTGTTATCTTTATTTTACATCGAGACATACAATTTTAGAAATAGAAAAATGATCGGTATTCGTTAATATGATTGTAGGTTATAATATAATTGTAAAAAAAAGTACTGTTATTCACATATTTACCTGATCTGCAGCAGTTGGTAACAAATGATGTAAAGATGTGTTAAAGTTAAAATCCTTTCCATAGTTAAATTTACCTAAAATTGGTACGTCTGGGCACAAATTATACTCATTAGGGCAAGAAATATCGACATTTTGCATAGTTTTTTGAGAAACCGGTGATGAGAAACAGAACAAATTTTTAGCAGGATAGGAAGAAACATTATTGTTATGTATAATTCTCTGAGGAAGAGACGTAGTTAATTGCGTGGAAGTGATTGGTGTTGTTTGAGGTTGCTGTTGGATTGTATCTGAGAACTGAACCCTAAAATTTGAATATGTTAATAAATATCACATTTATAATATTAACCTAAAAAATTACGAACGTAATATTTTTTATATTTCAGTAAAATAATTCAATAATCATTAAATCCTTCTTATTAATTTGTTAAATTTGCTTCGAAAGTGGTATAATGGTTTTTACACAGTTTCACAAATTTATAAGTTTATTTCCATTTGTTCTAATGTTTTAATATTTTAATAAAAAAATGAAAGATAAGTATTACAATTTAGGGTCTTTGGTCGTTTTTTATTTGAGAATTAACAATGATACTTTTTTTAAAACAAATGCACAAAATCTTCAAAGAATTTTTTGTGATATTAAAGATTGGTACTTGAATGATCGAGCTTTGCTCGTAAAACACCTCAATCATAAGACATATCCATGTGGGCTGCGCCGAAATTATCTTATGTGGGAGGATGATTTTGGGTGAAAAGATGGAAAAAACGAATTTTCCCAGACGTGGTACCCAGCTATATCGATTTTTTGCCCTCAGGTGCACATATTTTAAATTTCAACGAAATCGTTAGAGCCATTTTCGAAAACCTATGGCAGTTGCTTGCTTTATATTATAAGATAGGCAGTTTGCACACAATAGCACAAGTAGTGTCAAGTGAATTAAAATATTCTTTTCCCTTGCGGGTTAAATAAATTAAAGTGAAATTAAATGATTGATATAAATTCGTTTTAATATCCCAGCCCCCATAAATCCTGAAAACTACACATTGATTATATATGTATGAGTGGATAAACTGATTGTTTATGTATAGAAATCCATAAAATAACATTTAAAATTTTGAAAAGTCAAAAAATTCTTTTAAAAAAATTTCATCGTAAGTACAAGTTTATAAGGGTCGGTTATATAAATTTCCTGGCTATAATTTATAAATTCCTAATAAATATAGGTGTAAGTTAATTTGTTAAAAAAATACCTATACCATCGTTTAAAATGTAAAAAATAGTCAGCTAGTATAAAATAAAGTTGAAATTACTACAAAACGCATTAGAATATTAAAGTTTTAAAATATAATTTTTAGTTAAAGGGTAGCTTTTAAAGGTTAAAAAATAGTTTTATTTCATCCTGTCCAGTAAACAAACTTCCCTATTATCAATTCGGCGCCGGTAAGTAAAACATACGGTATCATATACTGTAATGTGTTGCCTAGCAACTCTGCTCTGATTGCTTAAGGGAAGACAATTACTTTTAATTTTTGACATTTAAAAACACTATAATGACTATAAAATAAAAATAAAATAATTAATTACATACTTTTTATTTTATTTTAATTTAAAACATGAATTAACAATTAATACAAAAATTTCAAAATATTTGACAGTAACTGACAGTTAAGGTAATATTACGCAAATGGTCAAGTTACGAACTATTTTTAAAATTTTTATAAATTTATTAATTTATAAAAACAGGATGAAATAAAATATTATACGATACATGGTCGTTAGGTATTATAGCAGTACTCGTTTTTATTTCCAGACTCACCTACCGACCTATTAAGCTATAAAATACCTTCCTGTATGAGAAACAAATCTTTATTTAACATTATTACATATAATTAAGATTTAACTGACGCTTATATCTTCTGTTTTTTGGTAAAAAAAGGTAGGTTTCACATCTTAAAAAAAAGATCACCTATTCGAGTCGATTAAAAACTGCATTAAAATTGTAGCGGTTCATTATATACAATATGGGCCACAGAAAACAGTCTAAGGGACACACATTTTTACGATACATGCATCGGTCAATTATCAATCCACTTCCTCAACCCCTTATTTTAACACAGGGAATATACCATATGCGGTAGATCACTAGAAAGGTATTTAGATGAAGTATTCAGACATAACGATTGTTTACGATTTTTTTTTCTATATTTGTAAGGTTTTTGCAAAAAGTCTATTCATTTAAAGTACAACACCTCTTAAAAATGATACGTAACGCCTATCGTTTGCTAAGTCTTTTTTCTTTAATATCGAAAGTAAACTAAAACAAAACACGACCAAAGTTAGGTATTCTAACCGGACACAAATCCAAGTTATATATCTGGAATACAATGACAGCATGGCACTAGATACTGAAATTTTCATAATATCACGAATTCGAAGAGCAGGTTGCAGGTTTCGTATGTTCATTTATATTTTTATTACAATACATTTCATGTTTATAGATATTTTGTAACGAGTTATAAATATAACTCTAAAAATAATTTTCGAATTTAGAAAGTACATTTAATAAACTTGTTTATTTCAACATGTGTGACATATTTGAACTCTGTGTCTTTACAGTTTTCGAAATTTTGTGACAAGTGAGTAGGTCAGTGAATGAAAGGTTTGCAATTAAAATATATAGTCAAATTATAGTTACAAAATATAATAAAAAAAATATACTTACATATTTTGGGGAATTATAGCAGAAGGTATATATGGAATTATCGGAATAGGAGATAGTTCTCTAGAATTGTTTGAATATTGACTCGATGTAGAACGGGACGAAGAACACTCTAACTGTTGACATGTATTACGTCCATTTTCCACCTGAATATTTAATCTGTCTGTGAATCGGGAAGGTTTTACTCTTCGTTTCCCGTTACTCTTAGTGTCAAACTGAATATTTAATCTATCAGTAGAATCCATACTAGAGGAAGATTTTAACTGATTTCCTTTATTTGTGGTTTCAAACTGACTTAATTTTTCATTTGAATTGGTAAAATCTTGAGCGTTTTGATTTTGTAACCTTGATTGTTCAAATTTTTCATGCTCCTTAGAAAGATTGTAGGCTATACTATTAGCCAAACTGTTGTCTCCAAATTGAAACATCGTAGTAATAGATGTCAATAGTTCCGAGCTAACACTGGATAGATCCGTGAAATTATTTTTTATGATCACAATGTATATATCTTTACCAAGCTCTTTATTAAGAGGTAATTGATTCAAAAACTTGAAAAGGAGCCTATTAAACATTTTTGGATGAATAAATTTTACAGCCAATGTTATTCTCTTGATTTGTTCCCAATATTCAGAAACATTAGGGCGCTCTGTTAACAAATCTAGAAGAATTTCAGCTGAAAATAAACATCACATAGAGAAACTATTGAAAGTAACCTTTAATAGATATAGTTATTATCCTAACAAGTGCGGAAAGTTATACTTTCCCGCACGCGAACTGCCGATGCCCGAACGACGCGAAGCGGAGTTCGGGCAAGCAGTTTAAGTGCGGGAAAGTTAATTTCCGCAAGTGTTAGGATCAATACTTTATACAACTACTGCTCTGGAAGTAGAATTTGAGAGGAATATAACAAATAATTTTTTCTTTTGACACATCTGGCAATAAATTTGTTGTTGCATTTTTAGCTGATTCATTGTAGTTCAGGTGGAGTTAAACATCTTGTTAAATCGACCATTATTTTAAATAGTACACTTTTTTTAATTAACTACACTTTCTTTTTGCGTTTAATACAGTTGCGTTGTGACAGTTGTGACATAAATTAAAAAGGGTTAGGACTGATCGAGTAGTCTCTCTAGTCAAATAAAAACGACAGATAGTTTAGGCGGAATCCGTGTAGTTATGTGGTCATAACCAAACATGTGCGTTTATGAAATACATATAGTCAAGTATGCGACTATTGTGTACTTCGGAGATGACATACTGCGCTCGAAAAGTCAACTTCCAGAGCAGGCGTTGTATAAAATGTATTAATATATGTAGTATAAAATTTATAATAAAGAGTACATTAGTATTTTATACTAATTTTGTTATTTCACAATATATTATTTTATTCAAAACTTTAACATTTTATTGATTTAATGAATTTTCTTTCCAAAAATATGGTTAAAACAAAATATTTTTTCGACTTACTCCTGTGTCAGGGATAGTATCGAAAGCTTCGGATCCATCGAAATTTTCCGAATCCCACACTTTTTTTTAATTAAACAACTTTATATATTTTAATATTTTATGCTATATACGCTATTAGAAGTTATTTATATATTTTCTTCTTCTTATTGTTAACGTTTATGAAAATATTCTTATGTTTGTCATATATTTAAACAGTAGGTATTAAAAAATTAAAAATTGCATACTTTTTTTGTGACAGGTAGTTGACCCTTATCTTTAGATACTATTTCAGCACACTAAAGTATTGTTCGAGCTATTTAAAATATATTCCTTTATCTGATAGTATGTAAATACTTACCTAGTTTCTTATGTCTTTCGAATCCTATATTTATTGATAGTTTATCAATTACTTCTGAAAACGTTAGTCCAGTATCTTCAAATGCTTCAATAATCCGTTCCACTGCATCTTGACAATCAATTATATGTTTTAAAGCGAAAAAATCGTCTATGCAAGCGAAAAGACTATTTTGCATTTTAAAGTAAGCAAAACCTTTAAGCAAGCATGGATAAATTTGAGGAATCAACTTATCTAAAAAAAAGCAAATAAATAACTTACACAGCATAAGAGTTTAATTGTAAACTTACGAAACCGTAGAGAAAAATCATAAATAGTTTGCATTTCTGTAGAAGATTTTATATGAGTTCTGCACTTCTTGGTGAAAACTTGTTTGTTAATATAATGAGAAGTTTTACATTTAATCAGAGAGCAATCTTCATTAAAAAAGTAACGATAACATATCCCATTAAAAAATGCAGGTACGGCTTTGAAATGCACTCGCGGTCCTATAATTAAAAAAATATCTAGTTATTTATTATTATAATAAAAATAATAATTAAAACTTTATTACAGGTGTTCCAAATTGTGCATCGGACAAGTGTAGAAAGTGCCAACAAATCACAGATATCATACACTACGTAACATCGGGATATGCAAGCTTAGCTGGCACCGATATTACCTACGCAGACACAACTAGGTGTGCAATATCAGTTCGTCTAATGGATATTGCTGTACCAAATAATAACATCAATATCAATACATAGTATAAAACAAAGTCACTTTTTCTTTCCCTATTTCCCTTTGTATGCTTAAATCTTTAAAACTACCCAACGGATTTTGATGCGTTTTTTTTAATAGATAGAGTGATTCAAGAGGAAGGTTTATATGTATAATAACATCCATTAAGTAGTGTAGAAATACTGTTATTTTAGAGGTTTCTAATGTGATGTCGTTAATTATCAATTTTTTTCCGCTTACATTGCAAACGCAGGCTGAACCCTACTAGATTTATCAAAATAATGTACTAATTATTTGTACACATTGAAAAGGTCTACAGAAAACTCCGTGATGGTATATGTCTATCTCTTATGGATATCCCCTAATAACATTTTTTTGTCATTTACTTTTTACGACAAATAATGGCTAATTTTCGAAGCGATTTTAACCAATACAGCATTAATCCTTATCCAATTAAATGCCTTAAATGCATTGTTGATTTAATATAGATCGATATGGTCCTTTACAGCACAAAATTTAAGTGGATATTTTCGAAGATATTGCAGATTTAAAATCGCGGGACGTAGCGCTTGCGGTGGTACTGGCCGGCAGGGGCGGCGACAACGGAGGCTGCGATTTTCCTTATAGCACTTTGAATTTTGCAGCGATCGGACGCGTTTATTACGAAATTAATCATTATGACGCTACCCTAAGGTGGCGCAGTTGAGATGTTATACATTTACACCTGTAATTCTTACATAATTAAGTACTAGGACGCCACCGTAAGGTGGCGCAGTTGATACCTCATATATTTAAAAGAGCAAAACTTACTTACCTAAGAACTATGACGCCACCGTTAGGTGGCGCAGTTAATATATAATATACTTAACCGATAAATTACAAAGTACTATAAATAATAGTAAAAACTAAATACCGAGAAAATATGATAAAAAATACAAAAAATTAATCGTAAAAATAAAAAAAAAATGGAAAAAACATTATAGTCCCTCGGCCCACACTTAAAAAAAGTCATGATTACCTCCCTTATGAGACTTCGTTTATTCAATTATTCATGTCGAGTCGGACAACTTTTCTATTACGAAAAATTTTCGGGGGGGGGGGGTGTTTTCTGGGGAATTCAGTGATAAGTCGTCTATTTGATGTATTCAACAAATTTATGACCTCCATGAATATTTTCTGACAATCGGAAGTTTTTTTTATGCATAAAACAAAAATCATTTTGTCGGACAATTAAAGGGGGTATTTTTGCACGTCCGACACCCCAAACATGGCATTGTTATGAAGTCATAAAATTTACAACCTCACGACTGATTTTTGCAGGATTGTTTGATAAAAATATTTACAATTAACTGGTAATATTGGCCGACAAATTTTAAAGGGTACTCCAGCTGTCGGACTCTCCAAAGTCGACGATTTCATGCGACCTCTGTATTTATTACCTCCAGCAAAATTTTGATTTGTTACTTTTTCTAGTGATATTAATAACATGTTGAACCATCTGGCCGACAAGAATATTGGGGATTTTCCGAAAAAAGAGAGAAAATACAATTTATTTTTAATGTTTTAAAAATTAAAATCAAATAAAATTAGAATTTTTGTCGAAATTTTTAAATAATTTCCTTAAATAATAATAAATATTTTTTTTATGAATATAGTATTTACAAATTATAATATCTATCCCCATCGTTGAATACATTTTTTTGTTAATATTTCGGCTTAAAAATTGTAAAATATAATAAAGCTGCAACTACTGCTTCTCTACATGTTACGTGAAATTCATTTAACTCAGTATGCGTGTGCCAACACAAATGTCATAAACTACAGCCATCGTTATTTATTTTTCAAGTAAAGCACTGGTTACTTGTTTGAAATTTAAAAATATAAAGTTTAAACAATTGTAGTTTCATTTATTTGTGTATATTTAGTTAATAAAAATGGATTGTTTCTTGTGTCATATTTTTTTTCTGCGACGAGAAAAAAGTTTGACATTTTATCTCTGTTAACGGGTCACAAAACGTCACTTTTTATGAAATTATTACTTTTTTACCATGGGAAAAAAGTGATTACTTTTTTCCCGGATATTACAAATTACAGAATCAAATTGACAGATAGTTGATTGATAACGCAGGTCTAATTGTCACTATAAGGACAAAACCCTACTAGTTTTAAAATTCAAATTTTGCATCAGTAATTTTCTGATTTTATTTAAAATATTAAATCGTCGTCACAGAAAAAAATAGTGTATTATACACGGAAAAAATATTAGATTTTTTCACTTGTATAATAAATAACTATTATTCAAAACAATCCTACGTTTGAAAAAAAGGGCAAAAATAAAAAACGTTTACAGAGGATATACTGGTTTTATGCAATGAATATTTAAGAGTACGGCAGCATTACAAGCACAAATATATCCAAGTAACATTGCCTCCAAATTGTCAAAATGGGGAGATTGGATATTATTCTTCCTGTTATAAAAAGTTTAGTGTGAAAAAAAGTATCTTTTAAATGTTTTGTAATATAATATAAACATTTTTTTTTAATTTTTCAATTATTTTTCAAATTTCTTATTGTGAATTCTAAAACATTACACGAAAAGAAATTCTATATTTATTATAAGTAAAAAAAAAATATTTATACCACATATAAATATTTTAATTTGGATTACAATTAAATTATTTAAAACTTCATTTTTATATTTAAAAATTGTTAAAATCATTAAAGTTTGGTTTATTACTAAAGTTTGTTTGATTAAAAATGAAACATTTTTAATATTTCATTTTATAATTTGTACTACAACTATTATTACGTATTATATTGAGAACATCCAAACTCCTCAGCTAGAGATTCTCCCGCTTCATCCAGGTCATGGTTAGAAAAATTTGTTATTGAAAAAATATTGATTATTAACAATTTATGATAAATATTATTTATTGAAATTAGTGATACAAAACAATTTACATCAGGGAACGACACAACTTGCTCATCATTTTCATCTGCAACAATTAATTCGAATAGACTTAATATTGGCAGTACCTATATGTTAGTATTTTACTACCCAGCAGGAGGTGGTTTATACTGTGGTCGATGTTTTGCGAAACCAGAACCTCCTGAACTTACGGTGGTATTATATTTTTGATTATTTAACCCTCAATATTTTTTAATTATTTCAGTGTTGAAAATTTGTTAAAAAAAGCAAGCCATGATGAGAATGAATATGTTGAAAATGAGGAGAAAAGCAACAAAACAGATGATATTTGTGTTGATAATTCAGATGATAAATTATGCTTTTTTTTCAGAAAATAACCATTAAATGGAAAGGAAAAAAAAACGTACTGCCGGTTAATTCAGGATAAAAAAAGATTTAAAAAAAATAAGAGGTTATGAGACTGCATTAAGTGATTTAGAAATGTTGCAAAAAGTTGCTACAAATTTGAACAATAAAACCCGTAACGAATAAGTATATCATCAAAGATGCTCTCTTCAGTATTTTTCAAAATACAAATCTCATGTCAATAAACCAGCTAAAAATGAATGGGCTAGTAAACGAGATTTTAAGCAAATAGCACGTCAGCGATTAGTTAATTATATTGCAAATGAAGTTATTAATAATTCAAGAAGTTTTTCTCTTCATTATTTAGAAAAATGCTATGTTGAATTTCTAACTGAACTATATGAACTCGAAAAAGTTAAATGTAAAAATTGTTTTACAACTAATACCTTAAAAGTATTTATTTCTAATAAAGTATACATTATATCAGCAGTTGCAGAATTACAATTCATAGAGAATGAGGAGATTCGTGAAATTATTTTTGAGCAAGAATGTTGTGAACTTGCTTTAAAATATCGTTTTGTAGATTCTACTAATGATAATTCAGAGGATAATGAGGAATACTCAGGAAAAGAATCTGAAGAATCCGAAGAAGATTAATTCTTATTTTTTATTATAATGTATTTTGAATTTAATAAGTGATGATGATAATACTAACAATAATAATAATTAAAATAATTATAATAATTTATTGAAAATTTCTTGGAATTTTAATATTTAATAATGCTACAAAGACAATTATAAAATTGCAAAAAATTAATAAAACATTTCTTGTTTTTGTCGGACAACTACTTTTACCCATTAGTTTTTGTCGGACAATAATATTTTTTATCAAGAAATATCTTACACAAATGTTCATTTGTTTGTCCGACAAGAGGTAATAAATATAAAGGTCGCATGAAATCTTCAATTTTGGAGCGTCCGACAGCTGGAGTGCCCTTTAAAATTTGTCGGCCAATATTACCAGTTAATTGTAAATATTTTTATCAAACAATCCTGCAAAAATCAGTCGTGAGGTTGTAAATTTTATGACTTCATAACTATGCCATGTTTGGGGTGTCGGACGTGCAAAAATACCCCCTTTAATTGTCCGACAAAATGATTTTTGTTTTTTGCATAAAAAAAACTTCCGATTGTCAGAAAATATTCATGGAGGTCATAAATTTGTTGAATACATCAAATAGACGATTTTTCACTGAATTCCCCAGAAAACGCCCCCCTCCCGAAAATTTTTCGTAATAGAAAAGTTGTCCGACTCGACATGAATAATTGAATAATTGAAGTCTCATAAGGGAGGTAATCATAATTTTTTTTAAGTGTGGGCCCAAGGTCTGTTAGTGTTAGGCGATGCGAAGTTCGCCGGGTCCGCTAGTTTTAAATAAAACGAGAAGGTGGCAAAATACATCGATCTTGTCATTAAGGTACAACAGATGTGGCATGCTGAGAAGGTCGAAGTAATACCAGTGATCGTGTCACCTACAGAACTGATCTCCAAGACTCTGTTAGAAAGCCTTGATAAGCTGGGACTTCATAGGAATGCCTTCATCGACATGCAGAAGGCAGTGATTCTGAACACGTGTCAAACTGTTCGTAAACTTTTTAACATGTAAATATTGGGAAAGGTGATATTACCAGCAGTTGCTGAGTAAGCGTATAAATCTTTTTTACATAATAATAATTATAACAATAATAATAGCATGTATTACCTAATCTTCTAAAGATATAATTAAAATTTTATACAATTTTGTCTGTCTGTTTGTTCCAGCTGGATCGATTTATATTAACTAGACTTTTACTAGCAGATAGGTCATGTAATAAGAAGTAACATATGCTACTTATATTTAAGAACTAGTTGTACTCGCAACGTCGTTCGCGTGGCGTGTGATTAAAAAAAAAAATATATAAAAAATATAAAATATAAAAATATAAAAATATAAAAATTTCTTACCCCACCCCATTTAAGGAATGGAAGAGAAATTTTTATACACCAGATGTAAAGTTGAAAGAAGACAAATAGATCTCTGAAAACCGCATTCGAATTGGATCAGTAGTTTTCATGTGATGCGCGCACAAACATATACATTTCTACAGTTTTATTATATGTATAGATTATACACAAATGCTGCATGACGCGCAGGCCCAGATGTTTGTATCATATTTTAGTTACCACAATTCTATATTGTCTGTTATAGAGTAACATAGTCTACTTGTATTTTAGAATTACAAATCGGCACTTAATTTAATTTACTAATGCACAGACTTTCTTCAGGCAAATGGTGTTTTAATCTATAACCAAGAATATTTAGGTAGGTCTTATAGATAATACTGATAATTGTGTTTTTACCCAAATCATTGTTAACGTAATGATTCTTAGAATTGTCTACCTTAGTATTGATATTAAAAGATGTTTATACCCTATTTCAAAAGAGTGTAGAGTAATAAAATCTCATTAGGAATTCCAAAGGGCTACAGGGTGATCCGTCAATAAATTCTGTCACTTCCCTAGTCTGCATTGTAAAATTCTCTCATTTCATAAGAAGCAGGTAGGTCACCAATTTTATGGGATTAGCCCATTGTTATCGACCGATAAACACTGCGCCAGAGGCGCGCTAGTGGGATAATTGACAAAAGAATATGCATTTATAAAAATTATATTAAAGGAAATAAAAATTTAATATAGCAGAACAGTGTTATGAAAAAAGTATAAAATGTAACAATAAAATATATACGAAACGAAATCGGAAAATACTCACAAACACACACGAACAAATTTACTTGGAACTTTACGTATATTTACAATACAATTAAATTATTCTATATCACTATATTCTTCGTCATCCGAAGGACTGTCATCATCCCTTGGCGTTATAATTATAGGGTTAACCACCTGATCGACCAGGTTGTCCAGTTCCCACATTTTATCTTCCTCTTTTAAAACATGCTGGATTGCTTTTCGGCAGTTCTCTGATGTGATTTCCTGAATGGCTTGATCAAACAGTACCTTGACATCTTTCATTTTAAATGTAGTATTTTTTCTTGCAATAAATCCTTTAACTTGTGCCCATATAAGTTCTATTGGATTTAATTCGCAATGATATGGCAGTAGGCGCAGCACAGTTACTTTGTACTTTTCTGCTATATCTTCAACGGCATATTTCGTGAAGCGAGTTTTATGTTGTTTTACTATGGCTAGTAGTTCCTTCTTTATTGAATTAGTCTCAAACTGAATACCTTTATTTGACAGCCAGTTAATAATTTCTTGCTTTCTCCAAGCTGAAGTTGGCATTTTCTCTATGTGCCTTAAATGGTAGCTTGCATTATCCATAACCACGACCGAATCAGCTGGAAGAAATTTTAACATTTTACCGAAGTAGTTTTCGAAGACATCCGAATTCATGTCCTCATGATAATCTAATCTCCCGTCCGAAACGACTCAAAGGTTAACAAACCTTCTTTTAAAAATCCTTCTTCGCTTCCAATGTGAGCAATTATAAGTCTCTTCCCTTTTCCCGAAGGCACTTTAATACCCGTTGAAAGGCCTTCTATGAAAGCTTGACGAGCACTAGTTATATTTTTATCTTGCCACATTTTTTGTACTATATAACCTTCGTTTATCCACGTCTCATCAAGAAAAAATATTTCTTTTGCTCTCTGCGGTACTGCTTTAAACTTCTCAAATATTTTCGTCTCCAGCAAACAATTTCATTGCTTTCCAGTAATAGTGCCTTTCGATTGTGCTTTTCCAAGGCAAAATTCATACTTTTTAAAGTTTTCCATAACAGTTTTCTGGATGTCAAAGTAATACCGTCATCTTGGCCTAGTTGTACTTTAATTATTAAGTTTAATAATTCTAAGATTTGCCTACGCCCATGGACGACACCGAAATTCAGCCAAATTTTATGACACTTCGTGATTTATTACTTTACACTCTTTTGAAATAGGGTATAGTTAATCATATTGTAAATTTAATTTAATACTTTACTAGAAACCCTTGAAATAAGTAAACTACAAAATGTACTTTTAAATGATCGTACAGGTTTAAATAATTCCTAATTACATTTTCATTTATATTACAATTAAGAGCAGATATTATATTATTCTGTAGTGAAATAATTAACGCGCACAGTGTACGTCTGTCCGCCAGGTCCGCCTACCGATTTTTGTCACTAGTGCTTTCTCTGTCTGGGAGTCGAAAACCACCAGAAATTTGATGAACTGTATACACTATAAACAAATGCTGCATGATGCACAGGCCCAGAACCGCGAGCTGACTATTGCTAACCTTTGTGTCTCAACGACTTCGTTTAAAAATTGAATTCTAGCACTTATCTCATACTTTTTCATACGAGCATGAAGTCGCAGGCACTGCTAGTACATAATAAAGTTCGTGTTCAAAGAAATCGAACCATAACATATTATGAAAAGACAATATTGCACTCAAAGACACAAAAAAAACTACATCATTACCCTCTTCAAATAAATATCTGCATTTGCTAATAAGGTGATACTTAATGATTATTATTAAAATAATAAAACACTAAACTTTCTAATTAATTTTGAATTCGACAAAAAATCAATAAAATACTAACAGAAAGTACAGAAACATTTGATTACATAGAAATAAATATTATATTCTTTAAACCACAGGTACTAATATGTTTTGTGATTGTCTACTTTTTCTGGATAGGTTTATGATATTTCGTCTTTAGCAGACTAAATATAAATATTGAACTCATTAAACAACAAAGTATGTGTAATATAAACAATTGAAATTTTTATATAAAGTGAAGAAATAAATAAGAGAACAACATT
The DNA here is from genome assembly GCA_964028335.1 of Altica lythri. Classification (NCBI taxonomy): domain Eukaryota; kingdom Metazoa; phylum Arthropoda; class Insecta; order Coleoptera; family Chrysomelidae; genus Altica; species Altica lythri. The sequence continues at coordinate 20,086,994 of OZ034802.1, read as the reverse complement.
TGCATGGGTACTGCCTTACGAAATGTGCCCGAAAATATGACAAAGAGTTGGCTTAAATGAAGAGGCCATTGTTTTGTTATACCTGGATTTGCATTCACTTGGCATTGACGTCATTTGACGTATATGCAAGTAGACCAATACGCGGTAAGTCTTTCTAAGTTAAACCTGGCAACTGCGCTTCATTCCTACCGCGTATTGGTTCTACTAGTTCTACTTGCATATACGTCAAATGACGTCAATGCCAAGTGAATGCAAATCCAGGTATAAGTAATAATACCCAAGTTTTAAAAAAGCTGTTAAAATTAACACTTAATACTATTATCCAACACAACTCAAACTATTTTTTATATTATTGATGACAAACAAAAAGAAAAACTGGCATAGTTTCAGCTTTAAAGCACACCACACATTGGTGAACTACTAGAATCAAATGTTTATTTTAGACTTGTTGATTCAAATTCGTATCGACAGACTCACATAGACTGTTGAGTTAGAATTCTACACTTGGAAAGAAGTGACTAAAATTCTAACTACAAAATGTATATTTCTATAAAGTAAAATTCACATCGGCAGACTCACATAGATTGATGAGTTAGAATTCTACAATTTGAAAGAAGTGATTAAAATTCTAACTACAAAATGTATACTTCTATATAGTATAGTTTTAAAACATTGTATAGATACTTACCCTTTATACCTGGAATTATTGTCAATGAAGGAACAGAGTCATTCTTATCAACGTTCTTAACCGAGTTAGAATTCTGCACTGCAAGCCAATTTTCTACATTATTATGGCTGAAATTGTTAGTGCCGTCTCCCTCTCCAGCAGCAATATCGATATCTGACATAACTTCGGTTTTAATACTGTCACGATCGAAAGTAATATCTGGATCCATAATAGTCGAACTAAAAAGCAAATGTTCAAGGTTTAACATTCCATTTTGACTTCCTTCAACTTTAAGATGTAACAAAATATTTTTGTTATTTATATAGAAACAATAAACATTTTCTATATTCTTTTATTCTTTCGTTTATCATGTAACAGAATTACAAGGATACGAATTTTTACAAGTTCGTGGACATTCTCAACAAATCTGGTCAATTCGTTGAGTGTGACCTGAAAATATAATTGAAAGGTCCATGCATAGGTTTACGTCGGTACTGGAAGAATAAGATAGCTGGGACATGTATAGCGTTATCGATGATTAAAGAAGTCAAAAATAAAGTTGAAAGACAAAATATAAGAACAAACGTTAGATTTAAAAAGGTGTGTAAGAAGTGAACTGTAAGGAGGAACGAATTGGAAGAAAGCTGAAAAGTTGTAAAAGTGAGAAACTTTACGTTTTGATAGACAGACAGGTACCGTATATACAACCCACTGTTTTTACCAGTACGGTTTAGCGAAAGTGAAACAACGATGGGCTACGATAGAAGTTATATTTTTTCATATTTAGAATTGAAATTTTTGTAATAGCGGCTGGTTTCCATAAGATGCAAGATCCACACCCCGGAAATTGTATTGATTAGAAGGTGTCCCGTCTATTTTTTTAAAGCAGTCAATAATTTAGTATACATGACTTTATTTAAGAATCTTTATTGCCTTCATCAGGATAGTACTACAATAGTATTATACGTTACAAGGTCGGTAGGTGACTTATTACAGTACGAGTTAGTTTACGGACGAGGCGACGTAGGAGCCGAGTCTGGAAGGAAAAACGAGTACTGTAATAACCCCTAACGACCATGTATCGTATCATATTTTATTTCATCCTGTTTTTATAAATTAATAAATTTATAAAAATTTTAACAGTAGTTCGTAACTTGACTAAAAATAGTTCGCAACTTGATTAGTTATGTCAAATTACCTTGAAAGCCATCTGTCACTGTCAAATAATTTTTTTTATTATTAAGATTTAATTGTTAATATAAAATTGAATATCATTGACTTCTTTTTAAATATGGCAGTAAAAGTAAGTAAGTAATTAATTATTTTATTTTTATTTTATAGTCATTATAATATTTTTAAATGTCAAAAATTAAAAGTAATTGTCTTCCCTTTAGCAATCGGAGCAGCGTTGCTAGGCAACACATTACAGTACCTGATACCGTAATGTTTTACTTACCGGCGCCAAATTGATTATAGGGAAGTGTATTTACTGTACAGGATGAAATAAAATTATATAATGTATTTATACAAAAAAAAATTAATATTTATAAAACTCACTTATCTTGAGGTTTTTAAAAAAGATCGACGGATATACACAACTTAACATTTTGTTTCAAAGTACAGTTTAACCAGCGGCTACTTTCATTAATGTAAAATTTATAGTCCTCTAAGAAAAGAGCGACTACAATTACGAAAATCGCTTCCGATAAAAAGGGACCGTTAAAGATGTTAGTAGGACAATAGAGGGTAGTTAGCCGTTTTTTTGTGACCGTTTCATTATTTGATCAACCTAAAGTATTTTGTTTCCATTTCACCAACCGATATATAAATGGTATAATACCATTTCTGTTTAGTCTACCATATATATCAATAACTTATGAATTTGAGCTCTACCTATCAAAATTCTTAAATTTCAAATGGGTAACACAGAGTAGTGAACAACCAAGGACTAATCTTAGTCACTTTAAAACGATGTTGTATGAGTTATTATACAATTGAAATTTAATGTGAAATAAGTATAAGTCTTAAATTTTTGTAAATTAATTATTTTGCGATATCACCAATGGGATTTTTGAAATTTATAAATTATACAAACAAGAATATAAGATAAGGAGAAATGGAAAAATTGACACATCCGGTTGGACTCGAACCTGAAATCCATCCCTATAGCCGGAAGCACCTCTAATTATTTTAGCCACAGATGCTAAAGTAATCAGTAGGCTTTCTGATCGTCTTGATTGCAGGTTCGAGTCATGTCGGATGTTACATTTTTTCGAATTCTCCTTAACGTCATTTTCTTGTTTGTATAATTTCTAAATTGTAAAAATACCTACTAATAAATTATGAACAAAAAATATAAATTTTAACATACAAATAAATTAAACAGTACTTAGAATCAAGAATTGGTCAAATTTTTACAGATCTTGTGGAATAGAACAAAAACTTAAAAAAGTAATGTATATAGTAGTTATAGTACTTGAACTGAAGAACATATAGATTTATAGACTAAATTTTTGTATTATGTACATATTTATATATTTTTTATAATTGTATATATAAGAGTGTATATATTAAATTGGTAGCTAGAATTTAAAGCAAATTCTATATGAATTCGTTTTGTTCCGTGCAGGTATCAGAAGATGTCATTCCAGGTAAAAAATACAGGAATGACAAAAGGGTAATATTAAAACCATTAAGAGAAATGTATACGAAACGAGATTTTTTACAGTAGACAAAAAAGGGATCGACATATCATTCCCAGTCCATTAATTTGGTTAATCTGACTGTATAAAATTTTTCAATTTTATACACCTACATTATTAATTGGCAAAGACGTGACAAATTTAAGCGGCATTTGGGAGCAATTTAAAAATATTACTTACGCCGATAAGGATATAACGTCATCTTCTTTTTGACTACTTGAAAAGGTCCTATCATTGTCAAAGGTTGTTAAATTATATCGCATACGACTTTCAGATACATCTGACACAGAACTAGAGGCACTATGACTGCTATTGTTATCACTTCCCAACCGCTTAGGTCGCGTTGGCGGCCTTTTTATTGGAGGCAAAATTGGTTTTTTAAAACTAAAATTCCTGAAAGTATTAATAATTAATATTTTATACACATTATTTTCATAAATATATGTATGTACATACTTATTAAGATTATCGACTTGTTCACATATTCTTTGCTGATTCGAACTCAAAGTGACCTTAAAAGAGGAAAGTTCTTGTAATGGTTCGTAAGTGGTAGATTTACTGCAAACACTATCACTATCTCCACAATCATTTTCATTAACTGATGTATAACCTAAGTCGTTTAACGTAATAGGTTGTTGCAAGCGTTCGCTCGGGACACATTTACGATTCCATTTAGGAAAGGTTTTATTAACAACAATATTGATTCCATCCATAACAATATCTGTGTGTTTAAAAGGGGGTCTTGTATCGTTACTATCAAACGATTGTTCACTTTTGATGTCATCATTATCATCTTCATCGTCATCTGATTCAAGCAATTTATCTTCTTCTTCAGCTGTGAGAGGAAAATCTAAAAAAATGTTTAGCTCTTAGACATTCTGACAAAAAAAAAATTGTGCGATTAGTTACGGTTTACTCACTTTCGGTCGTACTTTTGGGGATGGATGTGTTAGAATCCGAGCTACAACTAGAGCTATCTACAAATTTTTTTTTGTACTCCGTTGGTTTTAGTAAAATGTAGTTGTCTTGCCGATGATCTTCAGCAAAATCTAGTTGTCGATTATATGGCAAAAGTTCACTAAAATTAATTAGTTTAGAAGATAAAATTTAACATATTACAATAAACAGTACTCACTTTTGGTAAGACATTTGTGAATTATCACATCTGTCTGATTCCGTATGAGTAACGCTGAAACTTTTAAAATATTTTAAGCAACTTTTTCAAATACATGAAACTATTTATAAGTAAGAAAATATTATTATACATAAATATAGCTTTGAAGTAACAATAAATTTTAAAACAAAAAACTCATAGACCTAGGGACAATTTTTTTTTATCAGTGATTATTAACATCTATAATTCCTTAAGTGGTTTCGTTTCGACGAGACGCCCAAGATTTTCCTTTGTTGCTTAAAAGATAAATCTAATATAAAACAGGGAACATGTTGATCTGACAGTGGATTGCATATTTATAGGTAACATTTCGTTCTTTTAAATATGAAAACGTTATGTTAAATTTAAAGTGAAGTTTAACGTTCAAGAAAAACTATTTTTAAAAAGTAAAAATTTTATTTAACAGGGACCTTTAGCTAACGAAAGTAAACTTAAAAGTGATTTTATTTAAAAATAAAATAATATATTATGAAGTCGGTGTTGTTGTTGACTGTGCGCTTATATTTGTTGATTGGCCTGCAGTTCTCATTACTTAACTCCTCCAGGGCTGAATGAAAACTATGGGGTAACATAGTTTGAAAGGTATGGTAAGGCTGTTGGTTTTTCCTCTTCTTTTTTGATGGATCCTCTAGATTTTTCTTTATTTGACTTGTTCTTCTTATATATGAGCCAAATGCTATAAACTGATATAATTATTGCTGCAACATATAGAAAAATAGTATAAAAGCTGACGTGTCCAAAATGGATTGGAACTGAGGATAAATTTTCCAATTTGGTTTCTTCTTGGTTTAAGACAATTTGTATATGGTACAGTTCATCTAATTTTATAGTGTCGATTTTCACTTGTTTAAAATTTAGATCAATGCTCGGTTTATTCACTAAAAGTTTTAAATTGGGTAATTAACGAAATTTTGTGTCTTTGACTCAAATGTTTTTAATAAATAATTGTCTTATTGAAACTTCACCCGCACTATTTAGTTCAATTAGGGGAATATTGTCCGAAGTTTTGCCACATTTTTGAACACTAATAACATTATGAGGTGTTATTGCGATCCAGTTATTGTTTTCTAATTTTTGAATTTTGATGGCGTTCAATTGTGCCGGAACTGGTTGACATTGATTTGTAAAATTTGAATATTGTAGGAGGTGTACTTCGCAAGGGGTGTTCGGAATAATTTTAATTTTTTTAACGTCTTGACATAAATATTCTTCTTCCAATAGTTTTTTACACTGAACATTGGAAAGTGCTTAATGGTGCTTAGTGGGGAGCAGGAATTTGGATTTTCGAATAATAGTTTTAAAATGGGTTTGATACCTTGTTGGAAAGGAATAGAGGTGATACTAATTATAATCATTGATTTCTACAATAGGTAATTCGAGTATAAAAATTATCTTGTTTAGCATACTATAACTTTTAATTTTTATTATTTTTTTCGAATAAAAGAATGTTTTGAAACGATGGTTTAAATGGAAATTTATTATTTTTAAGACATTTAGTAACATTTTAAATTTCAGAAAATAGTTCATTTGGATCAACCTTTAAATTTTGGAATGTGGAATTTTGCAAAACTAATACCGACTTCGATTTTTTCTAATAAATCGTAAATAATTTGAAAACTAATGTAAAATTGTGATACAAGTCTTTCTAAAGCAAAATAGTGAAATGTCTCTGTTTGTTCTAACTTTAATTCTTTAGCTATTTCTTGAATCTTTGTAATTCGAGAATTTAGAATTAATTGATTGTTAGCGAGAATTTTTGAATTGTTTTCAAAATTCTGAATAGATGATTTTAATAGAGTGATTTGATTTTCTACTATTGTTTTGATATTATTTTGATTATTAGTCAAAGTTAATATTGCTTCGTCATAGTGTTTGGCATCATTTTGATCTATATTTCCAGTTATAAATTTAATTGCTGTACCGATGCCATCGAAGAGGTATCTTTTTGATCGAGTATTCCAGAATTGATTTAGTTTCAGATTAATTTTGTTTTCTATAATTCGAATTAGATGGTAGGAATTTTGAAATTTTTGAGAGGCTTTTTATTATGAAATCATAATGTTTTTTCATGTTTAAAAAATTAGAAGGAGTATTGGTAATGTCATAAATATGTATAAAGGTCCAACAATTTGTTTGAATTTGAGCCGTTCTTAAGTGTAGTGGAAGAAGTCATTTAAGTCGTGGAATTTGGACGTGTCTATTCCTGAGTCAACGTTTGGTGTCCAGAAGTTGAACCTGTAACGGGAGGCTTTTTTAATTCTTTAATGTGAATGATTTCTGTCTGGTTAGTTTGTTTTAGATCTCTACTCGGTTTCTATCATGAATTTTTATAATTTCGCAAGGGTCAAAAAATTGTGGATCTTTTCTGTTTCATATCTGTGAGTTAACTTTATAAATTATTTGTCCTATTTTAAATTCCAGGTTTGTTTCTCCTTGGTCATTACTTTTGTTTATTACTTTAGTTTTGTTGTTGGTCAAATTTTGATTAACGTTTTGAGAAACATGTTTTAATTTTTCTTTGTGACTGTTGATATAGTCCGAATAAAAGTTTTGAGATAGAAATTGTTCGTTGGGGTTTCTGGAGTCAGTGTGTCCGAAAGTGAGTTCAAATAGGGTGAATTTTGTGGAGCTGTGTATGGAGTTATTGTATGATATGAGTGCATAGTCCATCAAGTCGTCTTCGTTCGGATACGTTTGTAGTAAAAGTCGTAAATGTTCAATTAAAGTAGAATGTAGTCGTTCAGCTATTGAATTAGATTCGTGGTGACCAGAGGTTGTGAAATGTACTTTAATTTTGTGTATGCTTAAAAGGTCTTTTATTGTTTCGTTGTTAACTTCTCTACCTTTATCTGCTACTATTAATTGTGGAATTCCGAAGGAGGGAAAATATTTTATTAGCGATTTTGTAATGTAAATAGCATTTTTATCTGGTATGAAATAACCCTTTGCGAATTTAGTAAATGCGTCTGTAAAAGTAAAATATTTTTTGTTGTTATTTGTAAAAACGTCTATGTGAACTACTTGAAATGGTCAACTGGCAGTTTCTGTCAACATTAATGGAACGTAATGGGTGTGTCGGGCGTATTTATTTTTTTGGCAAATACTACATTCGGTGATATAGTTGGTAACAAATTTGTTCATATTTTTCCAATAGTAAAATTTTGACGTAGTTTTTCAAAAGTTTCGTTAATTCCTCTATGATTCGTTTTTCCTTCATGATAACTTTTTAGTAAAATGGTTTCTTCTTCTTCGTCTTTTACGGAGTTAATTAATTTCGAACCTTTTTCCGATAAATGTTTTAAGTAGCATTTATTGAAATCAATATAAAGATTTTCCTTTTTAAAATAAAAATAGAATATGTTTTTAAGATCAATATGTTCTGCTAGAAAGTCGAGAATGATTTTTTCATTATTGGTTTATGGAATCTTGATTATTTTTTGAGGTAAGTTTCGTGAGTAATGTCAATTTTAGGGTAAGCATTTGGAAAAACTGAGGTCTGATGAGCTTTGTTGTATATTATATCGTCTAAAATGGGTATGCCTTGATTTGTCGTTTCGTTAGCAGTTGAGTGTTGAGTTGAGTCAGACGAATTGTTATCTTAAATGTCAATTTTCATTGGTGGGATTTGAAAATCCGAAATAATATTAATTCTTTTTGTTTCGTCTAACTTGCAAGTTGAAGGTTGTGTGTCTAGAGGTATATTTTCGGCTAAAAAGCAAAGATGTTCTAGAATATCTTAATCTACGTCTCCAGCATTATTTGGTACTGATTCGTTTTCTAATGCATTAATTGAAATTCGCGATAAGCAATCTGCGTTTGTTTTATGTTTGCCTTGTGTATAAATAATTTTGTAATCAAATTCCTCTAATTTCAGTCGCCATCTAACTAATTTTGAATTTGGTTCCTTTAAACTAAATAGCTAGGATCATGGTTTGTAATCGGTAAAAATGTAAAATTTTCTTCCGTAAAGGTAAGGTCTGAAATGTTTACAAGCCCAAACTATTGCTAACAATTCTTTTTCTATGGTTGAATAATTTGTCTCTGATGTATTTAAAGTTCTTGAGGCATATGCTATGGAGGGATCATTTGGGACATTTCCTTGTGATAACACAGCCCCTAGAGCAAAATTGCTTGCGTCTGTTGTCAGAATAAATGGTTTGGTAAAGTCTGGGTATTATAAAATAGGGTCGTTTGTTAGATTATTTTTACATGTTTGAAAACAGTCAATGAAGTCTTTGTCGGGAACTATTGGTACACCCTTTTTAATGCATTTTGTCATTGGTTTTGTGATTTTGGCAAAGTCTTGAATAAAACGTCTATAGTATCCTAGTAATCCTAAGAAACTTTTGATTTCTGTTTGAGCTTTATGAATAGGGAAATTTTTGATAGCTTGGATCTTGTCGGGATTTGGTTTTACACCATGAGGGGTAATTACATGACCTAAATACATAACGGTGTTTTGTAGGAATTCTGATGTGTCAAGTTGTACTTTAAGGTTGCTTTTCCTAATTCTGTCAAATATTGATGTTAATTTCTTCATAGTTCTTGTAACGAATTGCTATAAATTAATATGTCGTCAAGGTATACCTAATAAACAAATTTCGTCTGTTAGTCCTCGTAAAACATTATTACCCTTGAAAGGTCGAAGGAGCATTTGTAAGTCCAAAAGGCATTCTTTTAAAATGAAAATGTCCTTGTGAAGTGCTAAAAGAAGTTTTTTCAACATCTTCAGGGTCTACTTTAATTTGATGGAAACCACTAGCAAGGTCGAGAGTCGAATAATAATTCGCTCTTCTAACCTGTCTAGAATTTCTGTAATGTTAGGTAATGGATATTTGTCGTCTACTGTACGTTCATTCAATTTTCTATAATCTATGACTAAACGCCATGTTCTTTTTCCTGCCGCTTCAAGTTATTATGGTACAATCCAAATAGGAGAGGAAAATGGGGAATTAGAATCTTCGATTATACCTTCGTTCAGCATTTTTGTTACTTGTCTTTTTACTTCGTCGCGATGTATTTCTGGAAACGATAATATTTTGTGTATATAGCAGAGTCGTCGGTAAATTTTATTTTATTAGTGAAACTTAAAGGAATACGTTCACAATAGAAGATATATCTGTATTAAAAGAAAAGGTTCTACTTCTTCTTTATTGTAGTGATTTAACCTAATATTTTTTCAATTTTCTTTTAACATTTTATCATTGTTTATGGAAAGTTCTTCATCTGTTTCCATTTTTCTTATAACATTTACTTGTAATAAATCTATTGATTTTACATCTAAAGGTTCCGAAATGTTTAGTCTTACAGGATTTTCACTTATATTAGTAATGGAGGTCATAGCAAAATTATTAGATATTTTATATTATGGATCTACACCATGTATCGGCTAAATCAATTCAATATTTTAACTAAGGCTTTAGGTGTTTCGATTCCGTTACCGAAATCCTGATAATCTAATATACCTAGTCCTTCACTTAATTTTACTGGAAATTTAACTATTTGTTTGGTTCTACCGAGAATAATTAATGAATAATCTAAAATAGGTAATTGAATGATTTTATTAGTTTCATTGGGTTCAAAAATTATTGCTATGGTCGCACTATGAAGTACCCTCCATAGGTCGCACGAGGAGTTCTCAGTTGTCGTCTGTTGACGTTAATTGTAGCGTTTAATTAATTTAACAAGTCTATGCCTATTTATCCGTCAAAATTTTCACTAAATTTAAAAACATAAAATTTATGAAATTGATTTACCTTAAAAATATCGAAAACTGGAATATTTACTATTTCGTTATGTGAAGAAATACCGTGTGCTGTTTGAATATTAAATTTTATTTTAAAAATAAAATGTCGGTAATATTTATTAGCTTATTTGGGATTTATTAGACTTTTTGTGCTACCTGTGTCTAATAAAAATCGATCGTTAATTTGTGGGACGACAATAAAAGGTAAATTTGCTTTGATAGCATTTACGGATATCATCTCGGGTTCTGAGATGTCGGGGTCAAAGTAAAATTTATATTATCATTCTTTTCGCACTGGTTATGAATATAATCATCATGTTCAGATGAGTTTGTGGTTTTCTGATAAATTGTAATCATAAGTATCGTATTGAATTTCTTGTGGATACTGAAAATATGAATCTTGTACATATGGTTCGTTATCGTGGGAAATATTATATTGTTCGAAAGGATTTGAAAAATGAATTTGATCATTAATTTGTTAATTGAAAAGTTGTGTTGAGGTAAAATAAGATTTTTTTTAGATACTATACGAGTGTTACCAGATGATGTATCCATGGGTTCTGGTTTGAATTAATTTCGAATTGTCGATTGATTGGAAGTTTGATTAAATATTTTAGGCTGAAATACAAAATCTTGATTCTGAAAATAGTTTTGAAGTGGTTGAAAATAATTTGGGCGTGGTTGAAAATTATTTGGACGTTGTTGAAAATTAGTTATTGGGATAAAAATTGTTGTTTGAAATGAAATTGTTATTAAAATATTGGGATTGGAATTCTTGATGTTGTTGATAAGAGGGTGCTCTATGTGGTATATCGTACCGTTGTAATTGTGGTGGTTGAAAAGAATTTTGTTGGAAATTTTGGCGATTCTGATCTGGGTTATTTCGTGGGATATTATTTTTTGTCGGGATATATATAGCTGGTCTGTAAGAAGTTTGTGAGTTTAAATTGTTTCCGCGTTGGGTAGAATATAAGAAGTTTTCTTCTTCCATTACTAAGCATAGTCTGATTGTTTTCTCTAGAGCTGAAAGATCTAAATTATTTAATTTTGAGTTAACTAAGCTTTGTGCCTCTTGACAACGCATTCCAAAATTATACCGAGCTTCGTTTTTGAAAGGTCTCAATGTTATAATGTCCTGAATTATACTGTCAAGATCTCTCTGATCTCCAAAACTAAGGTTAAGGGCAGTTACTTGTGGCCAAGTATTAAGTTCTATTCTAGTCCCTATTAACATTTGAGCTCTTCCTGTCAGTTTGCCTAATATGGCAAAAAACTATTCAAAGCAGCATCAGTTTGACTTGCAAATCGATTAATCAAACTTTCGCAATTCCCTAAAAATATAGTAAGAGTATGTGGATTACCATCGTATTGTGAAATGGAATCCAAATATTTTAATAATTGATAATTCGTTTGAGCCATTTCGCTATCTATTATATGATCTTATACTTCGGAAAGACTACCTACGTTAACTTTTAAATAAGTAGATAATTTCTGTAAATATTTTGTTTGCAAATTAGATAGTTTGTTAATAGTAAACTATAAAAAAAAACTTCGTATACTTTTCTCTAATTACAATTATTATAAAAAAAAAATTAATGGGAAAGGTAAAATTGGAAAGCACTTGCGCAATAATTATTATTTTCATATTCCATGTTTTATCCAGAGAACCGTTATTGGACGGTGCCTGACTCAAGACATTTAGTCAATTTCAGATCATTTACTTATTACTCCTTATGTAGTAGATTGTAAATTTGCAATAAATAAATAAAAAAAAAAAAAAATATTCCATGTTGCCTATAGGATCTGACAATTTTCGTTCTTCTCTCAGGTCTTCCTACTTCTAAGGTTCTTAAATCTATGCTGCCTCTAGATTTGGCCGATTTTTGTTCTTCCCCCAGGACTTACTGCTACCTGTTACTCGTAATCCTTGGACACTTACACAATTTTTTAGTAATGATACTTTACTGATATTCATTCGATCTTGCGCACCGATTAACTACTTTAGATTCGGTTAATCATAAAAATGAATAAAATTACTCGCGAAATACCGTTTAATTTTTCCGAATTATCCTACTGACTGTGTCAGTAAAGTTTATCGTTCAAGGAAAACTATTTTTAAAAAGTAAAATTTTTATTTATTTAACAGGGACCTTTTGCTAACAAAAGTAAACTAAAAAGTGATTTTAATTAAAAATAAAAAGAATATATACAGTCGGTGTTGTGGCTGACTGTGCGCTTATATTTGCTGATTGGCCTGCAGATCTCGTTACTTAACTTATATATATATTAAATTGATATAATAAATCTACCTGAAAGTGATTTTTGAGTTTTTATTTGTTTGTATGTACTTGGCGCCCTGAATTTATGTTTTCGAGAGAATTGATAAAACTCAGAAGGAAGCCACGAACCCAGGAGCTAGCCTAGGGTAAATTAGGGTTACAGGTGTTATCAAATGCCCCTGCAGTGTCTGAACGGACGTTCAGATTTAAGAAGGGACATTGTAATGAACTAAATAAATAAATAATCTGGTAGGCCATTGAAGGAGAATTCTAGTCGATTCAATGTGCAACCAAAGTGTCTAGTAACTATACACACGTTTTTCGGTGGTCAAGGTAATATTTATATTTGACTATAACGCGGAAAATAATATATTAAGAGAACTAAAGATTATGGTTACAAGATAAACTTTTAATCAGTTGCTTTCGTTTTCCGGTGGTCAAAGTAATATTATATTTGACTGTAACGCGGAAAATAATATATTAAGAGAACTAAAGATTATCGTTACAAGATAAGCTTTTAATTAGTTGAGACTTCCCATCAGAAACTCTATTGGCCTATTAGGTGTAACTGTGCTCAAATTAATTAACGAGTCTTATATTAACATATCTTTAATGGATATTGAAACAATTAAAATGGTTAAAAACAGTTTGCTTTCAGATTACATTCAAATTATAATACGGTTTGTTTCGTTGAGGTACTGATTTCAAATGAGTTATTTAAATAAAGAGTGAATGTAAACCAATTAATGGTGGTATTTATTAATTAATTTGTTACAGCAGAATTTGAAGCAACTATTAGTAACGACAAGCTATTTGTAAATTTATTAACCAGAGTTTAGCCACTTTTTTTTTGTTCCAGTCCTCAAACATTAAAAATATATTTATTAGACCAATATTTACCGATTTAAATAAAATTTTGCATCAAGAAATAGTGTCACACATGCTAAAACATGTTAAAAATTTAAGAAGTGAAAGACACATTATAGCTTACAGTGACATGTGCGCCGGCAAAATAGAAACATTAAAGTAGCTTTAATGTGGTTAAAAATTTCACCAAATGATAGAGATTTTGGCGTGGTAGAAATGTTATTAACAAAATAATTTAGTGTTCGTTCCCCAAGATTAATAAGTGTAGAAAAAGTAAGAACTTTATTGCAAATGAAATAAGACAAGAAGTTTTTTTGAAAATTTTGAAATTTTAGAAAGTATACAAATAAGAATATATTAAATGGCATTAAGGAGAAATTGAAAAAATGTCGCATCCAGCGAGACTCGAACTCGCAACCTTAATGTCATTTAATATACTCTTGTTTGTATAATTTCTAAAATTTTCAAAAAATTCAATGAGAGAAATCTGAAATATTCGTTTAAAAAGACAAGAAGTTCTCGTATCAATAAAAAAATTGAAGGGTAAAAAGTTCTGATAGAGAATCAATAAAAAATAAAATTTTGTTGGATGCGATCTTAGACAAAAAAAAAAAAGAATATAAAAATTTATACTAAACAGTAATGAATAAGAATGGTCATTTTTAATTGCTGGATTTATTAGCACGTCGAGGTAGACCAAGAAAGTTATAAGTGTATAAAAATATCAGACAAATTTAAACAGCAAAATTCAAGGACATAATTGACTATATACTATATATACCACAGGAAAAACATAATTTCTTCACACACACACACACACACAAAATGTAAATGGACAGTAAATTGATTTGTAATAAATTCATTTTTTATGTTTTGTACGTTATGTAGTTAAAAAATGTTTTGAATTGCATAAATTAAGTTTTAACGATATGTAAAATAAATTAAGTATTGTTTTTCTTTAAGTTGAAGCATCTTAAATTATGTTGAATAGACTTAGGCTCCTTCAAATTTTATCATAAATCTAGATCTTAATTTTGAAAGTAGCCAAACTCCATTATTGATAAGAAAACGCACATTCTTCATTTAATAATTGCCACTATTTTAATAGGAGATATAAATTTAACACCCTTAAGCAATGTGACTCATTAGTATACCTATATTTTTAAATTTAGTTAGGCCATATTTAAAATAAACGCCTCTAATATTAAATTTGAGATACCAATGTTTCTTACACATATTTATGAGACTGTATACCGTAAAGAAAGTTAATATTTTATATTTTGGAGAATACAACCTTCTGACTTAAAAAGCATTAAAACAGACTAAAAATCTTTACCTTGCAGTTACTGATGCTCTTGATGACATTTCGTTCAAATCTTCAGCTGGAAAATTTGTTACTTTGTCAGGATTAAATGATTTATAAACCATATTATCACAATAGTTATATGGAGCTTTGAAGTGCTCCACTTCATCCTCAGGTTCATAATCAAGACTTTCTTCAGGATAATCTAAGAAAATATAATTATATATTAAAAAACTACTTGGTTTTGAATAAATAAAATAAATAGATGCAATTAGTTCTAACTATTTTTTAATTAAAGTAACTCAATATCTAGTAATAGAAAAAAACAAGGTAACAGAAGAGAGAACTTGTTGCTTTATAAATGAAATTACCGGGCATTCTAGTAAAGTAATCTGAGGAGTTTGTTTCAAAGGATCGTATGTCTGGATTTAAAATAATATTAACTTTGGAGTCGCCGCAAAGTTTTTTTCGTTTATTTGATGGAGTGTAGTTTATACTTTGGGTATCTGTAATAACAATATTCCTATTACGAAGTTGTATATTACTACCTATATTATCGCTCCGTGCACTTGTGTTCCTAGCGACTATCTTGATCGACTTGGAAGAAGTAGTTACTTTTCTCGAGGTATTAACTTTCCTTTTTCCAGCCATTCTATTAGGTTATGTTTATATTCAGATATTCCATACAATACCATTTAACACTACTAAATATTAAATTTTAACCATTAAGAACAATTAAGAACAAATCCAATAATAATACATAAAAATATGATCTGCATTAGTAGTTATAAAAATGTATTTTCTAAAAAAAAGAGCAACCAATTAAATTTTAGTAACTAGTAATCATAAACCACAGAAACTTGACAGAAATCACAGATTTTGACAGAGTGACAGGAATAGGAAGCATGCCTGAACTAAGGCACTATTTACCTGAACTAAGGCACTATAAACATAGGTATCATCAGCCATGTTTAGTCCAATGTCAACCACAAAACCAGAGATAATAGAATAGATGTGTTGATGCCTATTATAAAGTTGGCAACAAGTTCCGACATCAGCGCACTTTAAAACTTAACTTCTATACCCTTTTTATGCTTTAAGTACCTGAAATTTATTTTAAACTATAACCACTAATAGTACTTACTTTGTCATTATACCGTTATAAGTACTTTTTCGCTCTTCTGCTACCAGCTCGTTTAGTTTCCATTTTCACCGCTATAAAATACGATTGCACGTCTGTTTAATTTGTCTATGGTCTAGCACGTGAACTGACTGACATTTGACAAAAAATGGCTGATGATAATACCTATATCTATAGTGCCTTACCTGAACAACACTGTTGAATAGACCGAATAGCCCAGGCAGCTGAGGCTATAATCTAGAAAAAGAACTGTTGTCCTAAGTCATCCTAAGTGGTAAATTCAGTGATAATAGAATTAATTTTTATATGGGTAAATTGGTTGCGTTCAGTGAGGTGAGCGCTACGGAGCGCTCAGTAGCGGTGACGTCACGTTGATATTTTTGTTAGGTCCACCCACCTCTATTTGAAAGTAAAACTATGTAAGTTTTGACAGTTCTAATATTGTTGTATTGTTCAGCCACCTAAAACTTTGTCTTTTTGTTGATTTCCCACCTTGCCATTTTTTGTAGCAGTTTTTACATTTCGCTCCTTAATTTAGCGTCATAAATGTCAAATGTCAAATAATTAAAATTTAAATTCAAACTTAAAAGTTGAGATCAAGTTCTTTTTAAAAAAATGGAACATTTTGAAATTGAGTTTAATAATAAAAAAATTACTTGTTACGAGACACAAGAAATTAGAGAACGTTTACAAAACGGTATGTATAGAATAATACATTAGATGTGTTAAAATTTTTAATTTGAATTTTTGATTTAGATACGGACTTTTTTAAAAACTATTGGGATTTGGCCCTACAAAAAACAGGACAGTCGGAAGAAGTTATTGGGATGGACTTATTAGAGGATGCAGACGCCTCTGGTTTCAGATGGACCCGGAATGCAACGCTACTTTTGTTGCAGTTGTACAATGAAACGATCGAAGCATTTCGGGATCCAAAATATAAAAAGAAGGTACTGTGGGGGCAAATACAGGAGGAATTTTAAAAAAAAGGGATTGAAATTAGTGCAGACATTGTAGATAAAAAAATTAGAAATTTAAAAAAAATTTACAAAAACATTTTGGATAAGAAAAAACAAACAAGGAGGGGTCAAATTACTTGGGAATTTTTTGGGGAATGTCAAGAAATTTTTAGGGAAGATAAAACCATTCATTTTGGCCCCACAGTATCTTCTTTACCAAACAAGCCTGGACCTTCTAATCAAGTACAGGCACCCAAAACAAATTTTCAAAATTTGTTGGAATCATCTCCAATAAATTTTGAAAATTTGTTGCCGACTTCGACTACCTCAGGGGCAAGTCGAACATCAATACGTGAAAAAGCTTACGAACTCGAAAAACTAAGAATAGAGGAGTTGAGATGTTTAAGAGAAGCAATCCAAAAAAGTAATGAGATCCAAGAGCAAAGGAATCAGATAATGATTGAAAAAAATATTTTGTTAAAACAACTAATAGAAAAAAAAATAAATACAAATTACATCCTACCTATTATGTTTTATTTAAAAAAAAATGTAATAAATTTTGAAAATTTATTTTTTCAGATTTAACAAATTATTGTTTACATAAATCAAATACACTTAATAAACATATTATAAACATTGTTTATTTTAATTGTGGGTCATTACAATTACGCAAATTAATTTTTTAACTTTCACCACTCCAAAGTAGCAGATTACTATAAAAGCAAAATACAACTCAAATTCATAAACATAAAAAAGTAAAAATTATTAAATTAGAAAAACAAACACCAACTATACATTAAAAATATTAACAATTTCATTGCGCTTTGCAATTCCTAAATGTTGGTTAATTAATATATCATTATTTATTTCTTCCTCTGGAATTTCATCTTGGATGTTGATATGGATGTCTGCTGGTCCTTCAAGCAGAATTATAAAATTGTGTAAAACACACGCTCCGGCAATAATATTGTTACCAAGATCAAAATCTGAAATGTCTAGGCATTTCAATCTTCTGAATTTACATTTCAGTAATCCAAAAGAACGTTCGATTTATAGAACGAATTCTACTTAAACTTTGATTATAATTTGTTTGAGCACCAGTTAAATGACCATTGTCTCTAATTGGTGTCATCAAATTTGTTAATAAAGGATAAGCAGAATCACCTATAATATGACGATTTTGATTTAGAAGAGGGTTTTCTATATGTTGAAGACGATGGTAGAGCGGTGACTTTCTAAAAACCCTGGCATCGTGCATTCGACCAGGCATCCCAATAAACACATCAATAAATGATCCTTGATGATTAGAAGTTCCTAAAAATTATATTTAAATTTTTAATTGAAGTATTTTTTTAACTGACCTGCCTCTAAACCTTTTGTCTCAATTAAAAAGAAAAATCATAGAATTAAACATATAAATTCAAGTATAACTACATAAAAAGTAATATGTAACTATAAATATTAACTATGTATTACTGTTGTCTTATAAATAAGATTAAATACTTATTTAGAAAGCTCGACAAAGACAAGAGTGTTTTAAACCTATATTGCATAATTACTTTAATAACTTTGCTAATTTAGATTGTTTTCACTACTTTGTTAGAATAATTTATACACTCTTCAGCAATATTATATAAAAATTAAATTAGTAAAGTACCTTGTAAAATAATCGAATGAAATCCCTTCCTATTATAATAGTCATTAGGATTGTTTACTGGTTGTTTGCAAGGAATATGACAGCCATCGATAGCACCAACAACACAAGGGAACCCACGAGATCGTGCAGAAAATACCTAAAAAAAAATTATGGATAAATATTATTTATAATTAGTATATTCAGTTAACTACGTTTAAGGATATCCTTTGTTGTTCCACATTAGGCCAGCGAATGTACTGTGGCATTAGCCGCACCAAAATATTTATTATTTCCTTAAAAATAAGATGACCAGTACTTTTGGCTATTCCAAAACGGTCCTCTACAGCCAAAAAACTTTCCTGCTTGGCCAATAACCAAATTGTAAATAACATTTTCTTTTCTAAAGGAATCTCATGATTTTGGATCTCGTTTCCAATAATTAAACTTAATGCCTGAAGAAATACGAAATAAATTTACAGTTAATGAATTTTTAAATAAATGTTAAAATTCCAAACTTACCTGGAATGAAGCTCTTGTCATTCTAAAATGTTCTTTAAACTGAATATCAGTGTACCTGGGTACAACTGTTTCGTAGTAATTTTCAATTCTCACAACCACATTTGGTTGATCGTTGTGAATAGAGTAAGCTAAATACTCTATTGCCGGCAAAATATTATTAAAATTTAATGCGACATCAACATCTTCATCCTGATCTTGTTCAAGTAACGCAATTATTAATTGGTCATCCATTTTATTAAAATCCCAAAATATTAAACAACAGGAACACAAAACAAAGCAAATACTTAACAAGCACAGTTTATAGTTAAACACTCATTAAAAAATGAGAAAGCACTATAACGATTAATTTGTATTTTAATAAAAACAGCAAATTTAAAACTGACACAATACATGTCAATCTTATCAGTTCCACATGTTCCAATGAACGGTTAAAAAATAACCGCTACGGAGCGCTACGGAGCGCTCACTCCCACTGAACGCAACCATTGAGAAATTGAAAAAAGTTCTTTTTATACAAGAAAAAAAATATTTATAGATATATACATCTTTTTTATTTGAAAACATAAATGCTACAGGAAAACCTCCTTCAAAGTAATTTAAAACGAAAATTCGCGCCAAACAGATACAAAATAAAAACGATGAAATGTCAAAATTACTGGAACATGTAGATGCAAGATGCAATGTAGATGTTTTACATTCAAAGATGGAAACATAAACATAACCACAAAGATAAATCAAAATGGTATATTTTATTTTAACAATAATAACTATATATACTTATGATTTATGATCTATATTTTTAGGCAGTAACTATACATACTGACTTAGGGAATATGAAAATAGAGTTATTTTGTGAATCGTGTCCTAAAGCGTGTGAAAATTTTTTGGCTCTATGTGGAAGTGACTACTATAACGGTTGTCTTTTTCATAGAAACATTAAAGGGTTTATAGTACAAACTGGAGATCCAATAGGAACAGGCAAAGGAGGAAATTCGATTTGGGGAAGGAAGTTCGAAGATGAATTTAAGGAGCAATTAAAGGTACAGATTTATGTATATTTCATTGTTTCTGGTTTGGTCAATTTGATAATGTTGCTTAATTTGGCCTACAAAATTTAGAGAAAGTACGATTAAACACGATTTTATTTCACGTGTAAAGCGAAAATGAAACTTCACATGAAAATTAATTGAAAGTGAATTGTAATTTTAAATTCATTGTAATAATAATCAACATAGAATTACTGAAATATGAATACAAATTTATTATTATTTTTCTTGTTTACAGCATAACGTTAGAGGTATTGTATCTATGGCTAATAATGGACCTAATACAAATGGGAGTCAGTTTTTTATTACATATGCTGCTCAACCGCATTTGGATTTAAAATACACAATATTTGGAAAGTAAGTTATACGTGTTAAATCTATAAAGTTCGCACTCTTGAAATATGACATGTTTTTTTTATCAACATCACAAACATGGCAAATAGAAAACTTAAAAGTCTAGGTTTGTTCCTCGACAAACATGAAATGAGCACCTCGTATAGAATACTTAACTGTTTGATGTGTATACGAGTTTTTCAAACCTATGGTGAGACATAATAAAATCTCCAATCTCATTAATGACGCCTATCGGGAGCAAAATTGGACATTGCTGCCAGATAAATATGGATTTGTTTTTTCTAAACCTATGTTAAATCTTCGGCAATAAGTGGTGATTTTCTGGATAGTTTACTTCTTTTATTGTTTATTGAACTCAATATTTGGAGTATAATATATATATATAATCCGTTCACTTTTTATTCCAATCTCAGTAGGCTCTGTTAGTAACATGAATTTCGCCCTGTATAATACACGTCTGAGTTTACTGTTCTGTGGTCTTTGGTCTTGTTAATTGTAAGTACGATGTTGTCACGTCTTCAATAAAAATATGTGTATTCAGTACAAATATCTTAAGTAATTAAATTTGCAAACCAATTTTAGAACTTGCAGGAAATAAGTCAATATATTTAATATTAAATTGAATACTAAAGTAGATATGTCAGCTTTCGCTGCAAGTAGTATTAATATCCAAGAATGGTCTATTTGAATTCACATGAATTTTGACTGATACTCAAAATAACACATTCCTTTACACAGAACAGATCCCTGTTTATAGTCAATTATTATTTTATTGGTGTATAACAAAAAATATACTTTTATATTTACATTTTATTACAAGTAAATAAGTACAATTCAAAATGTAGCACATATACATATATTAACTAAAAACGTTTAATACAACTTTTAAATTAATCAAGCAAAAGTAAAAAAAATCATTTTTACAAATGTATAATAAATTTTTTAATTATTCAAGTAGTGGTAAAAAAATTATTGTGTTCCGTGTTAATTAACAAATTATAAAGTTCTTTAAAATGATTACGCGCCCCTATAAAGTTGGTACCATTGTCTGAAAATATTTCGTAGGGTTTACCTCGTCTCGAAATAAATCTTTTTAATGAGTTTAAAAAACTATCTGTACTTAAATCTTTGACTAGTTCAATATGAACTGCCTTTATCGCGAAACATACGAAGATGCATATGTAAGTTTTTACAATTTTTGCACGACGCAACGTTCCATCCTTAATCAAAATTGGGCCACAATAATCTACACCGCACCGTGAAAACGGTCTACTAGGCGTAACACGCTCGCTAGGCAAATCGCCCATCAAAAAACGTACCGGTCGCGGATTTAAGCGCGTACACCTGACACAACCGCGAATAACACCCTTAACTGCAGACTTACCCCCAATGATCCAATATCTCAATCTTAAAATTGCCAGCAAATTTTGACTACCAGCATGAAAATGTTTAATATGTTCGTACATTATTAAAAGTCGAGTGAAATTATGCTCCTTTGGTAAAATAAGTGGATGTTTTTTGTTATACTCTAACTGGGAATGCCTGATACGCCCACCGACGCGTAAAAGATTGTCCTTAGTGTCGAAAAAAGGATTCAAACATAAAATTCTACTAGAGCTCCTTAAAGGCTTCCCATCTCCAAGCGAATGAATTTCTTCAGAATAGAATTCACTCTGAACCACTCTTATTAAACACTTCAAGGCTTGCTGTCTCTCTTCAGAGTGCAAAGCCGTTGAAGAGAACCTTATTTTCTTCAATGTAGTTTGTTTAAATCGTAAACAGTAAGCTGTAACATTTAGTAGTAAATCTAATGATGAATATTTCGCAAATAGGTCAAATTTAGTTAAATTAGTAGTGGCTACAACCATTGATGATTCTTTTAACTCAGGCACCTCCTCATTCGCTCCTATCATTTCACAGTTATTAGAACAACTAAGTTCATTATTAATTAAAAATGAAGGACCATTCCACCAAATGTTTAGAGTCTGTAAAAGGTGAAATTCCACGTGATAGTACGTCTGCAGCATTATTTTTTGATGCTACATGCGACCACTCTTTTTTACTTGTAAGTTCGATTATTTTTGTAACTCGATTTGCTACAAACGTTTTGAGTCGACTTGGATCTATTTCTATCCAAGCTAAAACGATGGTCGAGTCACTGTAGTATCTTATTTTGTTTATGGTTATGTTTAATGTATTTTTTACGACTTGCATTAGTTTGGCTAGCAATACTGCTGCCAACAATTCTAAACGTGGTAAGGTACATTTTGTTTGTGGTGCAACCCTTGACTTCGCACAAAGTAATCTAGACTGCCTTTCTCCAGTGTTGTCAGCTGAGACAACGTATATGCAGGCTCAATAAGCCCTTTCGCTAGAGTCACTGAATCCGTGGAGCTCGATGAATATTGGTTGATCACAAACAACTTGTCGAGGCACAAGTATATTGTTAAAATCCTTTAATTGATGAATGAATTCTATCCACCACTCATGCAAATCATCTGGTAAGGCCTTGTCCCAATCCAAGCCCCTCTTCCAAAGTACCTGCATGAACAATTTAGCTCGTATTATTGAAGGCCCAAGTAGACCAAGAGGATCGAATATCTTGGAAATATTGGCCAATACTGTTCTTTTTGTCACATCGCTATTACTGACATTGTTTAAACTTACGGAATATCTTAATGTGTCACTGCTTGGCTTCCAAACTATACCCAAAGTCTTCAATTCCTTATCATCATGAAGTACAATCAGATTGTCGCTATTTTCTTTATCTACCAAAATTTTTGATAAAATGTTGTTATTATTTGAAGACCACTTTCGCAAGTTAAATCCTGCGCTTCCTAGAATTTCCGTAATTTCTTTATAAACTTCTAGAGCTTCTTCCACTGAATCCAAACTTACAAGTAGATCATCCATATAAAATGAGGTTTTAATGATTTCCGATGTTCTTGGGTATTTATTCTCATATTGGGTTGCCAATTCGTTAAGACATCTGGTCGCCAGAAATGGTGCAGAGGTTGTGCCATAAGTTACCGTGTTTAGCATGTAAATCTCCATATCTAAATTCTTATCAGGTCTCCATAATATCATTTGGAATTTTCTGTCGTCTGAATGAACCCAGATTTGACGAAACATCTTTTCAACATCTGCGTTTAGCACATACCTTCGTAACCGTAATCTTAAAACAATCGAGAATAATTCGTCTTGCGTCTGATAACCCGACAGCAAATTTTGATTTAATGACACATTTAAATTGGTTCTGCATGATGCATCGAACACAACTCGGCATTTCGTTGTGGTACTTGATTCCTTTATTACGGCGTGGTGAGGTAAAATGAACATTGGTTGTTGAAGTTTTATAAAGTTTTCATTGGGTATCATAGTCATATGACCCAAATCCTGGTATTCATTTAAGAATTCAACGTAGTCCTTTTTAAGAGCTGTGTTTGTAGAAAATTTCCTTTCTAAAGAATATAGTCGTTTTTTGGCAATGCTGTAAGAATCACCATAATCATCCAGATACTGTGCAAATGGGAGTCTTACCACAAACCTGCCATCCGTGCTACGCGTTGTAGTTTCAGAAAACAACCTTTCTGCCTCCTTTTCTTCGGTTGATAAATATTTCAATTTAGGTACTTCTTCTAATTCCCAGAATTTTGATAACGTTTCGTTCAATGTTTGATTAACGCTCAAATTACACAATATCGGATAAGTTTGTTTACATGTTTTGCCGTGAGTTAATTCAAGAGAACCGGTAAATATCCATCCCAAGACAGTTTCTTGGAGGACGGGCTTGTTTTTACCAAGATAAATTTTATTATTAGATAGAAGTTCAAAGAAGATTCCCGCACCCAGAAGTATATCAATACGTTTTGGTATATTAAATTCATCATCTGCCAATTCTATGTTATTGGGGTACTTGACAATATCTTTAGGAAATGCTAGTGTAGGCAAATTCGTCGTAATAACCGGCATAATTAAAAATTGCAAAGTTACTTCGAAGTTATTAATTCTGGATTTAATCTTAGTGATGGATTTTCCCTTGAAAATATATATATATATATATATATATATATATATATATATGTTTCTTTTTATTCTTGGGTAAAGGTTATAGTAGTAAATAAGGAACATTGATTTTACAACGTTTCGCACATTTTTTATTGTGCTTTATCAAGTCTAAAAATAATTTATGAAATATCAAATTATGTTTATAATATATATAGAATGTACAAATTTAAACATATTAAAAATTCTTTAAAAATTTCTTTTTAAAAACAGTGTACTTACCTTGGAGTTAAATATTTTAAATTTATATCATGAAGTTTTCAATTTACTTTACTTTGATGGAATATGTCATTAATACAAATTATTTAGTAGATAGGGAAGTAAATGAATGAGTGAAAAAAAAGAATTATCTAAAAGTGTATCTGGTGTTATTAAACATATAATATATCTACCTACTTACTCTTTATACTTATTTTATTAGATTGTAATATATTTGGCTTAAATTATTTATATCTTTTTTGTCATTAACAGCTTCTTTTTCTCGTTTTATTTCAATCATTTCTTTTATGGTTAATTTTCTGTAATTAGAGTCTTGTGCTAGTATTTTGGTTTCATTAAAGTTAAATTCATGCTTGGTTTGGGATTCGTGTTTATGTAAGGCAGTTGAAGCGTTTTTTGTATATTTGTGTCCATTTAATCTGTTTTCTAACCATTGTGTTGTCATTCCAATATATTTTTTAGGACAATTCAAGCATGGAATAGAGTAAATTATATTTGATTTCTTTTTGTTTGGTACTTTACTTTTTAGTGGTGTATATAACGAGTTTATTAAGTTGTGTGGTTTATGACAAACAGTTATATTATGTTTAGAAAGAATATGTTTAATTTTTTGTGAAAGACCTTCAGTGAATGGTAGAGCTATATATTTGTTTTCTTCATTTTTATTTTTTCGTGTTATTTTGGATTTATTATAAAATAGGTATGTTCTTTGATTAACTATTCTGGAAATGATGTTTTTTGGGTAGTGGTTCTTTATTAATGTATCTTTAACTTTTTGTAAGGTTTCTGGTCGATATTCCGCAGATGTTAGAGTAATAGCTCGATCGGTAAGACTTATTATAACTCCATTTTTTTGGTGTTTTGAATGGCAAGAATTAAAATTGAGGTAACGGCCAGACCATGTATCTTTGGTATACCATTTAGTTTTTAATTTTTTATGTATATTATCTCTTATTATGGTGATGTCAAGAAAATTAATTTGATTGTTTTCTTCAACTTCCATTGTAAATTGTAATTTTCGGTGGAAGCTATTAAAAGCATTTAATACATCAGTGATTTTATTTTGTGGTACTGCTGTTATACAATCATCGACAAATCTTTTAAAGAAAAGTACATTAAAATTTAGGTTTTTTATTACGTTTTCTTCTAAATATTCCATTACTAGTTGTGCTATTGTAGAAGAGATAGGAGATCCCATCGCACAACCATCTAATTGTTGGTAAAACTTATCTTTGTATTGGAAATAGTTATTATTTAGAGTAAGGTTAGTTCCTTCAATGAATTCATTCAAATTAAGTGATGTATGTTCTTTTAATAAATTCCATTTTTGGGTTATTATTTTTGATACAAGTTCATTTGGAATGTTGGTATACAAAGATGTTACATCAAGTGATAATATGGAATAGTTATTTGATATATCAACAGTGTCGATAAATTGTTTGAAATCAAATGAGTCTTTAATATAATATTCATTTTTTCCAACAATATTGGATAAACAACCAGAAAGATATTTAGAAAGTTTATAAAAAGGCGATTGAATGCTCGATACTATTGGTCTTAGAGTTATAATAAGTCTTACCGATCGAGCTATT
Organism: Altica lythri; assembly: GCA_964028335.1. NCBI lineage: Eukaryota > Metazoa > Arthropoda > Insecta > Coleoptera > Chrysomelidae > Altica > Altica lythri. Next base: position 20,060,725 of record OZ034802.1, on the reverse strand, counting down.
GCTCTAACATCTGCGGAATATCGACCAGAAACCTTACAAAAAGTTAAAGATACATTAATAAAGAACCACTACCCAAAAAACATCATTTCCAGAATAGTTAATCAAAGAACATACCTATTTTATAATAAATCCAAAATAACACGAAAAAATAAAAATGAAGAAAACAAATATATAGCTCTACCATTCACTGAAGGTCTTTCACAAAAAATTAAACATATTCTTTCTAAACATAATATAACTGTTTGTCATAAACCACACAACTTAATAAACTCGTTATATACACCACTAAAAAGTAAAGTACCAAACAAAAAGAAATCAAATATAATTTACTCTATTCCATGCTTGAATTGTCCTAAAAAATATATTGGAATGACAACACAATGGTTAGAAAACAGATTAAATAGACACAAATATACAAAAAACGCTTCAACTGCCTTACATAAACACGAATCCCAAACCAAGCATGAATTTAACTTTAATGAAACCAAAATACTAGCACAAGACTCTAATTACAGAAAATTAACCATAAAAGAAATGATTGAAATAAAACGAGAAAAAGAAGCTGTTAATGACAAAAAAGATATAAATAATTTAAGCCAAATATACTACAATCTAATAAAATAAGTATAAAGAGTAAGTAGGTAGATATATTATATGTTTAATAACACCAGATACACTTTTAGATAATTCTTTTTTTTCACTCATTCATTTACTTCCCTATCTACTAAATAATTTGTATTAATGACATATTCCATCAAAGTAAAGTAAATTGAAAACTTCATGATATAAATTTAAAATATTTAACTCCAAGGTAAGTACACTGTTTTTAAAAAGAAATTTTTAAAGAATTTTTAATATGTTTAAATTTGTACATTCTATATATATTATAAACATAATTTGATATTTCATAAATTATTTTTAGACTTGATAAAGCACAATAAAAAATGTGCGAAACGTTGTAAAATCAGTGTTCCTTATTTACTACTATAACCTTTACCCAAGAATAAAAAGAAACATATTAAAATGGTTAAAGAAAATTAAGTACATTATATATATATATATATATATATATATATATATATATATATATATATTTGTAATTTCATGAGGGAAAATAGATTCCGCAAGGTAGAAATTCGATATTTAGTTCTATGTTAGGGTGGATAATAAATTTAATCCGTCAGTTGCTTAATGATGCCTGAAAAAGTGTGATATGTTTTCGAATTTCCCTCATCGTCTGCGTTAAAAATAAAAAAAGTGTGGAATATAAGGCGAATTTTCAACATTCTGATTTTTTTTTTAATTCCCTATGCAATGTGCTTAGTGAAATATACAATGATTGATACTACCAGTTTTTTATTAATATCGGATAATATAAAAATAACAGACTTATATGTATATATATATCTCGATATCAAACAAATTTATTTACCAGTGTAGATTGTTACACTTATTCCAAGTTGTAGAGGATATAGATGGTACCTTTAAGTTAACAATTCCCTTATCACATTATTTGATTTCTTTCATAAATCCACTCTAATTAATTCGGGTCCCTTTTTCAGTTATCCCGTTTATTATTATATATTTCATATTCGTACTTTTACAAAGGTAACTCACGAAAAATTCTCTACTTTTAATTCTTTTTATTTATTATGTATGTTAATAGTATTAATAAAATCGATGGTATTAACAGAAAAAGATAACGAGTAATTATATAGAGTGACTAAACATCCCCTCAGGGTCTACGCTTCCATTAAGATCTGTGTTGTGAGGTAGATAGTCCTCATGGTTTTTATTTAAATTTTTCAGTTATTTCCTTCCCCAATTTTCTACCTTGTAACCATGTTCTTCGCCTTTTTTTCCAGCTGGTGTCCCATCCAGTATTGAGTATATTAACGAAGTTGTTCCTGATCTTTATATAAGCCCTAACCATTTTGCCCTTTGTGCTTTATTTTCGTCACTTCGTTCTTTGTCCAAATTCATTATCATTTAATTTTAATGCTCCTAATATTGCTCTAAGTATTTTCCTTTCTAGTTGTATATTAAAATTAAAATAAAAAAAATTTTTCTTGGTAACTAAAAAAGATAATAACCTAATATTAATTCTTTAAAAGTCATTAAAATAAATACTATTATATCAAAATTGTTTTTGTTATACTTATTACATTGTAGTAATCTATTTAAGAGGAACAGTAGTAGAACATCAGTCATGGGGACCACCATGCTTGTTTACATAGATGCCATTTGTAAAAAATATGGCGACCTCCATGACAGATTTTCTACAACTGCAACCCCTTAATACAATGAAATTATTATTTACGAATGAAGACGGAAACGTTAAAGCTGGTATAAAAATTCACTGGATTGATATTAAGCAAAAATCAATACAAAAGAATTTTAAAATTTATTATTATTTTTATTGAAGTTTATAACAAATGAGTGTATTACTGTCACGCCTGGAGAGATTTGAGAGAATGTGCCTTAGTGTTATAGGATAAGGAGTAGCTTACTAAAGGCACTCCCGGCCAGGTATCCTGCTGAAGGCAGAAAACTAACCAAGGGTAAGATGAGATAAACAACAGGAAACAAACAACAAATATATTAACGAATAAATAAGCAATAAGAATGAGTGATAAACATTAAGAATAGGGAGTCTTACCAAATAAATTACATGGTGGCATGTCACACTTACTCACGAAAATACGTCAAGAGTCACAATTGCCCAGACCCCAGGGTCTGTTTTAGGGACACCCCAAAGGGTGTCTGACCTCAACAACCTGCTTTTAAAGTCAATTCATATTCTACGTGAGAATCAAAATTAAACTATTTAAACACGTGCCAAGATCTAAAGTAATGACTTTGACCTGGTAAAATGTAATACATAACAATACAATAAAATATAAATTAATAAATTAATATGTAGGGCAAAACTACCCTATCACTTATGTGGCATTACAAAGTAAATAACATGTAACACTTTAACTTATGCATGAATGAGGTAGGTAGGGCAGATAGTCTTAAATCTTTAACAATAATACTTATTATTTTAAATTATAGGTAATTACTTTTATTTTCAATTTAATTTAGCACTAATCGGAACACAATATTTTTGGTTAACCTGTCTTTAGCTAACACAAACAGATTCGACGGTTTCCCTACACGTGAACATGCAATATATAGTTGCCCAGTTTATTAAACTATATAGTTTCAAAGCACATGCCACAACTTTTTATGTTAAAACTTTTCAATAATTAAAACTGAATTTAAGTGTCATCTCAACAATGAACAGCATCCTTGATATTGCAAAAATAGTCATGCAACGCTGTGATTGATCATAGAGAGGATTGTTTCCTTGTTAACTAAATCAAGGGTAGTTGTATCTAAAAACTTTCTAAAATAGTTTATTTTATTAACAGTTAAATTAAAATAATAATTACTGTTTTCACATGTAAAAACAAAAAAAAAAAAAAATTCCCTCTGGCGTAATCGATCCCATTACCATAACCCAACCGAAATGTCATAATCGCCGCTGATCCAAATTAGCTACCAAGACTTTACATAAAAACTTTCAAAATGATAATGTCATATTTAATATAATAACAATTCAATAAACAAATAATTTACAATAAAATAATATTGCGACTATAAATGAAAGCTATCCTATTTTTCAAGTTGAATCAAACTGCACACGGTGTGCAAATTTGATTAAAATCGGTTAAGTAGTTTGGGAGTCCATTGCGGACAAACAACGTGACACGTAATTTATATATATTAAGATAGTAGTTTACGTCACAAGTCCTGAAAGTGGTCTTTTACTGGACGAGTAGGCAAATTGCAAGGCGAGCCCTGCAAGCCTGGGAGTCCACTTTTGGGACGTATTACGTACAATATTTTTTTTAAAACGGGCATTGTACCATAAACTTTATCTTATTCTGTTTACATTTTTATAACAAGAACTCTTTATTAACTAATTTTAACATTTTTTTTTAACAAACCTTGCTTGGGTTGCCGCCTTAACAATTTTATCTGGTATAATTTCATCTTCCATTAATTCACAATCAAATGTATCATTTTAAATATCCATTTTATAATAAATTTCACGTTTTCAACTAAACGTCAAAATATGTCAATAACTAATTTTAACAATTTTTTTAACAAACCTTGCTTGGGTGGCCGCCTTAACAATTTCATCTGGTATAATTTCATCTTCCATTAATTCACAATCAAATGCATCATTTTAAATATCCATTTTATAATAAACTAGCAGACCCGGCGAACTCCGCATCGCCTAACACTAATGTTTTTTCATTTTTTTTACGATTTATTTTTTGTATTTTTTATCATATTTTCTCGTTAGTTACCAGTTTTTACTATTATTTATAGTACTTTGTAATTTATCGGTTAGGTATATTATATATTAACTGCGTCACCTAACGGTGGCGTCATAGTTCTTAGGTAAGTAAGTTTTGCTCTTTTAAATATATGAGATATCAACTGCGCCACCCTACGGTAGCGTCATAGTACTTAATTATGTAAGAATTACAGGTGTAAATTTATAACATCTCAACTGCGCCACCTTCGGATAGCGTCATAATGATTAATTTCGTAATAAACGCGTCCGATCGCTGCAAAATTCAAAGTGCTATTAGGAAAATCGCGGCCTCCGTTGCGGCCCCGGCCGGCCAGTACCACCGCAAGGGCTACGTCCCGCAATTTTAAATCTGTAATATCTTCGAAAATATTCATTTAAATCTTGTGCTGTAAAGGACCATATAGATCTATATTAAATTAACAATGTATTTAAGCTATTTAATTGGATAAGGATTAATGCTGTATTGGTTAAAATCGCTTCGAAAATTAGCCATTATTTGTCGTAAAAAGTAAATGACAAAAAAATGTTATTGTGGGATATCCATAAGAGATAGACATATACCATCGCGGACTTTTCTGTAGACCTTTTCAATGTGTACAAATAATTAGTACATTATTTTGATAAATCTCGTAGGGTTCAGCCTGCGTTTGCAATGTAAGCGGAAAAAAATTGATAATTAACGACATCACATTAGAAACCTCGAAAATAACAGTATTTCTCCACTATTAAATGGATGTTATTATACATATGAACCTTCCTCTTGAATCACTCTATCTATTAAAATAAACCGCATTAAAATCCGTTGGGTAGTTTTAAAGATTTAAGCATACAAAGGGAAATAGAGACAGAAAAAGCGAATTTGTTTTATACTACTGTATGTATTGATTTCACGTTTTCAACTAAACGTCAAAATATGTCAAGTTATTTTATAGTTTTAAATATATACAAAACTCGGTTACCATAGAATTGACCGCTATCTTAGACTAACTATTTTATTCTAAATGCGTCCGGTAATAGTATTATACGTTACAAGGTCGGTAGGTGACTTATTACAGTACGAGTTAGTTTACGGACGAGGCGACGTAGGAGCCGAGTTTGGAAATGAAAACGAGGACTGTAGTAACACCTAACGACCATGTATCGTATTATATTTTATTTCATCCTGTTTTTATAAATTAATAAATTCATAAAAATGTTAACAATAGTTCGTAACTTGACTAAAAATAGTTCGTAACTTGATTAGTTATGTCAAATTACCTTGAAAGCCATCTGTCACTGTCAAATAATTTTTTTATTATTAAGGTTTAATTGCTAATATAAAATTAAATAACATTGACTTCCTTTTAAATATGGATGTAAATGTAAGTAATTAATTATTTTATTTTTATTTTATAGTCATTATAGTGTTTTTAAATGTCAAAATTAAAAGTAATTGTCTTCCCTTAAGCAATCAGAGCAGAGTTGCTAGGCAACACATTACAGTACCTGATACCGTAATGTTTTACTTACCGGCGCCAAATTGATTATAGGGAAGTGTATTTACTGGACAGGATGAAATAAAAGCTTTTACCGGACTCATTTTTATTTTCTGGCCTTGTCCGACAAAATGAGATTTTCTGACCTAAAAATAAACCGAAAAGTATTAATTTCTGGCCGGTTAAAAAAAAAGTTACGCGTAATAGGTACATATAACCTGGGTACAGTAAAATAATATAGCTTGATTACATTTTTTTTTACCTTTCAATGAAATGAAAATAAAGAGCTCAGTATATCCTAAAGTAATGGAAGTAATCTTGGTGTCTCTGCCGTATAATGTTAATTAGATGTATATTTAACGCCTAAATAACATTTATTTAATCTCTAAAGTAAAAATTTTCTTGCAGCTAGTTGTCCAGTTTAGAGAGAAAAAACTACATATATTTTATATCTTTGTGTTATGACTTTAATTACTTTTATCCATTCACCAAAATAACTTTCTTATTAATGAATTCAATATACACTTTTTCCTTTTTAACACTAATAATATTTAAATAACCATTCTAATAATAAAAATATTATCTTTGGACCATTGTGATATTTGCCGTCTTTTAAAAGTATGTATATGTATTAGGGTCGATAGATAATGTATAAAAAAAAATTTTTTCCAGTACGATCACAGGCGAGAGCTAATGATGGTACAGTTAATCTCTTTTTCTTTGATTGCGTAGCAGCTATTTGTTTTAGCAATTGATAAGAACTAAAAGCTGCGCTCTTATTGCTTGAACTGGTACTTTCCATCGTTAAGCCATCTTCTTTCTTGGCCACACGGCTGTCTTCTCAGTTATTTTTTCTTGATATTTCTTGTTCGTTTGATGGCCATATTGAGGTTTTAGTAAGCGTCTATATTTGTCATGATAAGATCGAATAAGTTGTATATAGTACTTTCTTAAAGCTGACAGTAGGAAGCGACGCTTTTCGCCAGATATCTAAAATTTTCTTAGCCAATCTTTCGGATATATCATAGACTGTCGACTCTTTTGTTGTTTTGTCATGTTTTAATTCATATCTAATAAATAAGTAATACTTCATAACATCATTATAAGTTGGTAATTGAGACACTGGTAACTTCTCTGGCAAATTAAACACAGGACAACATATCGTTTCTCGTGTTTTGACTTGCGACATTTTACTGTAACAAAGAGAAATACATAATAGGTGTAATTCACATCAAAAAGGTAAAATTACGATCTAAATTGTATTTATCTGTAAACAGTAATTTAAAAATATTACTTACATGAGTGTTATTTCCTTAACGGCAGTGTTTCACTATCTCTATCAATACGATCAGAGGTTGTCCTCAGGGCGGAGTTGCATCCCCACTTATGTGGAGTCTTACGGTAGACAGCTTACTCTGGTAATTGACAGAACCAGGTATACCTTGCCAAGGTTACTCCGATGACGTAGTTATCCTCGCAAGAGGGAAATATGAAAATGTCCTCTGTGACATAGTACAAAGAGGATTGAACAAAGCAAAGCATTGGTGCGATTTAGTGGGAATCAATATCAATCCCACCAAGACCACGTTATTAGCCTTTACAAGGAAAAAGAAAACTAACCTACAAACCGTCAAAATAGGTGGAAATATCGTTAAGTGAAAGGCAGAGGTCAAATATCTAGGGCTAATCCTAGATAGCAAGTTACTCTGGAATAAACACGGAAACGAAATAATGCACAAAGCTACAAAAGCCATCATGGTGTGCAGAAATATTGCTGGAAAAAATTGCAATAGTGAGACCTATCATCACATATGGGGCAGTAGCTTGGGACACGAGAGCTAATCTGATCACAGAATAACACTGTTACCCTCCTATGGGTTCCAGAACACATAGGAATAGAAGAAAACGAAACAGCAGATAATCTGGCAAATGAATGATCTGAAACCCCATACCTGGAACCAGAACTATCCTGTGGAATCAGCAGTAGTACAATCTTGGAAAAACTAAGAAAAAAAAATGGATAGCGAAAAATTCAAGTACTGGAATGATCTAGAAGGACTAAGACAATCGAAAACGCTCCTGGGAAACTATAACCAAAAGAGATCTCACAGCTGTCTTAACCTTAGTAAGAAGAACTTTCGAATTATAACAGGAATACTAACCGGACACTGCCGATTAAGAGGACACATGAAGCAATTAGGAAACTTCGTATGTTCCTTAATTTCGTTAATTATTTCATAGTTCGTTCTTTGTCCAAATTAATTATCATTTAATTTTAATGCTCCTAATATTAAGAGGACACATAAAAAAACTAGGATTGGTAGATGAAGCAAACTGCAGATTCTGTGAGGTATAGGATGAAACCTCAATACACATATTCTCAGAATGCATCGCATTAAGTAATTCTAGGGTCAAATACCTAGAGTCATACGAAATAGAAAAGGAAGAACTACCTAACTTGAAACCCAACGATATCCTAAACTTTCTAAAGAAGATAGGTCTAGAAGAGCTGCTATAAGCCTGGGAAATCATCAGAAATATGGCAAGATAAGAAGGACACAACAGATCTTATAGGTCGCAGGAGTATCTGTTACCCCTAACTGCTCATACATTCATACATACATACAACGACAGTGTTTAAAATTAATGTTCCCCACAAGTAGAATAACAATAACACGCGCGACGGGCTCATTTAATGGTGTTCGATCAATGATTGACAAGTGCAGAGAAATCACCTCTCCTCCCTCACTCCCCCTCCCACACCTATTCGCGCACTATTCAAGGTCAAATTGTTGCCAACGGGAAGACACAGAATATGAATTTCGAATTTCTCTAAAGTTTATGATGTTGGGGGCACCTCTAAATCTATTATGTGCCAAATAAAATTTTGTATGTATATTTTCGAGCAATAACGGCAACTTTTTACAGGTAATCCGAAACGAAAATGAAAATAAAAATTCACTTCATCCTATGTATATTTAAAAAATGCTATTGTGACTTTGTGTAATATTACTGATAATCATGTTTTCGGTGCACACACAATCTTTATAAGATAATCGTGCATCGGGAAAGTTTCTTTGCTTTAATTTTTATTTTTTTATGAAATAAAGTTTTTTTTTATTTTTAGGGTTATAGACGGTCTTGAGACTTTGGATGAATTGGAAAAACTTCAAGTAAACCCAAAAAATTATAAACCTCTTACAGATATTAGAATAAATAGTGTTACAATACATGCTAATCCTCTAGCAGGTTAAAAATGATATTAAAGCATTTGATAAAAATGAACTGCCTGTAAACTTCACGGATATTCGATATAATAACTCATTACGAAGAAAAAGAAGCTCATTTGTTACTAACATACTATTCTGTTTAAATCTAAATATTGAGTTATGTAAAAGCTACTTATTAGTTAAATATTGTCAATGAATATACTTGTAATTCTTAATATTTTTCTAGTTATTACTGTAGTTAACGGATTTTTGTAAATCTAATATATTCATTTTGTTTTTTTTAAGAGCTAAACAAAATAGTTTCATGGAAAAATGTATTCGATTACAAAATAAATAAATTAATCTATACTTATAATAAATCTGTAAAGAGGTCAATTCTGTACATTAAATTTATTTCCAAAATAAGTATCAGGGGGTGATTGGGGATCGATACTGATGCCAAAAATGCAATTAGTAAAATTTTTGTCTGTCTGTCTTTCTGTCTGTATAACCGTTATAGAAACAAAAACTACTCGACGGATTTTAACAAAACTTGGTACAATTATTTTTCATACTCCTGAGCAGGTTATAGTATACTTTTCATCACGCTACAATCAATAGGAGCAGAGCAGTGAAGGGAAATGTTGGGAAAACCACTTTTACGGTGTGGGGGGAGAAATTTTTATACAGCCATCTATACGTCACGCGAACGACGTTGCGGGTACATCGATATAGAACCCAAAAATCTGGTTAGATTTTTTGTTGTACGTCTGTCTGTCTATCTATATGTTTGTGCGCGCATCAGATGAAAAGTACTGATCCGATTCGAATGCGTTTTTCACATATGTATTTGTCTTCTTTTAACTTAACATCTGATGTATAAAAATTTCTTCTTCCACGTCTTTAACGGGGTGAGGGGAGAAATTTTTATACAACAATTAACACTCCACGCGAACGGTGTCGTGGGTACACCTAGTATTTATTATAAAAAAAGTACGAACGTTTTCATCAGTTCTCACTTAAAAAATTGTATTTTATTTACCATCATATTGTAACGGGATAACCGTAAAGGAAGGGACCTTAATTTGAAAGATTGTTGTTGACAGTTGATTTTTAGAAGTTTGTAAAAAAAAATCAACTGACCATTTTAAATAATGTTTCTAGAAAATTCTAGAAACTTCTAAACACACTGACTAGATTAAATAATGTTGTATATAAGGGGATGCATGGGCAGTTAACGTCAGTTCAAGTCAAGTGTTCACAAGAGTTCATTGTATTGTCAAGTAGTTAGACGTTATCCAGCAGAGTTCAGTGTATCTTAACAATTTTGTAAATAAATTGTGTAAAAAGCCCCCATACGTGTTTCAAATTGGTGTCAGGTGTGGGGTAAAGATACAAGAATGCCTGGAAAAAAGATAAATGAACTATTGGTGGCAGAGCTCAGAAGAGAGCTTGAAGAATTAGAGTTGGAAACTACTGGGAGCAAATCCGTATTGTTGAGAAGGCTCCGTGAATACTACGTAAATAATAATTTGGATCCTGACGTTGTGGAGTTCGATGACCCGGTTCAAAAAGCAATTTCCCGACTACAAGAAGAACAAACTCAACAACTTTCCCAGTTATCCAGTCAGATGAAGAGCCAGCAAGAGGAGCTATCCAGTCAGATGAAGAGCCAGTGTGAAGATATGTCCCAGCTGTCACAACGAATGACGAACCAACAAGAGGTGCTATCCAGTCAGATGAAGAGCCAACAAGAGGAGCTATCACAACGGATGTCTACCCTATCAGATGAGTTATCCAGTTCGTTCTCCCAGCAAATATCACATCTTCGTGACGAGCAGAATCAGCAAGTAGCCAACTTAAATCAGCAAGTAGACAACTTAAATCAGCAAGTGGACAACATGAATCAGCAAGTGACCAACATACGAGACGAGCAAAATCAGCAAGTTGCCAACTTGCGAGACGAGATCAACCAGCAAATGCAGTCCGAAATAAGGAAGCTTCAACAAGAACAGGAAGCTAGCCGCCGAAACCAAACCATCCACCACGGCGACGGAGATGCAAGAAGGATGGAAACCTGCCACGCAGACGTCGAACGACAAAGAAGCGAGGAGACGACCCATGTACGAACGACGATGAAACCCCCGACCTTCGACGGGACGACTTCCTGGCCAAATTACTTGAAACATTCGACGCAGCGGCCAGAGCTAATGGATGGTCATCCCAGGAGAAAGCATTGTCCCTAACCGTAGCTCTGCGAGGCGAAGCTTTAGACGTCTTGCAATCATTGACACCGGATGAAGCTGAAAACTTCGAGTTATTGGTGAATCGTCTAGAGATGCGTTATGGTCAAACTCATCTACAACCGGTGTACCGAATGCAGTTAAAGAGCCGAAAACAGTAAACCGGAGAAACTATCCAGGAATTTGAAGCGGATGTAGCAAGAATGGTACGACTTGCGTATTCAAATGCAGCGGAGGATTTCCTGGAGTGCCTAGCAGTCCAAACCTTCACCGATGGTCTTCGAGACGTCAAATTGCAGCGCGCCGTACGGTTGGCGCGGCCGAAGACTCTTGTGGACGCCTTGACCATTGCCCTGGAGTTTGAGGCGGCGACGGAGGCCTCACGTGGAGTTGCTCGACTAAGGGAAATCACCGGTAACTACGACCATGCCGTTCATTCCGTTAGCGACATTGAAGCGGTAGTAGAGAGATTAATGAAGTTATCTCCAAAAAGAAGGCGCCCAGTGAGATGCTGGAACTGCGGAGAACTAGGCCATATAAGAAATACTTGCCCCCATAAAGAAAAATCTCCTGCTGAAGTACCCCAGCAGCAGGAAAACTTTAAACGGGTCGACTCCTGGAGGGCGACTTCGACCCCAAACATTCCCGAAGTCCCTCACACCATTAAATTGGCAACTCTGCGACATCACGTGGACAGCTTATATGTAGATGGCCTCCTTGATGGGAAGAATATTAGCATGCTGGTAGACACTGGAGCTACAAAAACTATCGTCCGACCAACCATCATTATGCGAAATAAGATGTTGCCTACCAGTTGGAGACTGCGTACCGCTACCGGAGATTCTGCTAGAGTCTACGGTGAGATACAGGTGACGCTACAGTTTGGTTCAACCTCTCTTGTTCACTCAGTGCTGGTGGCTGACGTTGATGAAGATGTTGTACTGAGCATGGATGTTATGCTCCACTGTGGTTTTCATTTGGATCTTTGCCAACGTATCCTTCGTACTGGTAATGAAGAAATATTCCTGCACCGAAAACGAGTTGACAATGCCTCGATTAAGCTAATCGATGATATCGAACTTCCGGCAAGCTGCGAATGTGTCGTCACAGCGCGGTTGGATGGACTGGAGCTAGATGGTGCCCCAGCCATGATAGAGCCGAAGAACCATGACCATGAATTGGGAAAAGGACTCCTTGTGGGTAAGACTCTTGTTAGATCCGCCAAAGAGGTACCCATCCGAGTTATCAACTTGAACGATCATCCAGTTCTTCTCCGAAAGGACACGGAAATGGGAAGATTAGAACCAGTAACGGCCATAATTCACAAGGTAAACGTTACGGAAACAGATGAGACCAACGAAATTGAACAATTAATGACAAAATTAGATCCCTCTTTGTCAAAATTAGAAAAGAAACAGGTAAGAGATCTACTTTACCGTTATAAACCTGTATTTGGTTCTAGAAGTAAACTGGGAAGAACTGATGTTGTACAACATAGAATTGACACTGGTGATGCACGTCCGATTCGACAGGTACCCCGAAGGATGCCTCAAGTTAAGAAGGAAGAAGCAGACAGAGCCCTTAAAGAAATGATTCAAAATGGCATAGTCGAACCATCCAGTAGTCCGTGGGCTTCTCCTGTGGTATTAGTGAGAAAGAAAGACGGATCAATGCGGTTTTGTGTCGACTATCGAAAGCTAAATGATGTCACTAAGAAGGACAGTTATCCTCTGCCAAGGATTGATGATGCCCTCGAAGCTTTGGCGGGTTCTACTTTGTTTTCTACCTTGGACCTTAAAAGCGGATACTGGCAAGTTAAAATGAATCCTGCAGACAAAGAAAAGACTGCCTTTACCAGTGGATCAGGGTTGTGGCAATTCACGGTCCTTCCGTTTGGCCTCTGTAATGCTCCTGCGACGTTTGAACGGCTAATGGAGAACATCCTGCGGGGTTTGTCATGGGAAACTTGTCTAGTTTATCTAGACGACATCATCATAATGGGTAAGACCTTTAAGGAACATTTATCTAACCTGGAAGAAGTTTTTAAAAGATTACAGAACGCTAATCTAACATTGAATGTTAAGAAATGCCACTTGTTCCAGAGACAGGTCAACTATTTAGGACATAACGTAAGCAAGGATGGCGTTGCTGTTGACCCCGGTAAGATACAAGCCGTTCAGGAATGGCCAATCCCTATCGACAAACATCAGCTCCGGAGTTTCTTGGGTCTTTGTTCCTATTACCGACGATATGTCAAGAATTTTGGAGACATCGCCAAACCCTTGACACGTTTGACAGAACAAGATAAGTCCCTCTGTTGGGATCAGGAATGTCAAAAGGCGTTTGAAATATTGAAGAAACAGCTTACGTCAGCACCTGTTCTTGCTTATCCACTTCCTGATGGTAAGCTTATTCTGGACACTGACGCCAGCAATGTGGGAATTGGAGCCGTCTTGTCACAGCTACAAGACGATAAGGAAAGAGTGGTTGGTTACTTTAGCAAAACTTTATCGAAAGCTGAAAAGAACTACTGTGTAACTCAGAGGGAACTGTTAGCAGTTGTAAAATCCGTCGAACACTTTTATAAATATCTGTATGGCAGAAAATTCCTGATCAGAACAGACCATGCTAGTTTAAAGTGGCTACTTAGCTTTAGGAACCCAGAAGGACAGATAGCAAGATGGCTCGAAAAACTGCAGGAATATGATGTTGAAATCGAGCACAGACCTGGAACCAGACATCGTAATGCTGATGCACTTTCCAGAAGACCATGTCGACCTGATTGCCCCCATTGTACCCGTATGGAGCAGAACGAGGAAAAACTTGCCTTAGTTAAGGTTGTGCCAGAAGACGAGAGCTCTATGCTGGAGGAGCAACAAGAAAACGATCCCGTTCTGAGAAAGATTAGGGAGTGGAAGAGAATGGACCGTCGTCCGTTGTGGAGAGAGATATCCTCATCCTCTCCTGCTTTAAAAGCATACTGGTCCCAATGGAACTCTTTAATTTTGGACGGAGGGCTCGTTAAAAGACTTGTAGAAAATTCCGAGGGCACAGAAACAAGGAAACAAATAGTGGTCCCAAGAAATGCTGTACCAGAAATTTTAAAACAGATGCATAATGATAGTTCTGGAGGACATCTGGGTATCACGAAAACGCTGCAAAAGATCCGAGATAGATTTTACTGGGTAAATTGCACTAATGATGTTAAAGATTGGTGTCGTAAATGCACTACATGTGCTGCCAGTAACGGTCCGCACCGAAAACCGAAGGCGGAAATGCAGCAATACCTGGTTGGAAGTCCTTTTGAAAGAATCGCAGTAGATGTATTGGGGCCACTTCCACAGACCGATGTAGGAAACAAGTACATCTTTGTTGTAATGGACTACTTCACTAAATGGGTTGAAGCATATGCAGTTCCCAATCAGGAAGCTACCACTTTAGCAGATATATTGGTTGAAGAATTCGTAAGCCGATTTGGGGTACCATTAGAATTACATTCAGACCAAGGAAGAAATTTTGAGAGCAAGCTGTTTCAAGAAGTTTGCCAAAGATTAGGCATCCACAAAACGAGAACCACAGCGATGCACCCCCAGTCTGATGGAATGGTGGAACGAATGAACCGGACTATAACCAACTATCTGTCAAAAGTGGTGTCAGATTGTCAGAGAGATTGGGATCGACATATTCCACTATTTCTAATGGCAATTCGATCGGCCATTAACGAATCAACTGGCCAAACGCCTGCGAAGGTCCTGTTCGGTAGAGAAATGAGGCTACCATGTGACTTGGTGTTTGGTTGTAAACCTGGTGAAGAAATGGCCCGTGAACAATATGTCGCCGATCTTCAGAATCGAATGGAGAATATACACAACCTGGTGCGTGGAAAACTTCAATTATCTAGTGATCGGATGAAGAGGTACTATGACACGCGGACAATGGAAAAGAGTTACCAAGTTGGAGATTTAGTCTGGCTCTATAACCCCCGACGGCGTCGAGGTATTTGTTCCAAATTACAGAAGAACTGGGAAGGTCCTTACACCATCAAGAAGAAGATTAACGATGTCATTTATCGGATCGTGAAAATTCCCAGAGGGAAACCCGTCGTGGTCCATCATGATCGTTTGGCGCCTTACCAGGGAAACCACAGTGGAGATGCGCAGCAACCTCAAGAAGATGGTTTGGCTGGCTCAGGAAGTGTGCGGGATTCCGATGTAGGAAATAACATTCCAGGAGGAATGAATCTAAGGAGGGGGCAGTGTAACGGGATAACCGTGAAGGGACCTTAATTTGAAAGATTGTTATTGACAGTTGATTTTTAGAAGTTTCTAAAAATCAACTGACAAGATTAAAGAATGTTGCTAGAAAATTCTAGAAACTTCTAAACACACTGACTAGATTAAATAATGTTTCTAGAAAATTCTAGAAAGATCTAAACACACTGACTAGATTAGATAAAGTTGTATATAAGGGGATGTATGGGTAGTTAACGTCAGTTCAAGTTCAAATGTTCACAAGAGTTCATTGTATTGTCAAGTAGTTAGACGTTATCCAGCAGAGTTCAGTGTATCTTAACAATTTTGTAAATAAATTGTGTAAAAGTCCCCATAAGTGTTTCAATACTTTTAAAAGTTCATTATAAAAAATAGTATGTAAAACTCGAATTACAATGACGGTTTGTAGTACTCGTTCTTTGCGAAACTCACCGCTTCGCGGTTCGTTTCACAAACTTCACTCGTACTACGAAACCTGTCATTGTAACACTTGTATTACAATATACTATTTCTCTGGAAATTTCGTTATCGTTGTATTTTCTAATAGTTGTTTTCATCCTTTCTTCCGCTACTTTGTTTTTTTTTTGTTTTTTTGTATTTCACTTGTAGGGCTTTGAATTTTTATATGAGTAGCAACCTGGTGAAGAAATGGCACGGGAACAATATGTCGCCGACCTTCAGAATCGAATGGAATATATACACAACCTGGTGCGTGGAAAACTACAATTATCTAGTGATCGGATGAAGAGGTACTATGACACACGGACAATGGAAAAGAGTTACCAAGTTGGAGATTTAGTCTAGCTCTATAACCCCCGACGGCGTCGAGGTATTTGTCCCAAATTACAAAAGAACTGGGAAGGTCCTTACACCATCAAGAAGAAGATTAACGATGTCATTTATCGAATCGTGAAAATTCCCAGAGGGAAACCCGTCGTGGTCCATCACGATCGTTTGGCGCCTTACCAGGGAAACCACAGTGGAGATGCGCAGCAACTCCAAGAAGATGGTTTGGCTGACTCAGGGAGTGTGCGGGATTCCGATGTAGGAAATAACATTCCAGGAGGAATGAATCTAAGGAGGGGGCAGTGTAACGGGATAACCGTAAAGGAAGGGACCTTAATTTGAAAGATTGTTGTTGACAGTTGATTTTTAGAAGTTTGTAAAAAAAATCAACTGACCATTTTAAATAATGTTTCTACAAAATTCTAGAAACTTCTAAACACACTGACTAGATTAAATAATGTTGTATATAAGGGGATGCATGGGCAGTTAACGTCAGTTCAAGTCAAGTGTTCACAAGAGTTCATTGTATTGTCAAGTAGTTAGACGTTATCCAGCAGAGTTCAGTGTATCTTAACAATTTTGTAAATAAATTGTGTAAAAAGCCCCCATACGTGTTTCAATATAAACAACTATCTTCAATAAAGTTTAGAGTACAAACAGTTAAAAGTTTAAAATTGTTTACCTCAGGCAATGAAGATGAATATTAATTATCACATGTGCGCATTCGTGGATGTATATTTTATCAAATATAATCTATAAGTGCACAAATAAGCTATTATTTTTTGGTTACAACGCTACTGATGATGCTAACAAGTTTAAAAACCTGGCTTCGGAGGCACTTCTATAGGACAACGAAGTGAAGATGCTAAATCCCAGACTAAGAGTTTTTGGTCTGTCTCAGTTTGTGGGTGAGGAAAAGCCAATCAATTTATTGCAGAAGCAAAGTGCAGAAATATTTAATGAGTGTAAAATAGTGAAAATATGGCCTACTTAGAAAAATGATAATATTAAACAAGTATTGTTGGAACTTGATCTGTCTACCTACTCCAAAATGTTGAATAATGGCTCTGTTTTCATAGGTTTTAATTATTGTTCTATTTATGAGGCGATGATAACGAAAATGTGCCACAGGTGCTGTGGATGGAACCATTATACCAAATTTTGTGATAAAAATTATGTTTGTCCTAAATGTGGTTTGTCTCATGATAGGCGTAAATGTAATTGTTAATCTGATAGGTTCAAATGAACCTACTATGTAAGCAATGGTAAGGAGAATACTAATCATGCTGCTTGGGACACAAAATGTCCAATTTATAAAAATAAGCTACTTACCTTCGGTCTCACAGGCAGACAAAGTACAAAATTTTTTGTAGTTTAAGTATTTGTTATCAAAATTTGGTCTCAGAACAAAAATCTAATGATATATATGATGCTAGTAGTACCTACATGTTCTTATGATGTGGTAGTTCTAACCGAGATGTGGCTTGAATCAAGTATTTCTAAAACATAATTATTCTGTTCAAACTATGAAGTGGTCAGATCTGATCGCGATGCAGCTGTTACGGGGTTATCAAAGGGTGGTGAATTGCAGTTGACCGTAGTTATTCAGTTTTCATCTAGAGTTTTCATCTCCTTTTGTTGATATTGTAGCGGCAAAATTATTTATTTAGTCGGGCAGTGTATACGTGATTGTTCTTTATTTACAATCAGGTATTGCAAAAACTGTTTACTCTGATTTATTTAAATACATAGGTAGTCTGGATTTTGTCAATGATAATAACAAGATTATTATCCTCGGTGATTTTAATATTACTGAATACGCTGCCTGCAATTCAAATATGCAAATGAGAAATAACATTATCTGTGAATTGGAGAATTTTTGTTCGCTGCTAGGCCTTCGGCAATATAATTCCATTTGTAATAATCACGGTACATTACATGATTTGGTTTTTAGTCGTTCACCTGTTACTGTTCAGAGTACTAATAGCATAGTTGAAGAAGACAGCTTATATCATCCCAGTCTTAATATTGAGGTTTTTTTGGAAGTTCAGATAAAAAGTTTGAATATAACTGTAAGGAGGAAGTGAGTGAATGTCATATCTGACAGGATTTGAGTTCATTATAACGTTTCGCTTCATAACCACTTAATCATCCAATAGCTTAAGTGGTTAAAGCATGCCTGCGTATAAGGCAGTGATGGTGGGTTCGAGTCCCACTGGATGTGACATTTTTTCAATTTCTCCTTAATGTCAGTTTAATAATTTATTGTTTGTATAATTTCTAAATTTCAAAAATAACTGTAATCTGTCTTATAATTTTAAAAAGGCTCATTTTACTATCTTTTATGATATTGAATGGAGTATATTGGAAAATTATAGTAATGTTGATGATGCCGGTGATATGCTTTATCATGTTCAACAAACAAATTATTAAAGATTTACGTGAAAGAATATTCTTCTGCGCAAGTACTCATTAACTAAGGTTTTTTATACATTTTAAAACCCTTAGAGCCACTCTTAAAAAATAAATTTGTACCGCTCGCTTAAAGTACTGGTGCGACTCCGAGCAACGATTTCCAAGGATCCAGTAAAGTTTTGGTCTTTTTTAAATAATTTAAAAAATAGTACTACGATTTGAAACTGAACATACCTGTTTCCATTGGGTGTTAGATATTCTTCGTATTGGAATTCACAACTATCCTTACTAAACAATGTTATAGTCCTTGTTAAAATTAATCTAGCTATCCGATTACCTCTTTCATGATGAGCATGAGCATGAATGTTAAAAAATAAAAAAACATTTAACGAAATGTGCTAAGCCACTGTTTTTCTCTAATTTGGCTTTAATTTTTCATTAATTACTTTTAACCGATTGTTTGTTCCATGTAATAAATTACCATGACACATACTGTAAACCGTCCATTCGTGTTTTATGTGATGCCAGTTTTTGTTGTAGTAATTAATTACTGATTGTGAATCAGTTTCTTGCAAAAGTTAATAATTTCTGTCATATTCTTCTTCACTTCCGCTGTAGACAAGATTCTCTAATAGTTCTAGAGTTTTCATCCTTTTCTGATTTGTAATATTCATTTTTTATTTACATATTTCCCTTTTCATAGTCTTAAAGAAAACTTTTTGCTGATCAATATTCTAACGTGTATGCACAACACACTTAAACTTTGACTCTGACACCCACTGTACAAGCAAAGCACACACGTGGTACAAGTTAGCGTGAACCAAAAATACAGTCACAGTGCACGCTAAATAATGACGTCATTGGTTTGAAGACATTTCGTTCGCGTGTATCTAACTTTTTTATTTGCGTAAAAGTTAGCGTACCTAGACACAGCGTTAAAACTAGCGGGAAGTTGCAAGGATGGCCTTGAAGGTCAACCTCTTTTCAAATTTTTTATTTAAGGAATTTTGTTATTCCAAAAATATAGTTAAAAAAATAGGTTTTTTCGGTTTACTCCTCTGTCAAAGGTAGGATAGAAAGCTTCGCTTGTATCAGAATTCCCCGAAGTTTTACACGCCTTTTTTAATTTAAAAACCAAAAATTGTGAATATTAATCTGAATTTCAAAAAATAGGACAAATATGCGATGTACATTTAACAGAGAGTCCTTTTAGCAACGTAGGTATTTGTGTTATTTTGGTATTAAATCAAGCAAATATAATCATTAAGTTACCAGTCGAGTACCAATAATACCTTGAGACTTTTAATCAGCATGCTGAAACCTAGCTCTCTACAAAATTTGAGAAACAGTTACCAAAAGACGATTTTCCATCTAATATGTGCGGAGTCTTTTACTATTCAATGAATACAAATTGTGGATTCAGCTATTTATATATAATAATCTGAAGAATAGTTCTTTATCCAACCTTGCTACAGTGGGATCTGGAGGTGCTCTGTCCTCACCTAGTGCAAATATTCAGAGCTTAATATACCGAAGATGTGAAGAGAAGTAAATGTTGTATTCATACTAAAACCTGGGAATGGATTACTCCATTCCAAAAGCTTACCGACCTATTAGCCTTACATCATTCTTATCTTAGCTCTGAATTGGGATGAAACTACGAACTGTAGACTGGCCAGAGAGTTATTACCTCATCCTGGCGAGGAAACAGCAAAAAAATTTGGGGCATTGACCAGACAAGATCTCCGAACAGCTGTGGGAATCTTAACAGGTCACTGCCAAGAGGAAACATATAATGTATGACTGCTCTGCTTTTTCTGAAATTAGAAGATCCGTGTTGGGCGAGTATTGGCTCACACCAGCCAATGTCAGGGAGATCCCCCTCGTGAGCCTCATCACCTATTTTAAATCATATGTGGCCTCAGTGCTGACAGAGCACTGGCTCGCCCCTCCCCAAATTTCCAGATCCAGAGAAAGATAGTTCTTGTTTATTTTTGAACTGAAACTTCTTTATCGACGTTGGAAAAAAATTTTCGGTTTTCACGTCACATTTTTCTGTTATACACCATGTTTATCTTGCCCCTCTCACGGTTGATTCAGATGAAGTAGTACTTTTTTCGGTGGAGTAGGGATCGCATGTCGCTACTGACCTGTGAGAGGGTCAAGTAACGTTTTTCTGTTGCGCCCTTGTTTATTTCTAAAACTTAATAGTGACAGAGGATAAATAATACGTATATCAATAGGTACTAAAGTGATCAGCAAAATCAAAGAATTTATTTTAATTCTAATTCCAGTAAATTTCTAACAAAAGTAAGTAATTGTATCTCTTTTTCTAATACTTGGGTGTGATTATGATATTTATTTATTTATGGTTGACCTCAGTTTTTGATTGTATTTTCCAATTACAAAAACAATAAACGATAACAATAATTCTATTACAATTGATGAAATACTATAATAATCGGGGATATGTATTTTCGTAACTTTCAGGTAAATATAAAGAGGTCAACAAGGGATGCAAACAATCACTTGCAAAAGATATGTATTTTGGTAACTGTATTCTGTTGTTGGACCGGAAGGGGTGGTAATTAGCAGATATCAATAGTATTTTAAATGACCATCAAATAAACTATGAATTTTTCAAAATCATTCAAAGTGTTTCCTCTGTAGAAAAAACATGGATTTTAAAGTTATTACAAGTACCTATTAGAAATAAACCTCTTATAATTATTAAAATTTTTAAATATAGTAAAATTAAAGTTTTAAGCAATGGTGAAGTTATATGGATATGTATATACAACTACTGAAAATGTGGAAAACTTAGTGTTTCTCGAAGAAAAATGTAGTTTGCAACACAACCACGATGAAAATAAAAAAATACACCGTCAAGAGGTAGGTAATATTTAAATAAAATTTATTTTACTTTTATATTTTGTTATAATTTGATATTTATTACATAATTTTATTTATTTACTATATAGGTAATTTTGATTATTTTGAATTTTTAACCGACTTCAAAAAAGGAGAAGGTTATCAATTCCACCATATTTTTTTTTTTTATGGATGTTACCGAATATCTCCGGTGTTTATAATCCGATTTAAAAAATTCTTTTTGCATTCAAAAGAGTAGAGTGTCCCATTGGTCTCATAGAAATTTGGTTAAGGTGTGGTCATCAATGTGAAAGATATTCCAGTAAATAAGGAGAAGGGTCTCAGTTTGACCATATTTTTTTATATATGTTACCGAATATCTCCGGTATTTATAATCCGATTTGAAAAAATCTTTTTGCATTCAAAAGAGTAGAGCGTCCGTGTGGTCCCATAGAAATTTGATTAAGGTCTGGTCATCAATGTGGAAGATATTCCAGGAAATACCACAAAAATTAACAAAATAAGCTCGGCAGTTAAGAATATCTCCGGTATTTATAAACCGATTTGAAAAATTCTTTTTGCATTCAAAAGAGTAAAGTTTCCCATTGGTCCCATAGAAATTTGATTAAGGTCTGGTCATCAATGTGAAAGATATTCCAGAAAATACCACAAAAATCAACAGAATAAGCTCGGCAGTTAAGTTAATATGTAAATAATGATGTAAAACATAAAAAGATAATATTTGGCGCGTTACTGTCGCACTATAACCGATTTAAAGAAAGAGGGGTTCTCAATTCGACCATAGTTTTTTTTATGTTACCGAATATCTCTGGTATCTGTAATCCGATTTAAAAAAATCGTTTTGCATTCAAAAGAATAGAGTGTCCGTGTAATCCCATAGAAATTTAATGAAGGCCCGGTCATCAATGTGGAAGATATTCCAAGAAACACCACTAAAATCAATAAAATAAGTTCTGCAGTTAATTTAATATGTTAATAATGATGTGTAACATAAAAACATAATAATTAGCCCGTTACTGTCTCACTCTAAAGCCAAAGACCTCTTCTCACAAGGAGAAGAAATGAGCATTTAATCAATTCTCTTGCTCACAGCGTGTTGGTGATTTCAGACAATTCAAGTCCATATTTCATCATAATGTTTTCCTTTACCGTACGTGCTTCGTGTTTCTAGGTGTTAGACAATTTACTTATGTCTCCAAAAAGTCACATTGGTACATGGGATTGTTGGGGATTGAAATCAGTACCTCTTGCATGGTATTTTTTAAGGTTTTTAAAATATAGTACATCATGAATCAAGTAGCAACTAAAAATGATAAAATAAAAGCTTTTTTAAAAAAATTAAACCTCCTTCAAAAAAAATGCACTAAAAACCCAGAAATAAAATCTTTATTTCTTAAAAAAAATTGGAAACAACTAGGCATCTGATTTCGATTTCCTTGAAGTCGGCTCCAATGGCAAATTACCCTCTATTTTAATCTTAGCTATTAAATCTAGATTTTGAATGTTAGTAACTCAAATGTTTTACAAAGATATAAACCATTGGAGCCGACTTCAAGGAAATCGAAATCAGATGCCTAGTTGTTTCCAATTTTTTTTAAGAAATAAAGATTTTATTTCTGTGTTTTTAGTGCATTTTTTTTGAAGGAGGTTTAATTTTTTTAAAAAAGCTTTTATAATACTATATTAATTTGATGTACCTACCTTTTTAATAAAGAAATTACATTTTTGCTAAAAATATGTTTAATTTCAGTTTGCAACTGTTTGTAAAAGAATAGCCAAAGAACAGCTTGCTGAAAAACCAGAAAAAATTATATTAACAGAAGCTGCAACGTTGCCAATGGAAGGAGGCTTAGATACCTTAGACATCAGCAGAGTTAGGCGAGTAGGTATAATGCGCATTACAATAAGTACAACCAAAGTTAATGAAAAATATTAATGAGGTACACAGTGTTCTGCTAAACACAGAAATTTTGACTTCAAGAGAAGAAAATTTCCTACATTTTCAAGATGCGGAAAATAACATTATAATTTTCACTTGCGAAACCAATCTCCAATCTGCAGCAACTGCGAAATGCGACTGCAGTATACATGGAAGGCACTTTTAAGTGCTGTGCAATATTTTTCCAGCAATTTTATACTCTACATGGCTACGTTGGAAATATGTACATACCTTTAGTGTTCTGTTTACTGCAGTCAAAAACAGTACAAACATACGAAATAGTATATTGTTTTACGAGCAAGGAATGATACTCATTTCCCACGAGTACGATGTTTGCAGCATGAGCCGCAGGCGAATGCTGCAAATCGTACGATTGGGAAATGAGTTATTCCTTGCGAGTCAAACACTACACTTTTTCTACGGTTATACCACATAATAATACAATAACTCAAAAATAAATCAAATACAAAACAAAACATAGCGATATAAGTTATATTATTTAAGTAAAATTAACTATTATTTACAATATTTACAGTTATCATACCTTAAATTTATTTGTTAATTCAGAAAAATAAGCTAAAACCTTAGTTTCTTAAACGGAATTTATTGCCTTTTTCTTTTGCCAGGTCACGAAACTTTCATATGCATTCTGGTACGTGTTTTGAAATTTCGGGAATCAAATTCTGACAAGCTTCCTTAACCGCTTCTCTTATTTCAGGAGGAGCTAATTCTAATTCATTTTCATCACTACTTAACATTTTTACTTAAATAACAATCTAATTTAAATAATGTATTAAAAACTATCTATTGTACCTGTCACTACTATATTACTGTTAACCTGTACCTACTGTTAGTCAAATATATCTATGAATACATGATTGTCACAGTATACTTAAGTTAAAACAATAAAGAAATGAACACTTTGTGTTATCAGATAAAGAAATTGGTCTGGGTTCCCACGTGGAAAAAAAGGCATAAAAAATAACCGGCTGAAACTTTCAGAATCGCTTAATTGCACTTAGACCTACAAACTTCCATAGCAACAATATCGATGGATAGGGCATTTTTTCTGCAGCAGCGGTCAAACGTGTCAAAGTTATAACCCTCCCCGGAGTGATGGAGAACCGATTTATTTTTTGTGAATCAATTTTTTATTATTATTACATAGCAAAACATGTGACCTACAAAAGAGGAGGGCGTGAACTGGTTATTTGTTAATTCGTTGGCAGTCGTAACTATTACATGTTGAGCGCGTAGGCTCCGCCAAACGCCCTCCTCTTTTTGTAGGTCACATGTTTTATTATGTAATAATAATAAAAAAACTGATGTGTCACAAAAAATAAATCGGTTATCCATCACTCCGGGGAGGGTTATAACTTTGACACGTTTGACCGCTGCTGCAGAAAAAACGCCCCATCCATCGATATTGTTGCTATGGAAGTTTGTAGGTCTAACTGCAATTAAGCGATTCTGAAAGTTTCAGCCGGTTATTCTTTATGCCTTTTTTTCCCCGTGGGAACCTGGACTAAATGAGATATTTCTTTATTTGATATAACAACGTACCCCATTTCTTTAGAGATTACTGTCAAAAAATGATACATTTGTATAATAACCGTAGAAAAAAATGTTAATTGTACTAAAAAGAACTGGATTTAACTGTACAAATTTTTACATTGATTTCGAAATCGCAGCGCATAAAGCTGTAAAAAATGTTTTCCCGGGTGCTAAAATAACAGGTTGAGAAAATTCATCGGCTTACCATACTTAGACCCACATGAAGTAGAAGATTTTTTTATGGAAAAATTCGCAGACTACGCTGTTGATAATTATATTGAAAAAAATAGTTTCTTTCCTCCAACAACATGGGCCGCGAAGTCTGGAAGTTTATGTCGCACAATAAACGCGTGTGAATCGTTTCACAGGAAATTTAATTCCCATTTTTATACAGCTCACCCAAAAATTTTCATTTTTTTAAATGCCTTGAAAATTATGCAAACTGCTACTCATATAAAAATTCAAAGC
This sequence comes from Altica lythri, assembly GCA_964028335.1. Taxonomy (NCBI): domain Eukaryota; kingdom Metazoa; phylum Arthropoda; class Insecta; order Coleoptera; family Chrysomelidae; genus Altica; species Altica lythri. Next base: position 20,035,101 of record OZ034802.1, on the reverse strand, counting down.
ACTACAAGTGAAATACAAAAAAAAAAACAAAGTAGCGGAAGAAAAGATGAAAACAACTATTAGAAAATACAACGATAACGAAATTTCCAGAGAAATAGTATATTGTAATACAAGTGTTACAATGACAGGTTTCGTAGTACGAGTGAAGTTTGTGAAACGAACCGCGAAGCGGTGAGTTTCGCAAAGAACGAGTACTACAAACCGTCATTGTAATTCGAGTTTTACATACTATTTTTTATAATGAACTTTTAAAAGTATTGAAACACTTCAACGTCTGGTATGTTGGTCACTTGCTGATTCAAGTTGTCTACTTGCTGATTCAAGTTGGCTACTTGCTGATTTTGCTCGTCACGAAGATGTGATATTTGCTGGGAGAACGAACTGGATAGCTCATCTGATAGGGTAGACATCCGTTGTGATAGCTCCTCTTGTTGGCTCTTCATCTGACTGGATAGCTCCTCTTGTTGGTTCGTCATTCGTTGTGACAGCTGGGACAGATCTTCGCGTTGGCTGCTTATCTGACTGGATAACTGGGAAAGTTGTTGAGTTTGTTCTTCTTGTTGGCTCGTCATTCGTTGCGACAGCTGGGAAATATCTTCACGCTGGCTCTTCATCTGACTGGATAACTCCTCTTGCAGCCGGGAAAGTTGTTGCGATTGCTGAGAAAGTTGTTGGGCTAGTTCAATATTCGCTTTTTGATTTGGGTCTTCGAACCCCACACCTGACACCAATTTGAAACACTTATGGGGACTTTTACACAATTTATTTACAAAATTGTTAAGATACACTGAACTCTTCTGGATAACGTCTAACTACTTGACAATCCAATGAACTCTTGTGAACATTTGAACTTGAACTGACGTTAACTACCCATACATCCCCTTATATACAACTTTATCTAATTTAGTCAGTGTGTTTAGATCTTTCTAGAATTTTCAAGAAACATTATTTAATCTAGTCAGTGTGTTTAGAAGTTTCTAGAATTTTCTAGAAACATTATTTAATCTTGTCAGTTGATTTTTAGAAACTTCTAAAAATCAACTGTCAATAACAATCTTTCATATTAAGGTCCCTTCACGGTTATCCCGTTACACTGCCCCCTCCTTAGATTCATTCCCCCTGGAATGTTATTTCCTACATCGGAATCCCGCACACTTCCTGAGCCAGCCAAACCATCTTCTTGAGGTTGCTGCGCATCTCCACTGTGGTTTCCCTGGTAAGGCGCCAAACGATCATGATGGACCACGACGGGTTTCCCTCTGGGAATTTTCAAGATCCGATAAATGACATCGTTAATCTTCTTCTTGATGGTGTAAGGACCTTCCCAGGTCTTCTGTAATTTGGGACAAATATCTCGACGCCGTCGGGGGTTATAGAGCCAGACTAAATCTCTAACTTGGTAACTCTTTTCCATTGTCCGCGTGTCACAGTACCTCTTCATCCGATCACTAGATAATTGAAGTTTTCCACGCACCAGGTTGTGTATATTCTCCATTCGATTCTGAAGATCGGCGACATATTGTTCACGGGCCATTTCTTCACCAGGTTTACAACCAAACACCAAGTCACATGGTAGCCTCATTTCTCTACCGAACAGGACCTTTGCAGGCCTTTGGCCAGTTGATTCGTTAATGGCCGATCGAATTGCCATTAGAAATAGTGGAATATTAACAATTCAACGTTTATTTATATCTAGCAGGCTATCTTTTTATTTATTCAAGTTGGTATTGGTTTTTGTCATGTTGGCGTTTGAAAGTAACCAAGTCACTGCAAGTCGCAATCTGACAAGCTTGACAACAGATATCATAAATATAATGGTTAAATGCATTAAAAAAATTATTATGCCGAAAAAAAAATGTGTAGAGACAAAAAAAATGAATACAAAGATGATATTACATGTTTAGAAAAGACCAGAAAGTTTCAGAAGTGAGATCTCTTAGGTTTTTAATGTAAGTACTTATTGTGTTTGTATTCAAAATTATTCCAATATTTTTATCAGCAAATAGTTCCAAACATTTTTAATTTCATTAATAGTTGTATATGAAGTTATTTGTTACATTAAATACACTTTTACATTCTTATTACATTCAAATTACTTATAATTTAATAAACATACCTAACCTCACATTTCTACTGTCAGTCATTATTTTACAATGTTGTCAGATTACACACTATAGTAAAAGTTAAAAATGTTTTAGAATAAAATATTTTCATTAATTTCTTTAATAACAATGATCCATAATGATAATTAAAATGTAATTTGATAGGACATGGACGAATCGATATTTCATTCATTAATCTATGACCTATCAAATATCATTTAAATTTTTATTTCATACATTTTTTAAATATTCCGTGTTTCTTTTTTAGGTTAGTGTTAAATATAATCGAAAAATCTTAAAAAAAGATTTAGTTAATGGTAAAGAAGCGGCAAATAAAAGGAAGAAAGATAAAGCAGATACATTTAAGAACTTCATTTAAAAAAAATTGCAGCGACAGATTTGGACGTACAATTATAAAAACGAATATTTTACTTCAGATAAACTTTTGACTGACAAAAAGCAAAACTGAGATGTAAACGGTAAACGAACTTAATACAAAATTAATGATATATAAACTTAAAAACGTGAACTGGCGACAAATTTTAAGTGAGCGAAGACATAGCAAAATCTCTTTCCTTCAGAAATTTATGAAATTAAAAAAGCGCAATGAAATCATCAGATTCGTGTACATAGACGTGGATACAAAAAAATGGTACTCCAACGCGTCGATGGAAACCGTAATCTGATTTAAAAAGTGATCCATTGCATATTTAATCCGAAGAAAAGCGATTTACAATTTTACTTGCAGGAGCAAATGGTGGGTCAATAGAGGGATGTGATTTGTTATTAGACTCTTCAAATACTGACATTGACTATCAGAAAACTATAAATGGTGATATTTTCAAAACTGGATTGTTAATTAACTTATTTCTGCTTTATTTAATTTTCCAGAGAAATGTGTAGTAAACATGGATAATGCTTCATTTCATTCTGTACCATCTAAATTTTTAGCAACAAAATAGATATTACAGAGATGGTTAAGCAGCAATACATCGAATTTGATAAAAAAATGAAAAAAAAAGACAATTATACTTACACAATACAGAAGCAACGATAAGACATATGTAGTAGATGAAATATTAAACTAACATAGGCATGATTTACTTCGATTACGTCTATTTTGCATTTTTATATTCGGACAAAACTTGGACAGAAGCTTTAAGACAATGTACACCAGACATGTAAAAAAAATTGTAGACACAGAAGAAATTATTTTGACAGATTGGACTTATTACATGAAAAACTGTTCACTTGACAACATTTTACCTTTGATACTGGAGGTGAATTGAAAATACATAACGAATAGATGAACGTGACAATAGTTTTAACCAAATCTGTTACTCCAATTTTTGTTGTTTATATGTTTTTTTTTAATGTTGTATGTTTCATTTTTTTTACTTTGCTTATTTTACCATTAGTGTATCTGCTTTTCTGCTGAATTATTGCACTGTAGCTATTGAACACATATTAAACGGATTTCCATTATTTGAAGCATAACATTTTGTGGGACTATTTATCTTTGTTCTACTTATCAAAATAGCTGAAACTAATTGGTATGTCATAATACCGCCATACCTGGAGAGCTCCACGAAAAATTCTTTAATATATATCTGCTGTAATACTTATCGACAAAATAAAATATTTTGTATTTTCTCATTTATAGCTGGTACAATTTAAATGTTTGTTGTAAAACTTATTTTATAATATCGTTATATAGACATAGAAAATTTGTTCCTAATTGCAAATGAAGACTTTTTTGTAAATTTTTTTATTGTTTGCTTTCATTTAATTAATTACCATTATTTTGTAAATGCATTTATTATATCTAAAAATATATTTTTAAATTGACGATTTTCGTTTTTTGTGAAAAAACTAATTTTTAATGATTTGATGGCGCTGAAATGGAGTACACAATTGTTATTTTATTTATTGTCACTAACACTATGATTTTATTGAGGACGTGACAACAGCGCATTTACAACTGAGAATAAGATTAAATATACAGGGCGAAATTCATCACCCTAACAAGGCCTACTTTAATAAAAATAAGCTTTGAATGATGTATATGTCGATCCCAATCTCTCTGACAATCTGACACCACTTTTGACAGATAGTTGGTTATAGTCCGGTTCATTCGTTCCACCATTCCATCAGACTGAGGGTGCATCGCTGTGGTTCTCGTTTTGTGGATGCCTAATCTTTGGCAAACTTCTTGAAACAGCTTGCTCTCAAAATTTCTCCCTTGGTCTGAGTGTAATTCTAGTGGTACCCCAAATCGGCTTACGAATTCTTCAACCAATATATCTGCTAAAGTGGTGGCTTCCTGATTGGGAACTGCATAGGCTTCAACCCATTTAGTGAAATAATCCATGACAACAAAGATGTACTTGTTTCCTACATCAGTCTGTGGAAGTGGCCCCAATACATCTACTGCGATTCTTTCAAAAGGACTTCCAACCAGGTATTGCTGCATTTCCGCTTTCGGTTTTTGGTGCGGACCGTTACTGGCAGCACATGTAGTGCATTTACGACACCAATCTTTAACATCATTAGTGCAATTTACCCAGTAAAATCTATCTCGGATCTTTTGCAGCGTTTTCGTGATACCCAGATGTCCTCCAGAACTATCATTATGCATCTGTTTTAAAATTTCCGGTACAGCATTTCTTGGGATTTGTTTCCTTGTTTCTGTGCCCTCGGAATTTTCTACCAGTCTTTTAACGAGCCCATCGTCCAAAATTAAAGAGTTCCATTGGGACCAGTATGCTTTTAAAGCAGGAGAGGATGAGGATATCTCTTTCCACAACGGACGACGGTCCATTCTCTTCCATTCCCGAATTTTTTTCAGAACGGGATCGTTTTCTTGTTGCTCTTCCATCATAGAGCTCTCGTCTTCTGGCACAATCTTAACTAAGGCAAGTTTTTCCTCGTTCTGCTCTATACGGGTACAATGGGGGCACTCTGGTCGACATGGTCTTCTGGAAAGTGCATCAGCATTACGATGTCTTGTTCCAGGTCTGTGCTCGATTTCAACATCATATTCCTGCAGTTTTTCGAGCCATCTTGCTATCTGTCCTTCTGGGTTCCTAAAGCTAAGTAACCACTTTAAACTACCATGGTCTGTTCTGATCAGGAATTTTTTGCCATACAGATATTTATAAAAGTGTTCGACAGATTTTACAACTGCTAACAGTTCCCTCCGAGTTACACAGTAGTTCTTTTCCGCTTTTGATAAAGTTTTGCTGAAGTAACCAACCACTCTTTCCTTACCATCTTGTAGCTGTGACAAGACGGCTCCAATTCCCACATTGCTGGCGTCGGTGTCCAGAATAAGCTTACCATCAGAAAGTGGATAAGCAAGAACAGGTGCTGACGTAAGCTGTTTCTTCAATATTTCAAACGCCTCTTGACATTCCTGATCCCAACAGAAGGACTTATCTTGTTCTGTCAAACGTGTCAAGGGTTTGGCGATGTCTCCAAAATTCTTGACATATCGTCTGTAATAGGAACAAAGACCCAAGAAACTCCGGAGCTGATGTTTGTCGATAGGGATTGGCCATTCCTGAACGGCTTGTATCTTAGCAGGATTAACAGCAACGCCATCCTTGCTTACGTTATGTCCTAAATAGTTGACCTGTCTCTGGAACAAGTGGCATTTCTTAACATTCAATGTTAGATTAGCGTTCTGTAATCTTTTAAAGACTTCTTCCAGGTTAGATAAATGTTCCCTAAAGGTCTTGCCCATTATGATGATATCGTCTAGATAAACTAGACAAGTTTTCCATGACAAACCCCGCAGGATGTTCTCCATTAGCCTTTCAAACGTCGCATTACAGAGGCCAAACGGAAGGACCGTGAATTGCCACAACCCGGATCCACTGGTAAAGGCAGTCTTTTCTTTGTCTGCAGGATTTATTTTAACTTGCCAGTATCCGCTTTTAAGGTCCAAGGTAGAAAGCAAAGTAGAACCCGCCAAAGCGTCGAGGGCATCATCAATCCTTAGCAGAGGATAACTGTCCTTCTTAGTGACATCATTTAGCTTTCGATAGTCGACACAAAACCGCATTGATCCGTCTTTCTTTCTCACTAATACCACAGGAGAAGCCCACGGACTACTGGATGGTTCGACTATGCCATTTTGAATCATTTCTTCAAGGGCTTTGTCTATTGTAGGGTACAAACCTGTAAATAGTATATTTAGATCCGTGTCGAAGAACCGAATTAAATAATAAGAATAAAATACTTTTTTTAAACTTGAAGGTTCTTTATTGTCACTGTCGTCTATCAAAAAATATACAACATAACCATAGCTACCCTTCCCATACAGGGGCGTCCCCAAAACAAGTCATACATAAAATTAAGCAAAACAATTCCAACAAATAAACACAAACCCAACCAAATACATTTAATATATTTAATATTTAACATTCACCCCCCTAGTTTTGGGTTCCAGCCAAAACTATGAATATTTTTTAACATCAAGCACTATTAATTTAGAAACTGGTCTTCGAAAAATTGTTCCAGAACCATTTTTAACATCTACAATTCTGGTAACTCCATCTTTTGCAGGATAGAGACGAACAACTGTAGCTCTCTGCCAGTTGTTGCGATAACCGTTGGGATCCACCATGATAATGACGTCTCCGAGCTGAATATTTCTTTTCTCTTCATGCCATTTTGATCTCTTTATTAGCGATGGTAAATATTCTTTAGTCCATCGAGACCAGAATATGTCTGCTAATCGCTGGGCAGCTCTCCAGCTGGACATTAGATGCAAGTCTTTATCACATGATTTTATACAGGGAAGTGCAGTATAATTTGGTCCAATCAAAAAATGATTGGGAGTCAAGCTTTCTGCGTCATAGGAATCGAGCGATACATGAGTCAGTGGTCGAGAGTTAAGGATGTTTTCACACTCCGCAAAAAGTGTTCGGAGAATATGTTCAGGTGGGAGTCTTGTTGTTAACATTTCTTTGAGTAATTTTTTTGTAATTTGAATAAGACGTTCCCAACTTCCACCCATATTCGGCGCTAGTGGAGGATTATAAATCACTTTTATGCGTTTGAGAGTCAAATACTTTTCAATTTCTTTATCTTGAAGAAGTGTTTCAAGATGTTTTGACAATTCCTTGTCTCCTCCAATAAAATTGCTACCACAATCACAAAAAATTTCCTCTGGGAACCCACGTCGGCATCCCATTTGTCGAAGAACGTTGATAAAGGAATTCGACGATAGGTCGTGTGCAATTTCCAGGTAGACTGCACGTGTCGCCATACAGGTAAAGATTACCCCGTACCTTTTTTCTTTACTTCTTTTCACAGAAACTTCTAAAGGTCCAAAATAATCTACTCCCGTTCGTATGAACGGACGAATCGTTGGTTCTATGCGACAAGTTGGTAGTTGTCCCATTTGAGGAATAGTTGGTGTTGCTCTCCGGTTTTTGCACCATTGGCAGCTATTCCAAATGCTCCTGACAGCTTGTCTCATTCGCAAAATCCAAAAGCGTTGGCGAAGGTTGTTGATAACGATCTCTTGGCCATGATGGTAGACATCTTCGTGGTATCTGTGAATCAGAAGTTTTGTTATCTTATGATTAAGGTCTAGGATGATCGGTCTTTTTGTATCTGTGCTGAGTTCGAAAGAATTGTCCAGTCTTCCACTAAGTCTGATTAGACCGTCTTCTTCAGAATAGATACAAGATAATTCATATAACCTACTTTTGTAATTTAGAGATTTTTTATCTTTCAATAGAGCTAATTCACTTGAAAATGAATCTTGTTAAACTTTCTTAAACAGAATATTTTCAGCGCTATCTAATTCATAGATAGAAAGTTCGCCTTTAACCATTTTTCTCGTTTTCAAGAAATTTCTCATCCTTAAAACATAAGCTGTACTTCTTAAAAGTCGCAGCCATTTAGAAAATCTATTTACATCAGGAATTAAAATATCTTCTTTAAAAGTTAAAATAAAAACAAAATTATTTGGCCTAGTTTCCAATGTTTCCAAATCAACAGTGGAAAGTTCTAGATTTTCTTTAGGCCAATTATCTGGTGATTCTAAGAGATATTTAGGTCCGTTTAACCATCTGCTTTCTGTTGAAGATGGCCGTCTCTTCGTAGCTTCATCTGCAGCATTATCCCTGGAATTTACATATTTCCAATCAGCGGAATTGGTTAATTCTTGTATTTCTCCTAGTCTATGGGCGACAAATACTTTGAATCGTCGTGCTTCGGAACGAATCCAGTGGAGTACTGTTTTGGAATCACACCAATAGAAGATATTTGATAATTCTAAGTTCAAAGAGTTTTTTAAAGAATGGCCTAAACGTGCTCCTAAAAGAGCTCCCTGTAATTCTAACCTAGGAATAGATAAAGGTTTTAGCGAGGATACTCTAGTCCTTGCACTTACAAAGGCAACTTCAACTTAATTTTCTTGCTGAATTCTCAAATATGCCACCGTTGCATAACATGTCTCAGAGGCATCAACAAAAACATGAAGCTGAATGTTACTTTTATTTCTATCTAAGGTAAAATATTGTCTAGAAATTCTAAATTGTTTTATACCTTTTATGTCTTTTAAAAAAGTAATCCATTTTTCATTCATATTATATGTGATTTCATCATCCCATCCAATCTTACTTCTCCAAATGTCTTGAAGAAGTAATTTCCCGTGGATGAGTATATGCGATAAAAATCCTAGAGGATCAAAGATTGACATAACTATTTTTAGAATTTCTCTTTTAGTAGGTCTTCTACGATTTTCAAATATGTCTGCATCAATTTTTTGATATTTTGTTTCGAACTTAAAAATATCTTCTTTTGGGTTCCAAAACACACCTAAAATCCTCTCTGTTGTTGTTTCGTTATGATTATCAAATGTTTTGGCGATATCAGCTATTAGGTGAGGGTGTATGTTGTCTAAAATGTCCTTATCGTTGGCAATCCAGTTACAGATATTAAAACCACCTTGTTTATGGACAAATATAACATCGTTTATTAACTGGATGGCTTCTTCTTTACTATCCGCGCCTCCTAGATAATCGTCCATGTAATGGCTATAAATAATATCGTGGACAGCAGCTGGAAAATTGTCTTGGTGGTCTTTAGCATTTCGATTTTTGGCTTCTTGTGCCAAACATGGACCACTAGACGACCCAAAAAAGACAACACCGATTTCGTAGACGTCGGGTGCCCTGTCCCTATGCATTCTTCTCCACAAAAGCCTTTGTGCCTGACAATCTTCTTTTCTTACTTTTACTTGTAAGAACATTTCTTTGATATCCGCCGTAAAAGCATACTTCTTTATCCTGAAATTTAGAAGAATCTCTGGTAATGAATTGTAGAGATCTGGACCGGTCAATAAATAGTCATTAAGACTTACGCTATTGCTGACAGCTGATGCGTCGAATACAATTCTTAATTTATCTGGTTTTTTCGGGTTTGTCACACCAAAGTGTGGTAAATACCATGTCAAATTTGAAGTAGAAGAAGCTTCATCTTTTGACAATTTTCTAATGTAGCCTTTGCTTACAAGCTCTTTAAATTTTTGGCAGTACATTTCCCCAAACCTTTTGTTTTTGTCCATTTTTCGTTCTGTACAACAAAGTCTTTTAAAAGCATTCGTTTTGCTCTCAGGGATTACAATGTTGTCGCTCTTCCACAAAAGGCCTGTTTCATACCTATTACCAATTTTTTTCATGGTCATGTCTAATATATTCTGTGCACGTCTGTCTTCTGGTGATAAACCTTCCTCTCTTTTGCTAGGTATAGATTCCAGTTTCCATTGTTCTTTTACCGGTCATGTAGAATCTCTAAATCATCTCTAGTATTGTCATCTTTACTCTGAATATAACAAAGTACTTCATTTTGGACTATCTTCTTCAAGGTTTCCATGAAGAACCCATCCCAGCAGAGTCTTACTGATTGCGGGGCCACTCCAAGGACCTGTAATTAACTGTCGGTTAACTAATAGAGGCCAATTATCTTGTCCTATTATTATTTTAGGTTGGGCATATTTCATTGAAGTTATTTTACCAATGATATTTGGATAATAAACTTTAAGTTTATCCACATCAATTGTTTGCGATGGTAGAGATAGTCTCGTTGTTCGAACATGCCTCAACTGAAATTTACTACCTTTGTCAATTCCTGATATCGTAAAACTTACTACTCTAGAGTCATTTTGATGATGAACCACGTCTTCGTTAGTCCATTGTAGACAAAGAGATTGACTTGGACCGGACATTCCAAGTTGGTCGGCTAAACTTTGATCTATAAGACTAATGGTAGAAGCATCATCAAGTAGAGCGTAAGATTGTATCTTCTTTTCACAATAAAATATATATACAGGCAAAATTTTTAACAAAACATTTTTGTTAGTCGATATGTGGCAGTTGGTTCCTGTAACCGCTTCAGAATGGTCTATATTTGTGGTATTGTTCTGTCTGAAAATAGTGTCTTTATGTAATAGCTCATGATGTGGCTTACTACATCCTTCAATACCACAAGTTTTTCTCTTTTTACAAGTCTTTATTGTGTGAAACGGCAAAAGACATGAGAAACAGATTTTGTTTGCAGTTATCAGTGACCATCTTTCGTCGACAGTCAGTGATTTAAATTTTTTACATAGACTGACATGATGATTATCATCGTTACAACAGAAACATTTAATGTTCGTAACTTTTGTTGTCATAGTAATACCTTTTTTGGTTCTATTAAATTTTGAATGATTTTGATTTTGAAAACCGTCAATAAATGTTTCAAAATTTATTTGGGTCATATTATTTGCCTTTTCATTTAACCAATTACTCAATTCGACCAATTTTGGCTTGGGATTAACTATCTTTGAAAAATGTTCTATCCATAAAAGTTTATAACAAGTAGGCAATTTATTTAAAATATCATTAACTAAAATTGGGTTTCTTAAATGATCTTCTTCGTTCAAAGATTCTAATGTGGCTACAAAATTTTTAATTTCATCTGAAAATTCAACAAAAACTTCTAATTTATCTTCTTTAATATTAGGAAATTTCTTTATTTTGTCCAAAAGTACGAAAATTATTTGTTCAGAACGACCAAATCGTAATTCCAATAATTTTATAACTTTTTCAACATTTTGAGGCATAATTAATAATGACTGAATGACTTTTTTAGCATTGCCTTTTAGACATTTTTGTAATCTAAACTGATTTTCCTCATTTGAATAACCACAAAGTGCATTTGAATTTCGATATTGATTTATGAAATTTGGCCAATCCATAGGGTTACCATCAAATAATGGTAATTCCTTTGGCAATGATTGTCGAGAAAGGAATGTTGAAATTTGAGGAATTGTCATAACATTTTCAGTTTTTGAAGTAGAAGGTAAATCTGGATTACGGAAAGGTTCTCTTACCTCCTCAGTTCTTATTTTGGAGTCGGGAATATTGTGTTTTTCTCCCCAAGGATTCTTACCACTTATCCAATCCTCCATATTAGGATGGGCTGACTCATGTATTGACGATCCTGACTCATCGCTTTCCGAACTATCTCCCATCTGCTCCAATCTTAAAGCAAGCTCTAAATCCAACAGCTCTTGTTGTCTCTTTAATTCCTCTTGTTCCAACTGTTTTTTCTTTATTGAATTCTGTATTTCAGCAACCCTGATTCTATATGCTCGACTGCTCTTACTTTTGACTGTCTTTCTAGTGGAAATATCCTTGTCAGAATTGACTTCTATGGACCCCGTCATCTTGGGAGCACTCTCAGCTTGGACCATTGTCTGTCCTGTCAACGGAGGGGCTCTTTCAGATTAGACCTTTCTCTGTTTCAATTCTTTCAAGCGTGTGCTGCCTCTTAATACATCGATTTCTGTATGTGAACTCATATTTCCGTAGTGCTGGTTTCAATAAAGGCTCAAGGACCAAATGTTGTAGTGTACAAACCTGTAAATAGTATATTTAGATCCGTGTCGAAGAACCAAATGTTGTAGTGTACAAACCTGTAAATAGTATATTTAGATCCGTGTCGAAGAACCGAATTAAATAATAAGAATAAAATACTTTTTTTAAACTTGAAGGTTCTTTATTGTCACTGTCGTCTATCAAAAAAAAAAAAAAATACAACATAACCATAGCTACCCTTCCCATACAGGGGCGTCCCCAAAACAAGTCATACATAAAATTAAACAAAACAGTTCCAACAAATAAACACAAACCCAACCAAATACATTTAATATATTTAATATTTAACACTGTCTGCTTCTTTCTTCTTAACTTGAGGCATCCTTCGGGGTACCTGTCGAATTGGACGTGCATCACCAGTGTCAATTCTATGTTGTACAACATCAGTTCTTCCCAGTTTACTTTTAGAACCAAATACAGGTTTATAACAATAAAGTAGATCTCTTACCTGTTTCTTTTATAATTTTGACAAAGAGGGATCTAATTTTGACATTAATTGTTCAATTTCGTTGGTCTCATCTGTTTCCGTAACGTTTATCTTGTGAATTATGGCCGTTACCGGTTCTAAACTTCCCATTTCCGTGTCCTTCTGGAGAAGAACTGGATGATCGTTCAAGTTAATAACTCGGATGGGTACCTCTTTGGCGGATCTAACAAGAGTCTTACCCACAAGGAGTCCTTTTCCCAATTCATGGTCATGGTTCTTCGGCTCTATCATGGCTGGGGCACCATCTGGCTCCAGTCCATCCAACCGCGCTGTTACGACACATTCGCAGCTCGCCGGAAGTTCGATATCATTAATTAGCTTAATCGAGGCATTGTCAACTCCTTTTCGGTGCAGGAATATTTCCTCATTATCAGTACGAAGGATACGTCGGCGAAGATCCAAATGAAAACCACAGTGGAGCATAACGTCCATACCCAGATCAACATCTTCATCAACGTCAGCCACCAGCACCGAGTGAACAAGAGAGGTTGAACCAAACTGTAGCGTCGCTTGTATCTCACCGTAGACTCTAGCAGATTCTCCCGTAGCGGTACACAGTCTCCAACTGGTAGGCAACATCTTATTTCGCATAATGATGGTTGGTCGGACAATAGTTTTCGTAGCTCCAGTATCTACCAGCATGCTAATATTCTTTCCATCAATGAGGCCATCTACATATAAGCTGTCCACGTGATGTCGCAGAGTTGCCAATTTAATGGTGTGAGGGGCCACGGGAATGTTTGGGGTCGATGTTGCCCTCCAGGAGTCGACCCGTTTAAAATTTTCCTGCTGTTGGGGTACTTCAGCAGGAGATTTTTCTTTTTGGGGGCAAGTATTTTTTATATGGCCTAGTTCTTCGCAGTTCCAGCATCTTACTGGGCGCCTTCTTTTTGAAGATAACTGCAGTAACCTCTCCACTACTGCTTCGACGTCGCTAACGGAATGAACGGCATGGTCGTAGTTACCGGTGACTTTCCTTAGTCGAGCAACTCCACGTGAGGCCTCCGTCGCTGCATCAAACTCCAGGGCAATGGACAAGGCGTCCACAAGAGTCTTCGGCCGCGCCAACCGTACAGCGCGCTGCAACTCGACGTCTCGAAGACCATCGGTGAAGGTTTAGACTGCTAGGCACTCCAGGAAATCCCCCGCTGCGTTGGAATACGCAAGCCGTACCATTCTTGCCACTTCCGCCTCAAACTCCTGGATAGTCTCTCCATTTTTCTGCTTTCGGCTTTTTAACTGCATTCGGTACACCGGTTGTAGATGAGTTTGACCATAACGCATCTCTAGACGATTGACCAATAACTCGAATTTGTCAGCTTCATCCGGTGTCAATGATTGCAAGACGTCTAAAGCCTCGCCTCGCAGAGCTACGGTTAGAGACAATGCCTTCTCCTGGGATGACCATCTATTTGCTCTGGCCGCTGCGTCGAATTGTTTCAGGTAATTTGGCCAGGAAGTCTTCCCGTCGAAGGTCGGGGGTTTCATTGTAGTTCGTACTTGAGTCGCCTCCCCGTTTCCTCTTCGGTCGATGTCTACGTGGAAGGTTTCCATCCTTTCTGCATCTCCGTTGCCGTGGTGGATGGGCTGGTTTCGACGACAAGCTTCCTGTTCTTGTTGAAGCTTCCTTATTTCGGACTGCATTTGCTGGTTGATCTCGTCTCGCAAGTTGGCAACTTGCTGATTTTGCTCGTCTCGTATGTTGGTCACTTGCTGATTCATGTTGTCTACTTGCTGATTCAAGTTGGCTACTTGCTGATTTTGCTCGTCACGAAGATGTGATATTTGCTGGGAGAACGAACTGGATAGCTCATCTGATAGGGTAGACATCCATTGTGATAGCTCCTCTTGTTGGCTCTTCATCTGACTGGATAGCTCCTCTTGTTGGTTCGTCATTCGTTGTGACAGCTGGGACAGATCTTCGCGTTGGCTGCTTATCTGACTGGATAACTGGGAAAGTTGTTGAGTTTGTTCTTCTTGTTGGCTCGTCATTCGTTGCGACAGCTGGGAAATATCTTCACGCTGGCTCTTCATCTGACTGGATAACTCCTCTTGCAGCCGGGAAAGTTGTTGCAATTGCTGAGAAAGTTGTTGGGCTAGTTCAGAATTCGCTTTTTGACTTGGGTCTTCGAACCCCACACCTGACACCAATTTGAAACACTTATGGGGACTTTTACACAATTTATTTACAAAATTGTTAAGATACACTGAACTCTGCTGGATAACGTCTAACTACTTGACAATACAATGAACTCTTGTGAACATTTGAACTTGAACTGACGTTAACTGCCCATACATCCCCTTATATACAACTTTATCTAATCTAGTCAGTGTGTTTAGAAGTTTCTAGAATTTTCTAGAAACATTATTTAATCTAGTCAGTTGATTTTTAGAATCTTCTAAAAATCAACTGTCAATAACAATCTTTCAAATTAAGGTCCCTTCACGGTTATCCCGTTACAGTATAAGAAAATAAATAAAATGAGAGTTTTTCAAAATATTTATTTATGTTGGCGATCTTGACACTTTTGACACTTGACAGTTTTATTGATTTTAAATTTGAATGTTTAAATAAAATATTCTGAATTTCGCAATATCGCTGATAATGTAGTTAATACAACATAATTCTTGATTTACTACCTGAACTCTTTCATCTTTCGTTGATAATCAGTGCAGTGCAACCAATTGTGTAAAACAAAAAGTTACCAAAAAAAGTGTTACAATGAATCTATTTCGATACTGTTTTTAGTGTCGAAATAGAAACTTTGTGAACGTGAATTATAAAATAGTATATTGTAATACAAGTGTTACAATGACAGGTTTCGTAGTACGAGTTCAGTTTGTGAAACGAACCGCGAAGCGGTGAGTTTCGCAAAGAACCAGTACTACAAACCGTCATTGTAACTCGAGTGTTACATACTATTTTTTATAATGAACTTTTAAAAGTATAAAAAAATATATAAAATGAGAGTTTTTCGAAATATTTATTTATGTTGGCAATCTTGACACTTTTGACACTTGTCAGTTTTAATGATTTTAAATTTGAATGTTTGTCAAATTTGTATAAAATATTTCGAATTTAGCAATTAACGCTGATAATGTAGTTAATAATTTACTACAACATACTTCTTGATTTACTACCTGAACTCTTTCGTTGACAATCAGTACAGTGCAACCAATTGTGTACAACAAAAAGTTACCAAAAACAGTGTTACAATGAATCTATTTCGATACTGTTTTTAGGGTCGAAATAGAAACTTTGTGAACGTGAATTATAAAAAATATATTTCAATAATGTCGCATCAAAATTTAGGCAGTTAACAATAAACATTTTTATATTAATTTTAAAATAATTTCATTCAGGTACCTACCTACCCTATAAATCTAATGAAGCTGGTAAGTATCATAAATAAATGTCTGGTTACGAAAATACATATCATTTGAAGGTCTGCTTTAGGGATTAAATAAAAACCCTTTGTATCTACCTGATAGTTACGAAAATACCAACTCCCTAATAATCTTGGTAATAATAAAGTAAAAATAAAAAGAAATGATAGTATTACCCATGTGTATCCATGTCTATAATAATAATAGCCTGTTGTTTTTACACTTAATCTAATTAAGCTTTATTTCACCAATTTGTGTATTAGGTAGATCATTTTTCAAAAAATTATGTCATAAAGAAGTTTTACTTCTTACGTGTAAACACCAGTACACTCACACATTTTCTTTAGTTTTTTATTTGATTAGATACAGTATACAGTTTTAAAGTTTTTACAGATTCTTTATAACTAGTATACTAACACAAACTCCTACACAATTTAATTACATTACAGCGACATTTAATAAATAGGCTTAATTTATACAGAATATTAGTTCCTAAGCCAGTTATGAAATGGACTTCATGATTATAGCCTTTTTAAAACCTAGTCAGCGAGGTTAATTTTGACGAATCTACCACAAATATCCATACCGCCCTTCATGGAAGCGGAGCTTTAACCCTTGTGCACCCCTCAAACACGTCATTTTTCAGTATTCAGGATTTGTAATAAAAACCCGTTCGTTTTTTATTTTAATGAGGAGATATATATACAATACGTCTGAACAAATTGGCAACAAATGGAAATTTCCATTAAAATAAAAACATTTTCTCATTGCAAATATTAACATGACCTTGTTTTGCTTGAATTATCAACAGTAAAATGTAGAGCAATACAATCATTTTAGAATCATTTATTATCAATATGCAATATCAGAGATGAACAAGAAATATCCGGGTTAATTTTTTACTCACTGAACATACGTCCCAACATATCCACTGTCCCTTTTTAAACAGGTATTTGTCCTTTGAAAAAAATCTTTTAATACATTTTTAATAACAGCGGAAGCAATAGCTTCACATGCTTTCCTTATTGTTTGTTCCAAATGATTAATATTTTAGAATGGTCCTAATAACCAATATAAGTCATTACGTAGGATGTTCTAAAGTATTTGTGCACCAGACAGAAAAATGCATTCGTGTCAAGAGTGGTGGTATGAAGAATGCTTAGATTGTATTGGATCAGGAGTTTTTATTTGCGATCTTTTTAAATAAATGGTTTTTAATTTAATAGTTAATAAGTAATATTTTATATGTATTTTCACATTGGGCTGTGTAAGACTGTGCAATTCCCGTTGGATGTTTTTGTTGATTTTTCATAAATGTTATTTTACCTACCTACGACTACCTACTGATCCTATTCGAATGCGGTTTTCAAAGACGTATTTGTCTTCTTTCAACTTAACATCTGGTGTATAAAACTTTCTCCCCCACCCCTTTAACAGGGTGAGAAAAGAAAGTTTTATACAAAAATCAACACGCCACGCGAACGACGTTGCGAGTACAACTAGTAAGTAAATAAATTGCGTATTTTTTAACCTATATCACTGTATTAAATTATTGAAGAGTTGTGTTATATTTTCATTTACTCCACAAGTGAGTAAATAAATAGTAACCTGTATTATGCACTGAATTAAAATTTGACATTGGTGATTAGACAACTGCGAAATTGAATATTTTGCCAAAATTTAGATTTTATGTTTGTTATTTTTAGTTTTATACAAAACCATTTAGTAAGTCGTTGGTGAAGCATAGTACCTACTTCACTAGAGGAACAAATTGCATATTTAGCTCGTTTCTTTAGCCCATTCGCTCGCAAGCTGGCTCATGGGCCAAACAACACTCGCTAATTTAATATGCAATTTACTCCACTCGTAAACTAATATACTATTTTCAATTCATATAAAGTATATTGTTTTATTTTTAAATAATGTGATTAAATAATTTAATCTTGATATAATTGGTAGTTTTCGTTTTAGAAACAGTCAACTAAAAATTGCAGAGTCTTACATCACCTTACCTTATCTATTAGAGATTGTAATACATACCATTAAACAAGTGGAAAAATATGATATAATTAAGGCACGTCAGGAACATAGTATAACACGTAAAGGAAGATCAACTTATCAAATTTACAACAATACCATATAACAACAATGCTATAGGCATTCCTCCCGTTCAACATAAGAACAAACACAAATATCAGACCAGAAACCATTGCGCTTTTCTAAGCTCCCTGGTGCTTAATAGAAATTTTACCTTATTCATATTATTCATATTTTTGAAAAATAAACAGTTTTTTCAATGATTTGACAATAATTGTCAGTTACGGGGGTGTCTAAAAAATAAAGTGGAAATATATTCAAAATCGGTATAGTGACGTAAAATGTCATTAGAAAGAAGGTACTTTAAGAACATTTTCTCATTTGTCAAAAAATAACGGTACAAAGCGTGTGTACGACTGGAAAAATTGACATGGTCATTGTCACTATTTTAGTTTTATGGCATGCAGAACTTTTTATGAAGAATAAGTTTTTTTCGAAAAAACAATAGTAAAGCCCTTACCATTTTTTGGCATAAAATTTAAAGTGAAAGATTATGGTAAACTTGACCGATAAATAAAAAAAAACTGGACAACTGAATAACTGATACATGTCAATTTTGAGCCTTACGGTTTCGTGACTATAACTGGTCGAAGAAAACCACCACGTTTAAAAATTATGGACTGTCGGACAAGAAAACTGCTTATGCATTAGTGCTGCTTTTATAAGAATAATTCTGGACTAGGAAGCATCTGTTTTCAGTTGGCTATTGTAATGAGCATGTAAATTTTTATGAAATATTTTTAAGAAAAATCTTTTTTTCTATTTTTATATTGGTTTTGGTGAAAAATTCAAACGCGATAAACTTTTGTTACTAAATTTAACATAAAATCTTACTGTTTAGTAAACAAGTGCAATACTCACTAATGTACGTTACAAGTCCGGGAATTGATTAATTACGGTACGAGATTCGGTGGAACGTGCAAATCAGTATATAGAACATTATTGGTTGGAAATGAATCAAACTAGCAAATGGATCGAAAGTTTGCAATTTGTAAATTTATAAAAAATAGAGCATTTCATGTAAGCATCAAGCGCATAAAGCAATGTTTAAGACACATGTAAAAGTAGGTTTGAAACGTCTTATTTGCTAAACATCGCTATCGAACCCCTTAGCAGAGCTTTAGATTCTAATGATACAGAAACACTACTAGCAAATTTCATCGTGATTATAATGTGGACAAAAACGATTCGTAGTAAAATGACCTAAAGCTGATTTTCATACAAGAAAAGAAAATGAAAGAGAAAATCGTCAGTTACCTACGAGTAGGTACATATTCATATTGAAACACGTATGGGGGCTTTTTACACAATTTATTTACAAAATTGTTAAGATACACTGAACTCTGCTGGATAACGTCTAACTACTTGACAATACAATGAACTCTTGTGAACACTTGACTTGAACTGACGTTAACTGCCCATGCATCCCCTTATATACAACATTATTTAATCTAGTCAGTGTGTTTACAAGTTTCTAGAATTTTCTAGAAACATTATTTAAAATGGTCAGTTGATTTTTTTACAAACTTCTAAAAATCAACTGTCAACAACAATCTTTTAAATTAAGGTCCCTTCCTTTACGGTTATCCCGTTACACTGCCCCCTCCTTAGATTCATTCCTCCTGGAATGTTATTTCCTACATCGGAATCCCGCACACTCCCTGAGTCAGCCAAACCATCTTCTTGGAGCTGCTGCGCATCTCCACTGTGGTTTCCCTGGTAAGGCGCCAAACGATCATGATGGACCACGACGGGTTTCCCTCTGGGAATTTTCACGATCCGATAAATGACATCGTTTATCTTCTTCTTGATGGTGTAAGGACCTTCCCAGTTCTTTTGTAATTTGGGACAAATACCTCGACGCCGTCGGGGGTTATAGAGCCAGACTAAATCTCCAACTTAGTAACTCTTTTCCATTGTCCGTGTGTCATAGTACCTCTTCATCCGATCACTAGATAATTGAAGTTTTCCACGCACCAGGTTGTGTATATTCTCCATTCGATTCTGAAGGTCGGCGACATATTGTTCACGTGCCATTTCTTCATCAGGTTTACAACCAAACACCAAGTCACATGGTAGCCTCATTTCTCTACCGAACAGGACCTTCGCAGGCCTTTGGCCAGTTGATTCGTTGATGGCCGATCGAATTGCCATTAGAAATAGTGGAATATGTCGATCCCAATCCCTCTGACAATCTGACACCACTTTTGACAGATAGTTGGTTATAGTCCGGTTCATTCGTTCCACCATTCCATCAGACTGAGGATGCATCGCTGTGGTTCTCGTTTTGCGGATGCCTAATCTTTGGCAAACTTCTTGAAACAGCTTGCTCTCAAAATTTCTCCCTTGGTCTGACTGTAATTCTAGTGGTACCCC
This sequence comes from Altica lythri, assembly GCA_964028335.1. Classification (NCBI taxonomy): domain Eukaryota; kingdom Metazoa; phylum Arthropoda; class Insecta; order Coleoptera; family Chrysomelidae; genus Altica; species Altica lythri. The sequence continues at coordinate 20,014,711 of OZ034802.1, read as the reverse complement.
AAATCGGCTTACGAATTCTTCAACTAATATATCTGCTAAAGTGGTGGCTTCCTGATTGGGAACTGCATAGGCTTCAACCCCTTTAGTGAAGTAGTCCATTACAACAAAGATGTATTTGTTTCCTTCATCGGTCTGTGGAAGTGGCCCCAATACATCTACCGCGATTCCTTCAAAAGGACTTCCAACCAGGTATTGCTGCATTTCCGCCTTCGGTTTTCGGTGCGGACCGTTACTGGCAGCACATGTAGTGCATTTACGACACCAATCTTTAACATCATTAGTGCAATTTACCCAGTAAAATCTATCTCGGATCTTTTGCAGCGTTTTCGTGATACCCAGATGTCCTCCAGAACTATCATTATGCTTCTGTTTTAAAATTTCCGGTACAGCATTTCTTGGGACCACCATTTGTGTCCTTGTTTCTGTGCCCTCGGAATTTTCTACAAGTCTTTTAACGAGCCCTCCGTCCAAAATTAAAGAGTTCCATTGGGACCAGTATGCTTTTAAAGCAGGAGATGATGAGGATATCTCTCTCCACAACGGACGACGGTCCATTCTCTTCCACTCCCTAATCTTTCTCAGAACGGGATCGTTTTCTTGTTGCTCCTCCAGCATAGAGCTCTCGTCTTCTGGCACAACCTTAACTAAGGCAAGTTTTTCCTCGTTCTGCTCCATACAGGTACAATGGGGTTAATCAGGTCGACATGGTCTTCTGGAAAGTGCATCAGCATTACGATGTCTGGTTCCAGGTCTGTGCTCGATTTCAACATCATATTCCTGCAGTTTTTTCGAGCCATCTTGCTATCTGTCCTTCTGGGTTCCTAAAGCTAAGTAGCCACTTTAAAATAGCATGGTCTGTTCTGATCAGGAATTTTCTGCCATACAGATATTTATAAAAGTGTTCGACGGATTTTACAACTGCTAACAGTTCCCTCCGAGTTCTTTTCAGCTTTCGATAAAGTTTTGCTGAAGTAACCAACCACTCTTTCCTTACCGTCTTGTAGCTGTGACAAGACGGCTCCAATTCCCACATTGCTGGCGTCGGTGTCCAGAATAAGCTTACCATCAGGAAGTGGATAAGCAAGAACAGGTGCTGACGTAAGCTGTTTTTACAATATTTCAAACGCCTTTTGACATTCCTGATCCCAACAGAAGGACTTATCTTGTTCTGTCAAACGTGTCAAGGGTTTGGCGATGTCTCCAAAATTCTTGACATATCGTCGGTAATAGGAACAAAGACCCAAGAAACTCCGGAGCTGATGTTTGTCGATAGGGATTGGCCATTCCTGAACGGCTTGTATCTTAGCGGGGTCAACAGCAACGCCATCCTTGCTTACGTTATGTCCTAAATAGTTGACCTGTCTCTGGAACAAGTGGCATTTCTTAACATTCAATGTTAGATTAGCGTTCTGTAATCTTTTAAAAACTTCTTCCAGGTTAGATAAATGTTCCTTAAAGGTCTTACCCATTATGATGATGTCGTCTAGATAAACTAGACAAGTTTCCCATGACAAACTTCGCAGGATGTTCTCCATTAGTCGTTCAAATGTCGCAGGAGCATTACAGAGGCCAAATGGAAGGACCGTGAATTGCCATAACCCTGATCCACTGGTAAAGGCAGTCTTTTCTTTGTCTGCAGGATTCATTTTAACTTGCCAGTATCCGCTTCTAAGGTCCAAGGTAGAAAACAGAGTAGAACCCGCCAAAGCGTCGAGGGCATCATCAATCCTTGGCAGAGGATAACTGTCCTTTTTAGTGACATCATTTAGCTTTCGATAGTCGACACAAAACCGCATTGATCCGTCTTTCTTTCTCACTAATACCACAGGAGAAGCCCACGGACTACTGGATGGTTCGACTATGCCATTTTGAATCATTTCTTTAAGGGCTCTGTCTGCTTCTTCCTTCTTAACTTGAGGCATCCTTCGGGGTACCTGTCGAATCGGACGTGCATCAACAGTGTCAATTCTATGTTGTACAACATCAGTTCTTCCCAGTTTACTTTTAGAACCAAATACAGGTTTATACCGGTAAAGTAGATCTCTTACCTGTTTCTTTTCTAATTTTGACAAAGAGGGGTCTAATTTTGTCATTAATTGTTCAATTTCGTTGGTCTCATCTGTTTCCGTAACATTTATCTTGTGAATTATGGCCATTACCGGTTCTAAGCTTCCCATTTCCGTGTCCTTTCGGAGAAGAACTGGATGATCGTTCAAGTTGATAACTCGGATGGGTACCTCTTTGGCGGATCTAACAAGAGTCTTACCCACAAGGAGTCCTTTTCCCAATTCATGGTCATGGTTCTTCGGCTCTCTCATGGCTAGGGCACCATCTGGCTCCAGTCCATCCAACCGCGCCGTGACGACACATTTGCAGCTTGCCGGAAGTTCGATATCATCGATTAGCTTAATCGAGGCATTGTCAACTTGTTTTCGGCGCAGGAATATTTCTTCATTACCAGTACGAAGGATACGTTGGCGAAGATCCAAATGAAAACCACAGTGGAGCATAACATCCATGCCCAGAACAACATCTTCATCAACGTCAGCCACCAGCACTGAGTGAACAAGAGAGGTTGAACCAAACTGTAGCGTCACCTGTATCTCACCGTAGACTCTAGCAGAATCTCCGGTAGCGGTACGCAGTCTCCAACTGGTACGCCACATCTTCTTTCGCATAATGATGGATGGTCGAACGATAGTTTTTGTAGCTCCAGTGTCTACCAGCATGCTAAAGTTCTTCCCATCAATGAGTCCATCTACATATAAGCTGTCCACGTGATGTCGCAGAGTTGCCAATTTAATGGTGTGAGGGGCTTCGGGAATGTTTGGGGTCGAAGTCGCCCTCCAGGAGTCGACCCGTTTAAAGTTTTCCTGCTGCTGGGGTACTTCAGCAGGAGATTTTTCTTTATGGGGGCAAGTACTTCTTATATAGCCTAGTTCTCCGCAGTTCCAGCATCTCACTGCGCGTCTTCTTTTTGGAGATAACTTCATTAACCTTTCTACTACCGCTTCAACGTCGCTAACGGCATGAACAGCATGGTCGTAGTTACCGGTGACTTCCCTTAGTCGAGCAACTCCACGTGAGGCCCCTGTCGCCGCCTTAAACTCCAGGGCAATGGTCAAGGCGTCCACAAGAGTCTTCGGCCGCGCCAACCGTACAGCGCGCTGCAACTCGACGTCTCGAAGACCATCGGTGAAGGTTTGGACTGCTAGGCACTCCAGGAAATCCTCCGCTGCATTTGAATACGCAAGTCGTACCATTCTTGCTACATCCGCCTCAAATTCCTGGATAGTTTCTCCATTTTTCTGTTTTCGGCTCTTTAACTGCATTCGGTACACCGGTTGTAGATGAGTTTGACCATAACGCATCTCTAGACGATTCACCAATAACTCGAAGTTGTCAGCTTCATCCGGTGTCAATGTTTGCAAGACGTCTAAAGCTTCGCCTCGCAGAGCTACGGTTAGGGACAATGCTTTCTCCTGGGATGACCATCCATTAGCTCTGGCCGCTGCGTCGAATTGTTTCAGGTAATTTGGCCAGGAAGTCTTCCCGTCGAAGGTCGGGGGTTTCATCGTCGTTCGTACATGGGTCGTCTCCTCGCTTCTTTGTCGTTCGACGTCTGCGTGGCAGGTTTCCATCCTTCTTGCATCTCCGTCGCCGTGGTGGATGGTTTGGTTTCGGCGGCTAGCTTCCTGTTCTTGTTGAAGCTTCCTTATCTCGGACTGCATTTGCTGGTTGATCTGGTTTTGCTCGTCTCGCAAGTTGGACGCTTGCTGATTTTGTTCGTCTCGCAAGCTGGACACTTGCTGATTTTGTTCGTCACGAAGAGTGTACATTTCGGAGCGCAAATGCGATATTTGCTGGGAGAAGGAACTGGATAACTCTTCTGGTAGGGTAGACATCCGTTGTGACAGCTGGGACATATCTTCGCGCTGGCTCTTCATCTGACTGGATAGCTCCTCATGTTGCCGGGAAAGTTGTTGAGCTTGTTCTTCTTGCAGCCGGGAAAGTTGTTGAGTTAGTTCAGAATTTGCTTTTTGAACTGGGTCTTCGAACTCCACAGCGTCAGGGTCCAAATTATTATTTACGTAGTATTCACGGAGCCTTCTCAACAATACGGATTTGCTCCCGGTAGTTTCCAACTCTACTTCTTCAAGCTCTCTTCTGAGCTCAGCCACCAATAGTTCATTTATCTTTTTTCCAGGCATTCTTGTATCTTCACCCCACGGCCCACACCTGACACCAATTTGAAACACGTATGGGGGCTTTTTACACAATTTATTTACAAAAGTGTTAAGATACACTGAACTCTGCTGGATAACGTCTAACTACTTGACAATACAATGAAATCTTGTGAACACTTGACTTGAACTGACGTTAACTGCCCATGCATCCCCTTATATAGGTACAACATTATTTAATCTAGTCAGTGTGTTTAGAAGTTTCTAGAATTTTTTAGAAACATTATTTAAAATGGTCAGTTGATTTTTTTACAAACTTCTAAAAATCAACTGTCAACAACAATCTTTCAAATTAAGGTCCCTTCCTTTACGGTTATCCCGTTACAATATGTTAAAATGAAGAGATTAAATATTTATGAAGAAAACATTGTTACTATACTTGTTTGTCACCTAATTTATTCGAAAAGGATCTTTTTACAGTTTTTACGACCATACGAGAGTTAAAATAATAATTTCTGTAAATAGGTAGTTTCCTTGATTTTTAAGATTAGTTTACAGAAACAAAAATCTTGTCAGTTACAATTTTTATTTTGATTAGTTAAGAAAATTGTTTTGTTTCCGCTTAGCTGGAAAACCATTTTTGTTTAATTTATAAATGTATTACTTTAACGTTTATCTTATATGACACCGTAACAAGCTTGTTGTCTACACTGATTTTTATTTAATCATTTTGATTTTTTCTTGTTTTTAGTACAATTTTAAATGGTATATTATTCTTGTATTTAAAAGTTGACAACCACATTTCTTTTAGATAAGATCGACAGAAGGTGAATGTGGGGCTATAATTACTATACACAGGTAGTCAAAGAGAAATACTCAATTTTTTTTCACAAAAATAAACTAGTGGTTTATTATGTATTAATAAACTTGATTTTCTTAATGACTTTTTATTTAAAAGATGTGACAAGTTATTATTATGTCAGTATAAACAAAATTATATATTATATCATATAATCAACACATACACTAAACGATATTAAACAAAAGAAGAATAGATATATAACAATTCTCGCCCTTCTGTTAAATTGGATAAATATCATTTAACAATTTAGTCTTTGAATTGGTTTCTTATTTCTCTTAGATCTTCGTAAAATAGGTTCTATTTGTTCGTCGGGTTTATGTTCTTCCTTATTCTTTGATATTTCGGTTTCTTGTTTGTTGTCACTTACTGTATCAGCCGTTGTTTCATAATAATGACTCACTTCTCCAGAAAAATTTATGATATTTGGATTTCCTACATTGCAAGAACGAAGTTGATCATAATGACGTTTAATTTTGTAACCATCGTCTAATTCGATTAAATAATGAAGTTTTCCTAGCCGTTCAATTACTCTACCATATTTCCATTTACTTGAATTTGCATAATTTCTAGATTGGACCCTATCACCTATGTTGTAATGTTTATTGAAATCAATATCTTCTTGTTTTGTTCTATTTGAGTCAGGACGCAGTAAGTCAAGTTTGGTTCTTATAGGGTGTCCAAATATATTTTCGGATGGTGATTTTCCTGATGCTAAAGGTGTCCTGATTCAAGCATCATCCGATATAATTTTGATTTTAAAGTTTGACAATATCTTTCGGCCTGGCCATTGGTGGCAGGGTGATTTGGAGCAATGAAATTTTGACGAATCCCATTTCTCTTACAGAATTCAGTAAAATTCTTAGATTTGAAAATGGTGGCATTGTCACTTACTAAAATTTCAGGCAGTCCCATTCGACTAAAGATTTCACTTAAATGGTAAATAGTACTTTCCGTTGTGGGGTTTCTTCTCATTATTGTAATCTCCGGCCACTTAGATTTGGCATCTACTACAATAAAGAAAAAATTTTACCATTATTGGACCCGTGTAATCCATATGTATGCGTTGCCAGTTTTTCTCAGGTGTTTCCCACTTATGTAATGGTGCTTTTACTGGATTTTTACTTACATTGCAACATGCTAAACAACCCTTAACTACATTTTCAATATCAGAGTCTATCTGTTTCCAATAGCAATAGTTCCGTGCCAATGCCTTCATTTTAACTATTCCCAAATGTGTTGAATGTAATTCTTTTAGTACAGCTGGTTGTAAACTTTTCGGAATGATTACACGGTGACCACGAAAAATTACTCCATCTTGTAAGGATAATTCTGGATCTCTCACGTTGCCTCTTAATAAATCTGTTTTAAGTTTTAATAAATCATTGTCACGTTTGATTTCTTCTCGTATATTCCCAGATGTTACGGTGTCCCCTTGTATTTTATTAAGTAGTTGAATATTAGCAACATATATCCCTTCTACATGTTTCTCTTCATCCGAGGTTAACTGAGTGGGATTTCTTGAAAAATAGTCTGCATTCGAATGTTCGGATGATCTTCGCCACTGGATGACATAATCAAACCCAGCTAAAAATTGAGCGTAACGTAACATTCTGGTAGCACATAGTGCTGGAAGCGGCCTTTTAGGATTCAATATTGTGAAAAGTGGTCGATTGTCTACTATTAATGTAAACTTCCGTCCAAAAATATAGTGATATAATCGCTTACATGCCCAATATATGGCAGTTGCCTCTTTGTCCAGCTGACTGTAGTTTTTTTCGGCATTAGTCAACGACCTGGAAATAAAGGTTATAGGTCTTTCTGTACTATCTTCTAATTTATGTGATAACACGCCAGCCAACCCACATGGACTTGCATCAGTTGCCAATGTGATCGCCAACCCTGAAGTGAATGGTATTAGAATTCGATCACTACCTATTTCTTCCTTGGCTTTATTGAATGCTTTTTCACAACTATTTGTCCACTTGAACTCTACATCTTTTCTTAACAATCGATTTAATGGATGAAGAAGTGTTGAAGCATCGGGTATAAATTTTGAGTAGTACATGATTAAACCTAGAAATTGTTGTACTTCTTCACGATTTTGTGGCCTAGGTGCATCTTGTACTGCCTTAATTTTTTCGTTTGATTTTTCTAGACCTCTACTTGATATAGTATGTCCCAAATAATTAATTTTTGTTTCGAAAAATTTGCATTTATTTTTATTGAGATGAAGATCATATTTGCGTAATCTTTCCAATACCTGGACAAGTCTAGCTTTGCATTGTTGAATTGTAACACCCTGAATGACTATGTCGTCAAAATATACAACTGTACCTTCTAAATCTTGTAATATCTGGTCTATTATCTTATGAAATTCATTTGGTGCTGTTTTAATTCCAAAGAAGAGTCGATTGGCAAGATAAGTTCCTCGATGTGTAGAAATAGCTTGAACTCTTGCACTTTCTTCATCAACTGGAATGTGTAAATACGCTTTAAAAATGTCTAAAGTACAGAAAAATACCCCATTCTCCATTTTATTGAAGATATCTTCTATTCTTGGAATTGGATAACGATTTTCTTCTAGTTGATTGTTAACAGTGGCTTTATAGTCAGCACAAATTCGAACCTTGCCATCTTTTTTTGGTATGATGACCAAGGGTGTTCCCCATTCGCAATGATCAGTTTTTGTTATTATACCTTCTTTTTCTAAAATATCTAATTCCCGTTCAACTTCTTCTTTAAGAGCATATGGTACTCTACGGGGTTTTAAGAAAACTGGTTTAGCTTCGGGACGAAGTTTTAAATTACATTTGAATTCTGAAACGACTCCAACTTTCGGTTCAAATACGTCTTGAAATTGATTGAGTATATCTATGACAGAAGGTGTATTTGTAGAAATTGAACAAATCGTATTGAAATCTATCTCTAAATCTCGAATCCATCTTCTTCCAATGATGGTATTGCCATAATTAGACACTATGTATAAATGAGCAGTAATATTTTTATTTTTATAACTAGCTTGAACCTTGACAAATCCTATCGGTTTAAATAAATGTTGGGTATACGATCTAAATTGAATATTTGTCTTCTGAATAGGGTTGTCCAATTTTAGTAAATCGTAATTTTTCTTTGAAATAATTGAGACTGGACTTCCAGTATCGCATTCGAATTTACAGGATTTGCCTTGAATTTTTATTTCAACTATCATTTTTGGTTCAAAAATAGCAGCTAAAGAACTGCTGAAAACATCAATAATTTGATTGATCGAATAATCTTCTTCATCGGAGGTTTCGATGTCAGACTCAATGTTATGAATAGATTGTTCTTGTTTCAACAAACTAGTTATACACACTTTATCTATGTGACCATGTTTTCTACAGCTTTTACATTGAAGTTTATTTTTTGAATAACAATTTGAAGTTAAATGATTTTGTTTTCCACAGTGTAGACATAAACCTTCCAAACCTAATTTTTTTATATTAATCTTGTTGTAGTTTTTGTTTGGACCATTTATTATATTTGAATTACTTAACATTCTTTTCTTCGGATTGTATCTATCTTTTTGTTGTTGATTTATTCTGTTGACACAGTTTGAAGTTGAAGGTGTACTACTGTATATTTCTCGATTCTGGATCCTTGCAATCTCAATTGATAAAGCTATTTCCAAAGTTTTCTCAAATGACACATTAGAAAGTTGGAGAATTCTTTCTCGAATTGAGGTATCCAGTATACCTCGAATAAATTGAGCTCGAAGCATCATATCGATAATTGATTTTGAACATTGTTGATTACTGCATTGTGTTTTAAATTCACAATTTTTAATCATATCTTTAAGTTCAGCAACATAGTTTGAAATTGATTCACCAGGGCCTTGCATTCTAGAGAAGAATCGATGTTGTTCTGATAGTATATTAATTTTTGGAGATAAGTGGTTTTTTAATAAGTTGATGAGCTCTTCGTATTTCTTAGAAGCTGGTAAATCCGGGGATGTTAAATTAGTAAGTAATTTATAATGTTTGCTTCCAAGACAATTTATTAGAACCATTACTTTCGCTTCATTAGTTTCATTATCATTACCACTTAACCATCTGATTTTGAAAAAATTTTCTAAGCGTTGAACGTAAATATCAAAGGACTCCATCGATTCATCAAATGATTCAAAGGAAATTACTTGAGTTTGAAGTTTTTTTATAACATTTTCCTCTTTGTTTTGTTGATTTTGGAGTGTTAAAATCAATCCACTTAGGGCATCTATTAAGGGAGTTGTATTTTCAGTCATATCAATTCTTAAAATCTGGAACAATTTCGATGAAAAGATAATATGGTTGATTTCTGAATTTGTTGTATCTCTCGTCGCCAAATTATTATGTATTAATAAACTTGATTTTCTTAATGACTTTTTATTTAAAAGATGTGACAAGTTATTATTATGTCAGTATAAACAAAATTATATATTATATCATATAATCAACACATACACTAAACGATATTAAACAAAAGAAGAATAGATATATAACATAGTTCTTCAAAACATTTTTATATGCCTTCAGGATCTATGGACACTAAAAATACTTTAACTGAAGAGGTTGTTTCAGGAAAATGCAGAGATGATGAAAATTTAAATTAATTTTTACCTATATCTGTAATCCCTCGCAGATCTGCTGAGAAATTCAAACAAAATCGAGAGGAGTTGTCACACTTTTTCATGAGTGAAGGAAAATTATCAGGGCACAATCATTATGCATAAAAATAATATTGAATAATTACCTTAGTGGCCAATCCTTTAATTGGGTACATCGCTATCTTTTAAAAAATCAAGGGCACTTATGCGAACCATCTGATCTTATATATTTCATCTCTTCCAGTAAAAAAATAGATAATAAATTTTGCATACTAATGTGTATTTCTAATAGACAGACGAAAGAAATAAATTTATTTTTTCCTGTTCCCATAGTTTTCTTTTCCTTTAATTTTTCCGTTCTCCAAGATGACAATATATTTATCAATTTTTTCTTGCACTCGTGTGCTGATTTGCCCATAGTGGCACCTATTTCCTCCCAAGCATCTAATTTTAATGTTTTTTATAAAAATATTTATTTTTGCATTCCCATATAATTGGCTTTTGCCTGTATTCTAGAATTAAATTCAATACTTTCTCGTCGTCTCACTCTGTGATATTGTTACAACTTGTAGGTATATCGTATTCACTGACAAACTAACCGCATTTACGTCTACGAAGCACCAATTAAAAACCGACCACTGGTGCATCGCCCTAAACCGTTCGACAATTCCTTCACATACATACTTGACGTGCTACGCGTCTTCATTTACAATTTTTGGTTACTGTAACCGTACAGTTACAGTTCGCATGTGTGCACCCAGCTTAAAGAAGCGTTTACTCGAAAATAAAGAGATGGACAGGTCAGCAGAAGTTCCGTTAGGTACTTATTTTTGTGTCGGTCCACATCTTACTAACCTAACTTTGCTTTAAAATTGGGGTTGGTTAGTCAAAAAATAAATTTTATCTTGATAAAATGTATCATTATTTACTTTTTTTAAAGTTCAATTAAAAGTTATGTATTGAATTAACCGTTGAGAATCTGTCGAGTATTTTTTCTACATCTTATATTTATTTACGGATGATATGCTTAAATTGTTCAACATTTAAGATTGTAACAATTGGTCAATAATTTTAGCTTAAAATTCATTGGTTCTTAAATGTGAACCATTTATAGATCTAACGGCAGCTTACGATAGTCTGGAGAGAGGGCTTAATATACAAACTAATCCGAATTATCCTCTGTAAAAAGATAACCAATCTAATTAATAATATGCTGGCTAAGAGAACTTTCCAGGTAATAATGGGAAATTGCAAGAGCAATCAGAAAAAACTAAACAATGGCCTACCACAGGGCTCTGTTCTCGACCCCTACTCTTCAGCTTAAATATTGCCGATATGCCAGCAACTAAATCACGCTACGCTGATGAATGGAACCTGGCAGTAGGCCGTTACGAATGGGAGACTGTTGAGGATCTTCTGACGAGTGATCTTGCCACAATCGGTAAATACTTTAAGAAGTGGAGTCTCAAACAAAATGTAACAAAGACAGAAGTTTTTGTCTTCCATCTTAACAACAGTATGGCAAACCGAGAACTGCGAGTTTAGTTTGATAATAGACTGCTTAAACATCAAAAACACTAAAAATACCTAGGGGTTACCTTGGACAGGACGCTCTCATTTAAAGAGCACCTTATAAAAACATTAGCTAAATTAAGAACGTCTACAATATAATTCGAAAGCTTTGCGGCACCACTTGGAGCTCCTTGGCATCCACATTGGGATACTTTGCCCTTGGACTTATATACCGGTCGCGAAATAGGTAGGTACTGCACGCCGGTTTGGCTTAACAGCAGGGATACACACATGGTTGATCTTTCGTAAGTGTAAAGTACGATCTATGTTATTTGTGCTGAAATAAAAATTTTTGTTGGCCAAGATTTTCTGTCACGTTGTGAAGCGACGTCATATAAGTATTTATGATAATTTATTTTTGAGAGGCTAAAGAAGACCTATTTCGTCCTGGAGATTATTGTACCTACTGTCCAGAAGGATTGTTAAGGTTTTGGTAAAATATTTTCGTATATTCCTGGTGCCTTTTTGTTGATTTACTGTGGATAACTTCTGAGCTGATCACGCTTCCCGAGGCATTGCGCCGAATTTATGTCTGCACTTGAACTGATAAATCTCTACCAGACTCAAGGTAACATTTTTTAAAAGTATCTAAAATGAAGATTGTGGTTTTGTGTTTGATTTAAACTTTTCTTTTCCACTTTTAATACTGGTGTTTAGATTATATATTGTTTCAACAAATATGTATATGTACAACCGCTAACATATTTGATCAATGCTTGTTCAGGTTTTTATTTTATTATTTTTTTGTATAATTTTTAACTTTCCGCTAAAAAAAATTAAATTTTTTTTTAAAATCGGGAAGTTATTGGTTTCACCCCGTTTTTCGAAAATCGAGTTTTCATCGGATCTCAACGTTTTGAGGTCTTAGGAACCTCATCTGACTATTTTTACGAGGGTGTCTGTATGTCTGTATGTACGTGTGGATGTGTGTGTGTGTGTGTGTGGATGTATGTAAACCTCTTATAACTTTTGAACGGCTTGACAGATCGGAATGAAATAAAAAGCATTCCAAAGAGTTCCATCTAACTTAGATTCCCTGTAAGTTTGAACCGATTCGAGTCAGTAGATTTCGAGAAATTTCAAAATAACCGAAAAAAACAATTGGTAAAAATGATGTTTTTTGGGCATATCTTTTTGGCTATTGCATCGATCAATTTCATAACCTAATCAGCTCTCAAGCTTAAAAAGCCACGTCGAATGCCGTTTTGCAAATTAAAATCGGTTGATTCGTTAGTGAGATATCGTTGTCGAAAAATTTCAAAAAAAGTGTTTTTTTTCAATAACTTAGAGATTATTTGACTAACCGATTTTGCACTCCCGGTAACGTTTTTAGGTCTCAAAAGACTGCGTCGAATGCCATCTTGAACATCAAAATCGAATAAGGCGTTAAAAATGGCTTTTTAAACATTTCAAAAAAAGTCAAAAACGTCAAAATACGTCACGTTACTATAGCTTTGCGGTTAAAACCAGCGGGAAGTTGCAAGGGTGGCCTTTAAGGTCAACCTCTTTTCGAATTTTTATATTTGTAACAATTTTGTTTATTTTTTTAATTAAATTGGTTATTCTGTTAGTAAAGTGTTAAATACATTTCTTTACCTTCCCAGTAAATGTTTTTACTTAAGTAAATGTTTTGAGAATCATTTTAAGTTCAAAGAAAAATATAAACTTAAAAACAAAATATAAGGAGTCAAGGAGTTTTATAGACCTCTAAAGTAAGTCTTTAGATATAAGATATATTTTTAATAATTTTTGTAATGTTAAAGTGTGTTTCCTTAATTTCCTTAATATAATAGATTCTTTCCAACAAGCTCTCTTATCTTTTCTTCTGTTTCTAAAAAGATAAGTGGCGCCCTAACTGGTTTCTGTTTATCGTACGTCTATCTTTAAATATTTTGGTTTTTTAATATATACTTTCCCATGTGCTCCCTCCTACCCCACGAGTGCCATTCGCAGTTCCTACTTTTTGGAATAATTTGCAGCATAGTAATAATCACATTTACGTTAATACTTCTTTTTTAATGACCCACACAAGCAAAGACCCAAGGGCTGCATTCGATGACTGCAGTAAGTCGTTAATGTTAATAGAGTTATGTGATTATCTTTAGCTTTTAAAACAGCTTCTTGCTGACTGTGACTTATAAGGTCGTCCAAGATCACTGAAGCTGTGTGTTCCTGAGTAAGTTTTCCAAATTTAATAAATTGATCTAGATATATGAGAAACTGGTCTTTGTCCATTCAACATTTGCCTAGCCCATAGCACCAGCAAGTGCTCCTTTTGTTAGGAGAGAAGACATTCTTTTACGTGGAAAAAATAAAGGAATATAATTTCCTAAAGCTGATACTGCGCATCTAACTGTTTATTACAACCTCTTTTAGCACTTACAATTCGTCCGACTCTTTTTTGGCAAATATGTTGCCAGGTTTCTGTACTGCACTGATTCCTGATTTATTAAAATTATAGATATTATCAGCTGTAAATCTGAATTTGCCGATCACTTCGTTTAATATGTTAACGTCCTCTTTAATAAAACCAACGGCTCTGTTGAGACTAGTCGCTTCCGGCTTTCTTACTAAGAGCTGAGGATGACGTTTTAAAAGTCCAGACATCCAATCTTCTCCTGCTCACTTTATTGAAGGGATATGTTATTTTAAGCCTTTCAGTTATGTCAAAAGTAATTCTACAGCATCAAGTTATGTGAGTCCGTAAGATCTGTTTTGCATTCCGAGAAGATGTTTAACTAAAGTTTTTTCATCTTCTTCACTAAAAACAGTTTTAAAACTACACCGGCAAGGCACCTGAACGGAATTTTTGTCGGATCTTATTGATGTGAAACATCTATAGCGGCACGTAAATCAGATTTCTGGCGTGGTGACGCTGACGTCATGACGTAAAAAACCTAACGCATCGATAATAATCGATAAGAGATGTACTGATATCTTATATGAAATTGGTGTCATGTTTTGTGCGACGCAACGGTGGCGCGCCAACAATAGGGGGAAGAAGCTCATCGATTCAAAAATTTGGCGGGACAGGGTATGAATTGTTTCATAAAAACTATGGAGGGTAGAGGTAAGGAGAACTGTCTCCGTGTATTGAATGTGTCCGTCAAAATGTGGTAAATAAGGGTGGCGCTACGATCGTAGTAGGGTAAATTTTAAAAAAAGCGCCATAATTTCTTAGAGTAGGATAGATAAATAAACAAGGAAAGACACATTTCCGCTTTATTATGACACCATTTTTAAAATAATCATAAGATACATAAGATAATCATAAAGTATAAAACGAATTTAAAATACACTAAACTGAATTCGCTGACCACGTTTTTTTATAGCACTTATATAATTTGTGACTTATATTACGAAATCATACGAAATTTCAATCAATTTGTCAAAAACTGCTACATTCATTCTGTACCCTACATCTACTTTAGCGCCATTGTAGTGGCAAGTTTGAGAAGTGTTATGTTCCTCTAAAAAGTGGACACATTTTTAATCATTTCCCATTTAAGATCGTTCTCCTTACCTCTACCCTCCATAATAAAAACCTAACTCGATTCCGCCTACTATCTATTCTATATATATAAAAATGATTGTTTGTATAGGCAACATAATATACCTACATATTTTGCTGACCTGTAAAATTGACAGCTAGTCAATCAAAATATATTGTTGGTGAATAGTTGTCATATAGTTGTCCGCGTAAAATTTGTGTATTTAGTTTTAAATATGAATAAACAAAGTGTTATTAAAGAAAGTGATGAAAAAATATGAATAAAAATTTGGTTTTGTTCTCCAAACACCCATCAAATTTTTAGATTATGACCTAACAAAAATTATCAGACCTTAACCAGCCCTTAATATTCACATTAACCCGTGCCTAAATCATAATACATTTCCCATTTAAATACCGTTTAAAAGTTATTCAACGATAAAGTTGTATTCATAGTTAAATTCATCATTTTCCTATTTTTTATTTAGTATCGCTTTTTGTTTGTACTAAAATTATGAAGTAACTACAATTATATTAATATAGTAACGTACTTCTATATAAATTTGTGTTTTAATAATTTCCTTTTTTAAATTATTGAATTTAAGGCAATTAAATAAAAAGCTAAACGAAATCACTTTTTAAATTTATTCAATAAATAGTCATCGTTATCTGGAAAAAATCGTAATATTTTATTTTATCATTATGACATATTTAGTTCCTATCACAATCTGTTCTTTTCTGCATATTACTTTTACACAATAATGTCTATGTTTCACATCTGCCAGGCGTCCCGTGACGGCTCACATTTTTTTTATTTTTAATATCGTAACAAGCAAGTTTTTGGAATTTCATATTTTTGAGTTGTAGCTGTCAAACTCATGCCATTTTGCTGTAGCCTTGTAGCCAACAGTTTTGTTAAAGGGACTGGCCAACACGCGAAAACGAAAGTGCGAGTTGTATATTTGCACACATTCAACAGCAACCAGCTGTTGCACACTGTATTTTGTAGTAAAACTTCATAAAAGTCTAGTACAAATTAGAAGATTTACCTTAAATTATTAAATTCTTTTGTAAATCAATCATTACCAGCGTCCACTCACTCTATAGTCTATACTGAAACACGATACACTCTTGCCACGCTCCAGAGGCAAGTTCAGCGCTAAATTCTAATAAACAAACGAATTAGTACTGTCAATGTTCCTGTATCTTCTGGCGGTCCTTTATATCCGAGTCTCCCCTACATAGAGAAATGTTTCTACAGTGATGAAATACTTTCCACCTCGGAAGTAATCTTGCCTTTATAAGTTATTTGGGTTAAGTGTCCATAAAATATGTGAGTGCATCAAATATTTACGCTTAAATTGTTTGTCTTGTTACCATTATTCTAAATCAATAAATCTCAACTTTAACATTTAACGATCAACGAGCAAGAACATTTAAAATATTTTAACGAGCTGATGCCTTTGTCTGTGAATATTGATAAAAAAATGTGTACAGCTTTATCTACGACTATCGAAGTGGAAATCAACGTCAAATTATACCCTTCGCCTGAACTCAGCTCTTATTATTTATTTTTCATGTTTTTTTCTTTGAATGTAGTTATCTTTTGTCTTGGAGAAAAAAAGTGTCGCTGAGAGATAAAATGTTATCGACTGGTTCAAAATTACGGAAAAAACGTACCAGTATATCTATATGTAAGTAAACATATACCTAATTATTGCAAACCAATTTTATATAGCGTTGACCGACTAGGTATGTTTAGACAATTATATTCGTTATATTAAATATTAAAACGAATTTTATTTTAAATTCAAATTCTATTAATACTTTTCGAGATAATTTCGAATATTTTTTGCGTATTCCATTTTTCTTACATTTTAATAAAACTGCTAATACCGTTTATATTAATTTTCGGAAATGAGAAAACGAGTCAATGCCCGAAGAACCATTTAAATTTGTTTTGCCGACTTTTTCCGAGCAAATAAATCGCTAATTTTAAAAACAGAAACTCGATAGCACTATTCATTTTTAAACTTCAATATTAATGTTCTCTAGACAGAAAACTGATGGATGATGAAAAACTAAGGCCTTTGAGAAACCAGTGCCGGCGTTAAGATATTTTTTAACCTGGTCAAAATAAATTTTGGCACCCCCATTGAACTGACTGTTCCGTTAAATTATTGATATTTGTGGTCTTAAATTTGTTTCTAATACTTTCTGTTATGTTAAAAAAATATTTTAAAATATTCAATATATAATATTTAATCTTAATTAAGAGTGGGAGGGTTTTAGAATGACAAACATTTTTTCACAAAAAATTTTATAATTTAATATTCTAAGACAAATTTATAAGTTTTAACATATATATTTTTCTGTCATTTTTATCTCATAGTAAACACTTTTCGCCAGTTTTCTGTTCTATTGTTTGGGGAACTTTTTGCCACTAAAATTACTATTTTTGGCAACTTGAATATTTCGGCATTAATAATTTTGGGTATAATTTTTTACGGCATTTTTATCTCTCGATAAACAATTTTTGTCAGTTTTTTTCTTCTATTATTTGGGGAACTTACCACTAAAATCAAAATAATTTAATATTTTAATGACAAAAAGTTCGCCACGTATTTTAATGAATTTAAAAACAAAATCAAATTTAGAAAAACAAATAAATTAACTAATTGAAATTCGACTCCAGCTGAGTTCGGTGGTGGTTTCTCTACTGGCAAATTATGCCCAACTCAGCCGTAGAGGGTAAGTGCCAAAATAAAGTGAGTGCGCCACCGATTTGGTACGGTTAAAATCGGAAACCCCTGATGTTCCAGGCACCACTTTACCCACTGGAGATAATTAAATAAATTCAAAATTTTAACCAGTACTATTTGAATTGCACAATAAAAAAACGATAAAGTGAGCTAAATAAAACAAAATATCAACTAGACTCTTCTTTAATAAAAATTGAGAATTTACACAACTGTCAAGCCTCGTGCTTGACAACGCTATTGATATTTATTTAAAAACAAAGAATTAATGAATGATTTTAAAAGTTAAATTTATCGATATGTGTGATCACACTCAATACAAAAAAAAAACAAGAAAAATAAATCTTAACTAACTAGTTACGACTTAATCTAATTAGGCTTATCTGTTAGTCCTTGGCTTTCTAATACTTAGGTCGGTTCCAAAACCCAAGCCTGTTCCAAAACCAATAGGCTTGCACTAACCACAATAACTCGAACTAAGTATCAGGTCTAGGATTTCAGCCTATAACTAGAATCTATGCTTGTATCTAGGACTTATGCCTATCTAGGACCCTAAAATCGTAATTTAGTATTAACATTAGCTTAAACAGATTTTAATGACTCCTTGAATTAATTTGATTTAATAACTTTAATACCATTTGAACACATTAACTTAAATTTGTACTACAATGAAAGAATAAAAATGAATTTAAATGAATACAACATTTAGAAGCGGACTTCTCTGAATTGACAATTAATGAACAAAACTAATGATTTAAATGTACTCAACAACCCTAAATTTGACTTGCTAGTCACAACAAAATTATAACAATAAATTAAATCAAAATTTAACATAAAATTAATTAATAATAGTAAAAGAATAAGCAAAAAGGAGTCTAGTTTCACATTAATAACCTACATACAAGACACAAAGGAATACATATGCAAAATAAAGATATTACAACCAAGATTGTGACCATATGGCGTTATTAATCTTATAAAAATAAAATTTCGTAACTCACCTATTAAGATAGGGTTTCTTTCATTAAACTAGTGACACCCTAGCTGGTAGACGGGTAAATCAATCTCCTCGTTGCTAATTGCGGGAATTCTACCACAGCTCACCGTCTGAACGGTTTTAAATCTCCAAATCTACCTACTGTCTGTTTCTTGATCTATCTACGTTTCGTCCGAAATAAAACAAGAAAAGAGAAAACCATAAGGATTGAACAAACCACATGAATAAAAGGCGTTTTACTTACCACAGAAGATTACACAAAAATCCGACACGCGGCTTTTTCCAATGAATCTGTCCAAAAATAACAACAGAATCTAACTCCAACAACGATTCAAATGGAAAATGAGGTTTAGTTTCAAAAATCCAAAATTAATTATTACGGATTCACCGCGATTTAAAACTTAAACCAAAAATCTTCTGGATTGTATTCGACAACATTCTTATTCAAAAGCAGATAACGGAAAGACAGAAAAATCATTTATTTTCGATAAAATCTGTCAGACACGAAAATGGCCTCTACCACTGTAAGGACAATAAACGTAGGATGAACAGCTAACAACTTACGAGCCAACAGTAATCGTTTAATAACAAAAGATCTTATTACTTAACAAGATAACACCAAAAATCCCAGTATTACTCAATTTCTCGTTCATATACAATCTTTAGATGTCGAATGCTAAAATAACGAACTGCAGACGACAACATTCTAAGTATCTAAGTTTTACGACGGAAAAAAGGAAGAGAAGATTTCTTCGGTTCTTGACAGTAGTTCAAACGTCCTAACCCAACATTTGTTCTGAATTTTAATAAATAAACTTTCAAAACAATATTAGTAGCAATTTATGGCCAGAATATATTTATAAGTTGATGATTAACTATAACTGAACTAAAATCAACCTGAACTTGTCACGATTTACTCCTTAATAACGGAGAATTCCTAAGGTAAGCAATTAGTTATACTATTGTGAATTTAAACCCGTGACAAGTTCCCCAAGTAATAGAAGAAAATATATATTTGATGCCACAAAGAAAATATAGAGTTTCGTCTGTTTAAGATTTCGGTATTTTTACTATTTGGTTATATTTTTTTTTGTTCTCTCTGCATAGATTTCACATTAAAATTTTTTGTCAAATGATTAAGAGATTTATCAGAACAATAAGTACATTCATGTTATGTCGCCCCCAAAACGGGCGCCGCGGGTTCGTCTCCACATGATGCCGTTATTTAGCAAAACTTATATTTTTCAACAATATGATTAGCTTTTTTGCCTTAATTCCTGCATACTATAATCTAATAAAATTTCACACTTTTAAAATAAAAAAAGGTAAGAAGCTTCGCGCTAGTCTACAGTAGCAAGTACAGTACCTTTTTTATATATTATAATATTAATTTTCAGATTACATATCTCTCTACCTTTAGAAATTGATTCAGGATAAAAATGACTGTTTTCTCTACAAAAAAAAAACGAGTTACATCTTGGCAATTCCCTATTTTTCCTGAGTCAGCAGTAGATAAGAATAGTATATAAATATAGGTTTCTTGCATTGTAAAATCACTCTCTTGTTTGCTTTCATACTGTTAAGTTTAACTATTGTTCAAATAAATACTTTTTAAAAATAGAAAAGTTTTTAAAAGTTATAAAATTGGCGCAGTCAGTAGGATAACGTGCAAGTTATAGAAAACCGGGAACCGCTTCTGTCGAATTTCTGGACATTTTTGTGACTTTGGTATTTTAATACCTTAAGTGCGGACGATCCTTTGAACATAGTGAAAACCAAAAACAGTTTCCCTTTTTGTGGAACCAGTGCCCTTTCTGTGGACAACCAAGCTTGCAGGGAGTCGGAGACTAGGATTTTTACGAGCCAGTTCTTCAGAAACGTAAGTGCCAAATTTCCTATTCTTGCCTTTCCATTCCTTTCTAAGTTTCGGAAAGATATTTAAGTTTAGATTATAGAAAAATATTATATGACAGATACAGAAATTGATATTTTATCAGAAATTTTAAATAATACTAAGTTAGAAGAAAATATAAATAAAATGCCTCCAAGTCAACCCCAAGTAAACTGGGATCTTTTTAAATCAAAGATTCATAATTTAAAACCATTTGATGGTAATGTAGATTATTTAAGTCAATTCATATTTAAATGTGAAAAACTAATCAATACTTATGTTCCTTATAATGATGAAGAATTAAATTCACATATATTTGAGTGCATACAAGGTAAATTAGAAGGTAGAGCACAATTTATGGTAGGAAATAGAGTAGAGTTAGATTCATGGCATAAATTAAAAACTGCCCTAATTCAATGTTTTGCGGATAGACGTGATTTAGATTGTCTTGTCCAAGAACTAACTAGAAGTAGACCTCTTAAAGGTGAACATTTAATTAATTTTGGTAGTAGGCTACAACTTCTTAGAAGTAGTGTTGTACAAAGAATAAGTAACAATATTGCATTATCTGCAACAGATAAAGCTTGTCAAATAAATCATTATAATAAAACCGCGTTAAATACTTTTATTGCTGGATGCAATGGCATTTTGAAAAATAATATGCATTTAAGAAAACCTGATTCTTTAGAAGATGCTATGGCATACGTAGCAGAATATGAAAATTTTGAGAAAATGTATGGTAATGTACACGATAGGAATAATTATCCAATAAATAAAAATAATTCCAATGGTATTAATCGCAACCAACATTTTCAAACCCAAATTCCTGTAAGAACTAATTTCAACCCCAATAATTTTCCAAATAATACACCGAATTTCCAACCAAATAATCAATCGAATAATTTTTACAGATCAAATAATTTTCAGCCAAATTACCCACAAAACAAATCAAATTGGCCATGCCAACCAATAAATATTCAATCAATACCTCAAAATACAAAATATTTTACAAACCAACAAGTATTCGGTCCACCGAAAAATGTTTTCAAACCAAAACATATTCCAGAAAATCAAAAACCAAAACCAGAACCAATGTCTACATCCTCAAGAATTCCTAGTACGAATTTAAGACGAAATTTTGTTCCTAATCAAAATACTAATAGAAATTACTTCCAAAGTAATTTAGACACTAACCCCAAATATACTGTTGAGGAATTGTTTACTAATCAATATAATAATTCTGATGAACATGATTTAGAATTATATCAATATGATAATAATATCGAACCATATCAATACACCAATGACGATAATCAATATATAGACGAATATCATAACGACACATTTAATGACGAACCAAATTTTCAGTCAATATCTGACCCAAATTTTCAAGAAACCAGCCTTTCAGAAGTAACAACATAACAGAAATGAACAATTTTCATAATAACCCTTTGCCCTTTATTGAAATTAAAAATCCTAAATTAAAATTATTAATTGATACAGGTAGTTCCATTTCTATAATAAAACCCTCAGTAATCGAAAAATATTATCCAAATTGTATTTGTCATAATAATGCAACGTTAACAACTTCTTTCGGAAGTAAAGTGATAAGATATCAAGCATTAATTCCAGCGTTTGCAGAATTTAATTGTGATTATAATATTAATTTCATTCTATATGACTTTCATAATTTCTTTGATGGCGTTATCGGTATTAAAGATTTAGCAACTATGAACTTGAACATCGACCTTTCAAACAAAAGATTAATCGGACAACACGTTGAAATTCCATTCAGATATAGAGAAGCTGATGATATAGAATTTTCATTCTCAGTGAATTCCGGCGAAACAGTAATAAAGAAATTACCAGTAAGCATAGATAACGGAGAGATATTTGTAGAACAAAGAACAATAAACAATCTAAATATTCCACCTTTGATAACTGTTGCAAAAGACGGTTTTGCACAAATAGAAATACAAAATCATACAAATAATTGCATATCAGTTACTTTAAATAAACCGCTTAAAGTCAATTCTTTTCAATCATCTGAATATGAACTTTATAAATTTGAAAATTTTGTTAACGACAATAATATAAAACTCGATAAAAATTTAGAACATTTAATACGTACTGATCATATGAACACCGAAGAAAGAAAACAAATTACAGAATTGTGTAAACAATTTCCAGATATTTTCTATAAACCTGGAGATAAATTAACTTTTACCTCAAATATCAAACATGTGATTAGAACAAAAGACGAAATTCCTATACATACTAAATCTTACAGATATCCTTATGTTCACAAGGAAGAAGTAAAAAAACAAATTCAAGAAATGTTAGACAAAGAGATAATTAGACCCTCTTGTAGTCCTTGGAGTTCTCCTATATGGATTGTAAGTAAGAAAATGGATGCTTCTGGAGTACAAAAATGGCGTATTGTTATCGATTATCGAAAACTAAATGAGAAGACAATAGATGATCGATACCCTCTTCCTAATATCACCGATATATTAGACAAATTAGGACGTGCTCAATATTTTAGCACTTTGGATTTAGCGAGCGGATTTTACCAAATTCAAATGAGTGACTGTTCAATTGAAAAAACTGCATTTAATGTAGAAGGAGGACATTACGAATTTTCACGAATGCCTATGGGACTAAAAAATTCTCCAAGTACATTCCAACGAGCTATAGATGAAATATTAAAAGATTTCAATAATAAAATATGTCTAGTATACATGGACGATATAATTATTTTTAGCACTAACTTACAAGAACATATTAAAAATCTTAAATTAGTATTTTCAAAATTGCGTGAAGCTCATTTAAAAGTCCAACTAGATAAATGTGAATTTCTTCGCAAAGAAATCGAATTTCTAGGTCATGTGGTTACACCCGAAGGAATAAAACCTAACCCTAAGAAAATAAAAGCAATACAAAATTTTCCAATACCAAAAACAGCTAAAGATATAAAATCATTTTTAGGACTATTAGGATATTATCGCAAATTCATTAAGAATTTTGCTAAAATCACCAAACCAATGACAGTTTGTTTAAAAAAGGACCAAAAGATAGAACACACAGAAGAATTTGTACAATGTTTTAATACATGTAAAAGTTTATTAATCTCTGAGCCAGTGTTAGCTTATCCTGATTTCAGTAAACCATTCGAACTCACTACAGATGCTAGTAAATACGCAATTGGAGCTGTCCTTTCACAGGATAATCATCCTATTTCATATGCTAGTAGGACATTAAACTCAGCTGAAATTAACTACTCTACAATCGAAAAAGAATTGTTAAGTATTGTATGGGCATGTAAATTCTTTCGTCCATATATTTTTGGTAGAAAATTTACAATATTTTCGGATCATCGCCCTCTCCAATGGTTATTTGCATTAAAAGAACCAAATTCTCGGTTAGTGCGTTGGAGATTAAAATTAGAAGAATTCGACTACGAAGTAAAATATTTAAAAGGAAAAAGTAACAAGGCAGCAGATGCTTTATCTCGCTACCCAAACCTAAATACAATGGAAACAGAGTCCTTAGACGTAAATCTAGGAGACATTGATGATATTATACAGAAAGAATTAGAAGCAATAGATCAAGAAAATATACCTTTATTAGAATTAGATATTTCTGACCTTTTAGAAATACTTGAAGAAAATCAACCTAAACAAAAAATAAATATAATATCTGATATACAGATTAAACCACCTATCACAAGAACTGAAAACAAAGAAAAAGAAACAGATTTAGAGACTATTCATTCATCTAAAGAGAATCCAATATTTTCAATACCTATTACAGAAAGACCATTAAACCTATATAAAAACCAAATCTATTTTATTTGTGGTGATACCAATAAAATACTGGTAAATCGACAAAAGGTTTTTGAAAATAAAAGATTATATGTTACTCTTCCAAAATTAAATCTTGAAGCCAGTATAATAAACTTTATTAAGGAATATATCGATCCAAAACAAAATTATGCGTTATATTTTCCTTATCAAAATCTATCGCATTTATTTACAGTGACACTTCAAAACACTTTCAAACATTCCTCTTACAAATTTATTCAATGTACAAAAGTACTTAATGATATTCACTTAACAGACGAACAAAAGAAAAAAATAGAATACCAACATATATTTAAATCAGGACATCGTGGCATAAACGAAGTTCAAAAATCATTAAGTTCTCGATATTATTGGCCGAAAATGAACGAGGATATTGAAAACTTTATTAATAATTGTGAAACTTGTTTAAAGAATAAATATGATAGGAATCCTCCTATAATTAAATTTAATTTAACTCCTACAGCCTCTAAGCCTTTTGAACATATCCACATGGATGTTTTTAAAATTGCAAACCGATCATATTTGACTATTATAGATTCTTTCTCAAGATATGGACAAGCTTATCCATTAAATAGCTTGACAGGTGTTTCAATTTTAGATAACCTCATGAGTTTCATAACACACCATGGTTTACCCCAAAAGATTACAACTGATAGTGGTACAGAATTTAAGAATTATGATTTAGAAGACTTTTGTAAACTCCATCATATTGAAATACATTATACAACATCAAAAAATAGCAATTCCAATTCACCCGTAGAAAGATTCCATTCAAGTATTATTGAACACTATAGGTGCATAGCTGAAGAAAACAAAGAATTAACTCCTGATCAAATTATCAAACATTCACTTTTGAGCTACAATAACTCTATACATTCGGTAACTAAATTCACACCATTTGAAATAATTAAAGGACATATTGACAACCCTGATCCATTTGATGTTGATGATCATTTAGTCATTTCAACCTATGTACAAAATCATAAAGAGACCAGTAAAGAACTATACAAGAAAATAAAAGAACGAAATGAACAGACAAAAGAAAAAATTATTACTAAATTAAATGAAAAAAGATCTGATCCCCCAGACTATTCTAAAGAAGAAATTGTCTATGTGAAAACTAAAGCAAGAGATAAAAAATCACCAAAATTTAAGAAGACTCGATTAATTAAAGACAAAGGTATCCTAATTAAAACCGACAAAGGAACTTATCACAAAAATATATCGAGAAAACCGAAATCTAATAAAAAAATCTTGTTACAGGATACAGATGAAACTGAACCTCCTGATGACCCTATACCTGATGCTTCATGTTTATGAAACAGCGAAAGCAGAAGATATTAGAATTACTAAGTTAGAAAATCTTTTACTCCCTATACAATTAGGAAACGCTAGACTAGTTTATAGTAAACATACCTTTTTACATTACGTAGATTTAGGCGCTTTGATTAAACAAGTAAATGCCTTAATAACTCATTTTAATGTTATAAAAAACAGTATAAAGCATGTAAACATAACAAATCCAGTGTCTTATCATGGATTATCTCAAACAATGTTATTAAGAACTAATTATTTAATTGAGACTGTGCAAAAGAAAATCGAAAATTTATATCCCCATATACGGAATAAAAGAGGTTTAATTAATGTCATTGGAAAGGCAAATAAGTGGCTCTTTGGAACCCTTGACTTAGATGATGAAGAAAGATATAATAAAGCCATTCGTTTACTACAAGAAAATCAAAAAAGTATCATTCATGAAACGAATTTACAAATTTCATTGCAAAAGAAATTAATAGATCATTATAACAAATCAATTTCAATTTTAAGTAAAAATCAAGAAAAATTTAATAATGATTTAGGAAAAATCAGTGCCTCTATTTATCAAAAGATTAATAATCTTCAAAGTTATCTAAGTTTTTAAGGCATATTAAGTCAAATTAATTTAGATTGTCAATCAACTATAACATTTTTAGACAATTTAGAAAATGCAATATTGTTTTCAAAATTAAATACATTACATGGCTCAATTATTTCCAGCTCAGAAATCTTGAGTATGATTAGTTATTTACATAAATTAAACAATGAAGATACAATCCCAAAATTTAAAAATATATTAACTTATTATCAGTTTTTAGGAACACAGGTATCAATTTCTGAATCAACCTTAATTTTTGCGATACATGTACCATTATTAAAATCCGAAACTTTTGAATTTTATCATTTATATCCAATAATTCAAAACCATAAAATGTATACCCCTTCTTACCCCTATTTGGCACAAGAACATAAAGAGATTCAATTCGAAAAAGAAGAATGTCCAATGTTAGAGAATAATTACTATTGTCAACAGAACTTCATTCCTCCAGATAATTGTACCTTATTTTTGCTTCAAGGCAATACTCCTGAAAATTGCCATATTTTGGAAATAAATATACAAGAAATAATTACACAACAAGTGACACGAGATGAAATCCTATCTGAACCAGAAAGACTCTTCTCTAAATGTAAAACCAAACAATATTTTGAAGTTGCAGAACCGACTCTAATAAAAATTCCTAAATCATGTGAAATATGGGTCAAAGAAAAGAAATATATCAACAACATTCAAATAACTGCAGGAAAACCGTTTATTTTACCAAAATTAGAAAATAATAAAATAAAATCTATGAGAAATTACCAAATATCCAACATGTCAAGAATCGACTTTGAAGAACTTCATGAAATTAATGAATTTTCCAAAAATCTAAAACCAATCCAGCAAACTGCAAATATCCAAATCAATACTTCAGTGCTTTGGACGATATTAAGTATGGTTGCTTTAATTGTATTCATTGGGGCCATATTTATCTGCAGAGCCAAATTTAGTAAGTATAAGAAGAATAAAAAGAAAATTTCAACAGAAGTAATGGAACTTCAAGAAAATCCTTTGGAATCCACTTCGAAAAATAAATCCATATTTTTCGAATCTTAAGAAGGGAGGAGTTACATCTTGGCAATTCCCTATTTTTCCTGAGTCAGCTAGATAAGAAAAGTATATAAATATAGGTTTCTTGCATTGTAAAATCACTCTCTTGTTTGCTTTCATACTGTTAAGTTTAACTATTGTTCAAATAAATAATTTTTTAAAAATAGAAAAGTTTTTAAAAGTTATAAAATTAACGTATAACCGCTCATCCTTCAAATTCCGAGATATGAGGTGTTTTTCTTAAAAACTGACGATTTTTGAAATTCAGAAATTAGACAAACAAAAAATAAAATTATAAAGAAAAAACTGCGATCCCTACCTATAGCCGATAGTGCCTTCAACCATTCGGTCACACATGCCTTAATAGTTGGTCAACGTTTTTAACCATATTTTATTTTAATTTATGTCGCATATGACACTTACTTAATTCCTGCTTAAGCACATATATGATGTTCGATCACCTAATTTAAATACCTACTCTATATTTTTGAATTTGAGATTTTCTTAATTTATAAATTTACTAGCGGACCCGGCGAACTTCGCATCGCCTAACACTAATGTTTTTTCGATGTTTTTTTTTTATTTTTACGATTAATTTTTTGTATTTTTTATCATATTTTCTCGTTAGTTACCAGTTTTTACTATTATTTATAGTACTTTGTAATTTCTCGGTTAGGTATATTATATATTAACTGCGCCACCTAACGGTGCCGTCATAGTTCTTAGGTAAGTAAGTTTTGCTTTTTAAATATATGAGATATCAACTGCGCCACCTTACGGTGGCGTCATAGTACTTAGTTATGTAAGAATTACAACTGCGCCACCTTAGGGTAGCGTCATAATGATTAATTTCGTAATAAACACGTCCGATCGCTGCAAAATTCAAAGTGCTATAGGGAAAATCGCGACCTCCGATTCGATATTTATAGGCACGCTTCTGCCGCCCCGGCCGGCCAGTACCACCGCAAGCGCTACGTCCCGCAATTTTAAATCTGTAATATCTTCGAAAATATTCATTTAAATCTTATGCTGTAAAGGACAATATAGATCTATGTTAAATTAACAATGTATTTAAGCTATTTAGTTGGATAAGGATTAATGCTGTATTGGTTAAAATCGGTTCGAAAATTAGCCATTATTTGTCGTAAAAAGTAAATGAGATAGACATATACCATCCCGGAGTTTTCTGTAGACCTTTTCCATGTGTACAAACAATTAGTACCTTATTTTGATAAATCTCGTAGGGTTCAGCCTGCGTTTGCAATGTAAGCGGAAAAAAATTGATAATTAACGACATCACATTAGAAACCTCAAAAATAACAGTATTTCTCCACCATTTAATGGATGTTATTATACACATAAACCTTCCTCTTGAATCACTCTATCTATTAAAAAAACCGCATCAAAATCCGTTACGTAGTTTTAAAGATTTAAGCCTACAAAGGGACATAGGGACAGAGAAAGCGACTTTGTTTTATACTATGTAGTGATTTTTAGGATTTAACTGTTTTACACTTTTTACGCGTTTTTTCGTCGATTTTAAGCGAAAGTCGATCACATTTTGTGTTTACTAAACGTAAATGTCAACTGCTGTTAACTGACTGGTTTTAGATGGCGTTTTACTTGTCAGCCGAATTGACAGATAATCGATTTTTTTAATATAATTCGTAAAATTAACGACATCACATTAGAAACCTCAAAAATAACAGTATGTCTCCACTATTTAATGGATGTTATTATACATATAAACCTTCCTCTTGAATCACTCTATCTATTTAAAAAAACTGCATCAAAATCCGTTGCGTAGTTTTAAAGATTTAATCATACAAAGGGAAATAGGGACAGAAAAAGCGACTTTGTTTTATACTATGTATTGATGATTGATGATTACACTCCCGTCAAAAATGTTAAAAACCTTAAAAATCGAATTATAGCTGGCTGGCTATGATATAATATGAAAATCAGCAGTAATATTTACGCAAAGATTACAATCAATGAGGCGAAGAATT
Organism: Altica lythri; assembly: GCA_964028335.1. Lineage (NCBI taxonomy): Eukaryota > Metazoa > Arthropoda > Insecta > Coleoptera > Chrysomelidae > Altica > Altica lythri. Next base: position 19,985,498 of record OZ034802.1, on the reverse strand, counting down.
GAATCTTGTGTCATGCCTGAGTGAAGTTATTTTCAACGTTTGCTGTAGCTTTGCGTCTATATTAAATTTTAGTAAGTCTTATTTTCTATATTGTTCTGGAGTATTTAATAGTTCTGGATATTGTATTAAAATAATTAAATATCATTAAGATTGCATAAAAACGGCGCTACAAGCGAAAAAAGAGGAAATTAGATTGAGATCATTACTCGTATGCGTGCAAATGTTGAACTTAATATTCTTAATCTTATGTCATAAAATACGCAAAAATAACCAATTAAAACACACATTTGATTCGCATGTTTTAATCGATTTCAGAGCAATTTCGAAAATAATTTTATATAGCAAACTGACTTTAGTTTTTCTTTAGTCAGGATTACTCCCTGCCTTTTTTAATAATTTTTTTGTAAAAGAAAAACGTCAAAGTGGTCCGAAATTTAAAATGCAATCATCAGATATGAGTTTTTTTAAGCCGTAAACGAGGTTTGTCAAAAAGCATGAATTATACTTAAGCGTGTATATAGCAGGTACCTACTATTATATTTTTTAATACAGAGATATGTTATAAAATAATTTTAATGTAAATTAATAGATAAAACATAGATAGATAAAACATCAGAAGACGCAGACTACACACCAGTCATAACCACTCTTTGGAATCTCTCAGAGATGTAATCGGTAAATAGTGCCACCGCCCTGACTCCTGGCCGGTGAACTTGAGAATTGACAAAAAAATGTTACGGTTAATTTTACTGTAACACCACTCACGGCACATTTGTGAACTACAACTAAGTAATTCTCACCGCTATTGGCACGGTAACAATAGTGTCGTAAAATTATTCCTAAAACAAAACGATTAGATAGATCGGTACATTACTCGCCACAAAATTTAGATTTTGAATGTGAATAACTCAAATATATTAGAAAGATATAAACTAAGTTCTAATAGTCTCTTAATTTTGTCAAATATTTAATCAACCAATTTTTCGAAATCTTCCGATTTTTTTATAGTACTTTGTAATTTATCAATCAGAGTTTTGCTCTTATAAATACATAAGATATTAACTTCGCCACCTTATGGTGGCATCTCAGTACTTAATTACGTAAGAATTGTTGGTGTAAATTTATAAGATCTCATTTGCGTCACCTTACGGTGGCGTCATAATACTTAATTTGGTAAGAATTGCTCGTTTAATTATATTAAATATTAACTGCGCCACCTTGCGGTGCCGTGATAGTTTTTAGTTAGATAAGAATTGCTTATTTAAATATATGGGGTATTAACTGCGCCACCTAACGGTGACTTTATAGTACTTTAGAAAAAACTGCTCCTTTAAATATATGAGATATAACTGGCGCCATGGTACTTTACTAAGTGAGAAATGCAGGTTTAAATATATTCAATATAAACTTAGGTATGTCGTTCTTGAGTTATAAATAGTGTAACTAACACGACTTTCTTTTATATATATACTAGCTGTACCCGCGCCGTCGTTCGCGTGGCGTGTTAATTGTTGTATAAAAATTTCTCCCCTCAGCCCGTTAAAGAAGTGGGAGAAGAAATTCTTATACAACAGATGTTAATTTGAAAGAAGACAAATACATCTGTGAAAAGCGCATTCGAATCGGATAAGTAGTTTTAATGTGATGCGCGCACATAGTCTACTCGACAAGTTGAAAATGGTACTCCTAAAATTATGTGCAATTGCTCATTGGATCCGGAATGACGCCTAGAAAAATGTGCCAAAAGCGCGTATTAGCACATAAACAATTGCAAAAGTTATAAACAATTAAAGATGAAAAAAACGGCATTCCGTTTTTTTGCAAATATTTCATAAATTAAAATTTAATTTTGTTTTTTTTTTGTTTTTCACGCCCCTGTAAACCCCCTTGTGGGTGGAATTTCGTAAAATCCGTTCACAATTGACCCCATAATTATTAAAATAACTATTTTGCAAAGTTTCAAACCTGTAGGACTTGTAGATGTTAAGTTTTATTATTTTTTATTTTTCACTCCCCCGCAACCCCCTTGAAAAATCCGTTATTCTAAATATTAGCAGTTTAAAAACATTGAACATTTCACACCTCTCCGGAAGCTATTTATTTTGCAAAAAAAATGTAGAAATATTCTGTTTTAACCAAGTTTTAATACATAAAATTATTAATCAAATAAGACTCGAAAGAGTTCTGGATCCGATCGTACAATCATTTTATACATTATCGGAATTACACTTGTTAGAAGGGTTAGAAAACCATACATTTTTTAAGGGTTTAGCACTTCTGACATCTGAAGTTTTCAATTTGAAGAAAACACTTACCGAAAACTCTTAAAATCTGCAGATATGTAAAATGATGCAGCAATCTACAAGAATGTTAGTCGTCTATGGTTATTGCCATTTATGAACGAATTAAAATGACTTAACTTAACTTTTACAGAAATTTCAAAAACTCTTAAAATTCATGTAATTTAGCGACATCGCAACGAATGTTTACTTTTTTCAAGGAAAGGGACAAGCCAGTTGGTGTTAACAAGCAGATGAATCGATACACTGATATATTGTAACTCGTAAACCACAAGGTCATGAAATTGGGTATATAGAATCCTCATGCCATGTACAACAAACCTATTGATTTTTGTTTAGATCGTGTTTACTTCAAATAATGATAATTTCTGGATATTACGCAGCCTTTTTTGGCCATTGTAAACCAACTGCAGATGTCAGAAGTGCTAAATCTTTACAAAATTTATGGTTTATAACCCTTGTAGCAAATATAATTCTGGTAGTGTATAAAATGGGTATACTATCTTATCCCGAAATCTTTCTAGTCTCATTTGATTAGTAATTTTATCTATTAATACTTGTTTAAAACAGTTTTTTTTTTACATTTTTTTGCAGAATAAATATCTTCCGGACAGGAGTGATTTGATATAGAACTCGTTTTTCGTATTATACATACATATCTTTTTATTAATGTTGCAGATTTTATCGAATAAAAAAATACATTTGATATAAGTTCATATATTGTTTGAGAGTTTAAGTTTCAAACATGAGATCGTATGATTAAAAAAATTAAAGTAGACTACGTATACTTCTAGTATACCTAATAGAACGCTACTGTGATCCTTTGTATAGTTGTAGTTCTCTGTGGTTGTGTCTATGTTCTTATTACTTGCAATAAATTCAGAATGTAGCTGAGTTACTAAAACTTTTTTAATTATGCTCTGGCTTTGTAGGCACAATCAGAATTATTTAATGAGAACTAGTTAAACAGTAAAGATTACTAGAATGTTGAAACTTTCTGAATGTAGACCTACATCAAACATTGAACAAAATTTTTACGGTAACTTGAAATATTATTTGTACATGTCTTAGCTACAAATAAATTCTTTTAAATGTACACGTCTCATCTGAGTTTTTTGAAATTTGTAAATAAAATAACAGATTTTTTATCTGGACGAGATTTGTCATCACGTAAAAAAATATCATTAATAGACGAAAATGTAAAAAATATGGAGTGACCTTTGAACACTTCTCAGAGAATGCTTAGACAAAAATTTTAGCGAGTATTTTGCTAAGCGGAGATTAATTGAACGAGACATGTTTAGCTGAGTCTATGTAAAATATTTTTAATGATAGTACGACATTTTTAAACTTTCAATTAAAAGAAAATAGTATAATCAATCCATTCGTCTTCTCCCGTTTGCAGTAAGGTTCATCTACCAGAAAAATAATTCTTAACTAGAAAAGAATAATAACGTTTTTTTACTCATGAGCTAGAAATGTATAATTATTCAAGAGACTACAGTGGTTGAAACCGCATTTCAGAACTACTAAGATTTATGCGTTTTTGAAATTACAATTTTAATTTAGTTCATTAGGGGCGGTGGGGTGGTGCAGTGAAGGGTGGGATGGATGCAGAAGCTTGAGTGGCTGACCGCTACTAGGCTTTTGGATCCAGCCCCCGAATCGAATCGGTACGACCCTGGAGTAATAGCCTCCCAGAGGCACACCCCGGGCAACGGGAGAGGGCCTGATGTCCCTCCCTCATCTTACGGCTAATAATTACACAAACAATCCTAAGTGAAGGTGTGAGGTACTGTGCCGATGTACTGAATGGCCAACGGGTTAAGTTGGTCGCGAACGGTCCCCTGGGGGCACTGGTTAAGTGGGGCTCTGACCAGGTGGACCATCCCTTCCCTAGCTTCTCGTGGGACCCGTATGGATCCTTATAAAGACTTAGGTACAGTCAGGGTCCTGCAGGCATATCTCAAAACATACCAAGGCTGCATCGGCCATAGTGTGTCGGAGGTTTAAGAGAGAAGGCGTAGAGGTAGCCCTTCTGCAGGAGCCATGGCAGCACGGAGGTAGGGTTTCAGGCTTAAAACCGCACCATGGCGAGTTAATATATGACACAAAGGCTATAAAGCCCCGTGCCATTATATTCTTTTCTAAGACAGTTGGATGTAAGGTAATTCCAGGCCACCTAATGGATATCATGAGCTACAGCCGGAGGGAAAACCTACCGTTGTTCGTAGGGGTCGACGCCAATGCTCATCACATAGCGTGGGGTAGTACGGACGTCAACCCTAGAGGTAAGTATCTATTACAATTTATACTTACAGATATTAAACAAAGGCAAAAAGCCAACGTTTGTAACAGTTAAGCGCAGCGAGGTCCTTAATATGACCCTCTGCACAAACAACATCTACGACAAGATTGAAAGCTGGCATGTCTCGGACGGGCCGTCTGGGTCGGATCACAAGCATGAAAGGTTTAATATTGTCACCCCTTAAATTATTGAGACCACGTTCAAAAATCCACGGAGAACGAATTGGGAGGACTATGTAAATTCTCTCAATGAAAATCTCGAGGACAGAACGGTGTCAATAAGAGATGTTTCCAGTTTGAACCGGGAGGTGGACAGGGTAAGCGAGGCCATTGGGTCGGCTTATCGTGAAAGCTGCCCGGAACAGACAAGAAAGTACACAAGAAACACTCCCTGGTGGAACGAACACCTAAAAAAGCTTAGGGCTCAGGTGAGAAGGCTGTTTAAAAAGGCCAAAACCGTTCATTACTGGGAAGAGTACAGACAAAAGTTAACGCTGTACAATAAAAAAATCCAAAAAGCCAAAAGAGACTCCTGAAGGAGGTTCTGCGAGGAAGTCCAAACGACCCCCGCATGTTTAAGAATTCACAATGTCCTGGCTGAGGATAGTACAGCGAAAGAGGTCGGCGTCCTCAAAAAGGAGGACGGCTTATACACCAAAATGTTGGAGGAAAGTTTAAGAATGCTAACATTGGCACATTTTCCTGGCTCACGGTTTATGGAAGCGGGATCGGATAGCGCAGGCCACGGTCAAAGGCCAGTAAGGCACTCAAGGGATGACTGGAAGCTAGCTACCGAAATAACCAGATCTGCAAAAATCGGATGGGCTATCAGCACATTCCGTCCATTCAAAACACCAGAAACGGATGAAATATACCCAGCCCTGCTCCAGAAAGGGCTGGATGTAATTATAACACATCTGTGTAAAATATTTAAGGCTTATGTATCAATGGTTTTTGGGCTGTTAGGCCGGCGTCGATTGTCTTGCTGACTTGACGTTTCGCCAACACGAGCGGTTGGCATCTTCAGAAGTTGCTTCCTGGTTGACAGTCTGCGAACTACTGAGCTCTGCGTAGACGGAGCCCGTATTTATACGTCGGGAAGGAAGTGGGTGGGGCCTCAGTTGCTTTCGATTCCAATCGGTTCTGGTCGGTGTTGTTCGTTAAGGGTAGAGTTTTCGCACCCTTAATTATGGGGACCCATGTTTTGTTAATCTTGACTGCTTCCTCTTTTTTATTGAAGTTGTTCGGGTGCTTCTCTATCTCTATGGCTTCTCTATAGAGTCTGGAATGGTATGCTGATGTAGAAGCGAGAACTTGGGTCTCCTCATACTTAATCCGATGGTCCATAGTAAGGGTATGTTCCGCTACGGCGGATTTGTCCGTCTGCCCCAGACGACAGTTGGCCTTGTGCTTTTTAATCCTGGTGTTGATCGAGCGTTTGGTAGTTCCTATGTACACGCTTCCACATGTGCACGGAATGCGGTAAATTCCCGAAGCCGACAGTGGATCTCTTCTCTCTTTTGCCGATCGAAGACATTCTTTGATTTTTCTCGTTGGTTTGAAAATAGTTTTCACATTTTTTTTTCTTAGCAATCGACCAATTCTGTCTGTCACTCCCGGAATAAAAGGCAGAAATGCTTTTGCCACTGGTTGGATTTGCTCATTTTCTTTGGGTCTCCGATTTGTTGGTCCAATCGATCTTTTGATTTCCCGCTCTGAATAACCATTGACCCTTAAAGCATCATGAATATGAGTTAGCTCTGCGTTTAGTGCCTCGGGTTCGCAAATCCTTCTTGCCCTTTCTGCTAAGGTTTTGATGACTCCATATTTCTGACGTGGGTGGTGGTTGGAATCCCTATGTAAATAACGATCCGTATGTGTTGGTTTTCTGTACATTGTGTGGCTCAATGTTCTTCCTTTTCGTGATAATAAAACACATCAAGGAACGCTAGCTTGTTGTTGTCTGCGATTTCCATCGTAAACTGTATATTTTCATGGATGCTGCTAATGTGTGTCAGAAATTCTTGCAATTTATTCCATATTACAAATGTATCATCTACATATCTATACCAAACTTTTGGCTTGTATGGGGCACTGTCCAAAGCCAGTTGTTCAAACTTTTCCATAAAGAAATTTGCTATTACCGGGCTGAGAGGGCTTTCCATTGCTACTCCTTCGATCTGTTCGTTAATCTTGTTGTCCCATGAAAAATAAGTGGTGGTGAGGCAATGTTTAAACAAATTGGAGATGTCCTCTGGGAATTTATCATATATATGTTCCATTGCATCGCTTAGGGTCACTTTTGTAAAAAGAGATACTACATCAAAACTTACTAACATATCATTCTCTTCAAGAACTAAGTCTTTAATTTTTGAAATAAAATGGGTGGAATTTCAAAAATTAAAGACTTAGTTCTTGAAGAGAATGATATACTAGTAAGTTTTGATGTAGTATCTCTTTTTACAAAAGTGCCTCTAAGCGATGCAATGGAACATATATATGATAAATTCCCAGAGGACATCTCCAATTTGTTTAAACATTGCCTCACCACCATTTATTTTTTATGGGACAACAAGATTTACGAACAGATCGAAGGAGTAGCAATGGGAAGCCCTCTCAGCCCGGTAGTAGCAAATTTCTGTATGGAAAAGTTCGAACAACTGGCTTTGGACAGTGCCCCATACAAGCCAAAAGTTTGGTATAGATATGTAGATGATACATTTGTAATATGGAGCCATGGGCAGAATAAATTGCAAGAATTTCTAACACACTAACAGCATCCATAAAAATATACAGTTTACGATGGAAATCGAAGACAACAACAAGCTAGCGTTCCTTGATGTGTTATTATCACGAAAAGTCTATCGTCATTCGTAGCAAAAACGCTGGAGTCCCCCCACTAATATGCCAATGGGTGTATGCCAACCTAACGCATAGGATCGTAGTGCCCAAGTTAGGTGAGGCGTCCATTGAGGCAACAGTCGGAAGGGGCTGTCCACAGGAAGGGGTACTGTCGCCTCTGATGTGGTCAGCACTTGTGGATGACCTCCTTAAAAAACTCCTTAATGAAGGCCTTCACTGCCTAGGCTTCGCAGATGATATGGCCATAATCATTCAGGGGAAGTTTCTGGGCACAGTCTCAGAGCGGATGCAATCCGCAATGAATATGGTGTACAAGTGGTGCAACGATAAAGCCCTAACAGTCAATCCACAAAAAGCATCAGTTGTCCCCTTCACTAATAAAAGAGCGTTGCAAGGCTTAAAACCAATAACGCTCAATAACGTGCTGGTTCCAATGGCCACAGAGGCCAAATACCTGGGTGTGGTATTTTACCAGAGGCTATCATGGAAGCAACGCATTCAAAAGGTCACACGCACAGCTACAATAGCCCTTGGTAGGTGTAGACAATTGTGTGGCAAGAACAGGGGCCTGACCCCAAAATGAACCTTTGGGTGTATACACAAGTCATAAGGCCAATGTTAACCTATGGTTCGGTGGTGTGGTGAAGTAGAACTCAGCAGTCCGGAGCGATCAGGTAGCTGGAAAGCATTCAAAGGCAGGCATGCCTGAATGTTATAGGTAACATTGGGACCGCCCCAACGGACGCACTACAGGTTCTGCTCAACCTACCACCATTGCGCATTTACATACAGGGCAAGGCTATGGCAACTTCTCACAGGCTGCTACAAGGCCAGGCTCCCATTACCTTATTAAAAGGAAAAAAGCAAGCAGAGTTTTATGATAGGGTTAAGGGGGATCAAATAATGAGCATGCCTCAGTCCCCAGGTCCCCAGGTATAACTTTGCGAGAAACTTTCGAGTAGAAATACTGAAAAGGGACTCATGGAAGAATGGCCCCCCAATCCAAGGGGAGTCAATCTGGTATACCGATGGCTCAAAGACTCAGAAAGGTACAGGGTCAGGACACAGGACAAAAGTCCAACTAAGTCTAGGTGCGTATGCCACAGTGTTTCAGGCTGAAGTAATGGCCATACAACACTGTGCAGCGGAGATTGTAAGTCAGGGTATAACGGGTCAAACCTTAGCCATATACTTGGAAAATTATTTAATGAAAAGCCATCTACACTATTAAATACTAACGAAACTTGACAAATGAATAAAAATAATGCAGATAATTTTGTGAATACAGTTGGCAATAATTGCCAAAATTGATTCATTACTGTGTAACCTCTTTTTTCTCAATGATGTTAAATGCTCGTTTATAGAGGCTAACCAATGCGAACGGCACTCAGGGGGTAGGAGGAGAGCGAGCGTGGATTCGAACGAGCTAGATGATATTGTATTGAAAAGATATAAGGGGATATATTTACTATAAAAAATAAAAGATAAAAGAATTTAAAAGGGACTAAAAGGAAAATGAGAGAAATGATGGAAAAGGGAAAGGTAAATGGGCGCCACTTATTTTTTTATCTTAAGGATGGGGAAATATAAGAAACCCAGATGGAAAAAATATTAAATCTAGAAGTTGGATAAAATAATGTATTAGATGTTATAGATAAAGTTAAAATAAGAAAGATATAAGGGACGTAAGATAAGATGCAGTAATATTGAGTAAACCGGTAGATGTTCTGGTTAAAAATTTAAGTTAAACACTTTTATTAGAAAAACTATAAAGAGAAAGTTATACTTACTTTTTGTTCTTACTTATCACAACGGCTCTACTTATTTTGATCAAGTCAAAAACTAAAATTTATGAGTGAAATACGTCTTATTCTTGTTGTTAATGAGATTAGATCAGAATAACTTACACCAGGTCAGAAAATAAAACATATAAATAAACAATAAACAATATTTATTACTGTGTGTAGTAATAAGTCAAACAGATGAACGAAACAAATAGACATATAAAATATCAACAATTAAATAAGGTAAAATACAGTAAAACACATTAGTGTTTAATCACATATAGAAACAATATTACACATTCGATAACAGCTAAGTATTTTTATATTGTTATTTCTGTGTACCCATTTAAGCAGAATGTGATATGAAAAAGGAAATGAAAAGTATCAAAATTTAATAAAAAATTGTAAATCACTTTTAGCTTAAAAGATGTTTTACTCGAGTAAAAAATTGGGGGTACCATATAATAATTTAATATTAAAACATTAAAATTAAGATAAACATCAAGAAACAAAAAAAATTTATCATAAAGGTGTTACAAAAATATTTAGTCAGACCCTGCGTAACGCTTTCACTGTTAACTAAGGCATGTATGCGGCGAACTATTTAGTAATTTGCACACTGTAGAAATCTGTTGATAAGGTACTAGGTTTTTTATAAAAACCGGTTTCACTGTGGATTTTATGAGCACTTCTTACGTTAATTACCCACACTCTGATATTATTCCGGTGAGTCACAATTAAGTTTTTGTGCCAAAGAAAAAAATGGTATCCCAAATTTCTGGTAATTAAGAGATAGTAATTATATTGAAAGACTTACAGTTTGTTTCCTAGATTAGAGAACTTAATGGGGCCACACCCAATTCATACGCTACCATAAAATCTGGTAATTCTTCGATACTACTAGACAGCTTTTCCATCAGAGAGGTTCTACACTTTCTCACTGACTTTACTTTACTTAGAAACACTAAATTGCAAATAATTATTTGCAAATTTAAAAGAAATTTGCCGGTATTTGAATCTAGGGGTATACGGAATCAACTTATCAGCACAAGTACCCAAGCTAGACTGACTGTTTGATCGCGGTCAAAATTAAAACCGCGTCGCTTTAAACCACCCCTTTTGCGCCACATCATCTTATTCCTCCGATTTGATTGGTCGGGCTCGAAAAATCGATAGTTTTGACCGTTAAGCCGTTAAGGGCGAGAATTTTCTAGAAGATAAAATGATCAGGGTCGGCTTAAGTAAGAAAATATAATAAAAAAATAAAAATTTTGCATAGTGTTTTTTGGACATGCTACACAGCCCCTTCCGAAGAGAAAAAACTGGGTAGAAAACAGTTTTTAAAGAAAGATAAGCTATGGTTGGAACAACAGTAGTGTGTCTAAAAAACTGAAGCTGCTAAAGGTAGTAAACATCAAGGTGTAGAAAAGCGATCTTAATGAGAACGACAACTATTTAGGTAGAATTGGGGTATTAGTGTCAGTTATTGAATGTGATATAATATTCACACTATTCTTTAGTGCATTATATACAAGTGAAACTACACGAGAGTTTGAAGAACCACAAGGTAGGTAAAATGTATCAGATCCGTAGATCTTTGATACTAAGTGACCAGATTTTTATAAACGGTACCGGCCAACCGGAAGATCACGAAGTGATCGGGAACAGGTCTACTCCGAAGTTTCTGCACGGAGACAAAAAAGTGTACAGCTCGGCCTAGACGGGCAGCACTAAGTGGTATCTTTAATGCAAATCGACAAAAAAAGTATTTATATTGCCCTTGACATAAGATGTCAGGACACACGCTACATTCACACACACAAGGAAGAAGGTAAAGAATGCTATGTTCCCATAAGTAAAATTTCCCATAGGAGGCACAACGCGTATATCCCTTTTTAGGAACTCCTATAAAGAAAAAAGCTGAATTTAAACCAAACTGTTGATAATAATTTTGAAAAGGAAGAAAGAAACACGGACGATAGTTATAATTAGGAATCTAATAAGCCTACCGGCTCCATTAGATCCGACAGTCAAGGTAAATACGTGATACGTTAACATCTGAAAAGATGTTTAGAAAAGTTCCGTCCTGCTTAGTTGACGTTAAAGATATCAACGAATATACAGTAAGGAAGAGAAGAAAACAGTAATTACTAAAAATATAGTTCTCATTGAGAACATAAAAAAAATAAAAAAATCTTAAGGTAATAGATCACACTAAGACATTAACAGGAATCTAACAAATCTTAAAAACAAATTATCCTAACAGTCTTCAATCCTAGCTAGAAAAAAAATAGAGTAAGTAAAAGAGGAAAAGAAGGAGAGTAGAAAGAAATTTTATCTGTCTTCCTTACAATCTCAACAGACCCACTACCGGAAAGAATTCCCTACGGCTTTCCTAGGCTTATCTCTCGTGACGAATTGCAAGGTCAAAATAAAATTCCAGAAGAAGTAGTTAAGATTGAATTTTGTTAGTCAAAAAAGTAAAGTGATTCCAATAGTAGTCCTGTTACGGATCAAAATTCTTTAAACCAACGATACGTAAAGGTATAAAATTGTATGAAAGAACGAAAAATAATTTTTTTAAAAAATTCAAAAAAAATTTTCAAAAAAAATTTTTTCTTAAAAAAAATTTTCATGTGTCTTCCACTAAGGTACGATAACCGTCTTATATCCATATCAAAGATAACAAGTAGTTTATGGATGATGAACGAGAAATAAGGTAATAAAAAAATGTTTTCTAAACATAAAACAGTAATAGATATTACTGAACGATACGATAATTAATTTACAAGTGCAGACGCACTTGTACGGTAGGTTAACGGTAGGTAAAGGAAAAAACTATTTTTGTTCCTTCAAAAAAAATACAAGTGTTAAAACACTCATAAGGTAGATAAACGGTAGTTACGAGAAACATATTTTCTCCTTCGGTACGATAAAAACAAGTGTTATTACACTTATTAGGTAAATGGACGGTAAATGAGGGAAAGTAAATTCTACTTTCGAGACGATAGAGATAAGTATTAAGGTACTTATTAGGTAGGTAAACGGTAGGTAAGAGAAAAGTATTTTCCCTTTCGAGATGAAAAGTTCAAGTGGTAATATACTTAAACGATAGATAAGCGATAGTTATAAGTCTGGATACACTTAAACGAAAAATATAAGTTGGACATAGAGAAACATATAGCTAAGGAAGTTAACAAGACATAAGGAAATTGAACAAAAGAGAAAAGGGAAAAGGTTGCACTTAGTCGCCTCTTACGACAAGCAGTTTATCGCTTTGGGGGTATTCTACATAATCCCGCCTCCTAAACGGGGAGGAGATTAACGAGAAGTATGGAGTTTGAACGAAAAAGAAAAGGGAAAGGGGTTCCATTTAGTCGCCTTTTACGACAAGCAGTTTAACACTTTGGGGGTATTCTTTATATTCCCGCCTCCCAAACGGGGAGGAGATAACGAAACATATTTACAGTTGAGTCAGGGTGAGATGTTGAGAAACGGAGAGGTCGAGAAAAAGAAAATGAAAAAGGAAAGCTTATACTGATAATTCTGAGAAAACAGAGAAACATTGGTTAAGTAGATGGATAGAGATAGATGGTAAACGGTAAACAAAAATTTAACGAAACGTTATTTTCCCTAGTATAAGATGCAGAAAAAATTAGAGAAATGAAAAATATTTCCCTTTAGATAAAATACGGTAGGAAGTAGAAAAATAAGAAATATTTTTCTTTCAATAAGATACGGTAGAAAGTAGAAAAATAAGAAATATTTTTCTTTCAATAAGATACGGTAGAAAGTAGAAAAAATAATTAAATTATTTTCATTTAGATAAAATACGGTAGAGAATAGGAAAATGAAGAATATTTTCCTTTAGATAAAAATACGATAGAGAGTAGGAAAATGAAGAATATTTTCCTTTAGATAAAATACGGTAGAGAATAGGAAAATGAAGAATATTTTCCTTTAGATATTATACGAAAAAGATATAGAAAAATAAAATAGATTTTCCTATAGATGAAATACGGAAAAAGTAGAAAAATGGAAAATATTTTCCTGTAGAAAAAAAATACGATAGAGAGTGGAAAATTAAGAAAATTTTCCTTCAGAAATATAGAAAAATAAAAATTATTTTACTTTAGGTAAAATACGATATGGAGTAGAAAAATAAAAAATTTTCCTTTAGATAAAATACAAAAAAATATAGAAAAATAAAAATTATTTTTCCTTTAGGTAAAATACGATATAGAGTAGAAAAATAAAAAATTATTTTCTTTTAGATAAAATACGATAAAGAGTAGAAAAACAAAAAATTTTTTCTTCTAGAAAAATTACGAAACCATCGATAAAGGAATGAAGAAGAAAATGGTCGAAAGAAAAGATGTGCCGACATAGTTAGTTCCAAGTTAAAGTCAGTCTTTTAATTTATGTTTGTTAACGATACGAAAAAGATAGACGAAAAAAATATTTACTGATGTTACTGTACCATTTGTTTCTTTAGTTAACATTCTTTTGAGGACTTTCTTTTATCCTCTATTTTCCTGGTGGTGGCTGTTCTTCTGATCTTAGGTACTTAAATAATTTCAACCGCAGTTAAGAAATTTACTTCAAAATTGGCCATTGTGATAAGAAAAAGTAATGGAAATGGTCGATATTAAAAGTGTGTAATTTTATTGTCGGAAAAATAGGGATTTTATCATCAAGCCCCACGTCGTTGGGCGCCATTTAAGTGTAACCTCTTTTTTCTCAATGATGTTAAATGCTCGTTTATAGAGGCTAACCAATGCGAACGGCACTCAGGGGGTAGGAGGAGAGCGAGCGTGGATTCGAACGAGCTAGATGATATTGTATTGAAAAGATATAAGGGGATATATTTACTATAAAAAATAAAAGATAAAAGAATTTAAAAGGGACTAAAAGGAAAATGAGAGAAATGATGGAAAAGGGAAAGGTAAATGGGCGCCACTTATTTTTTTATCTTAAGGATGGGGAAATATAAGAAACCCAGATGGAAAAAATATTAAATCTAGAAGTTGGATAAAATAATGTATTAGATGTTATAGATAAAGTTAAAATAAGAAAGATATAAGGGACGTAAGATAAGATGCAGTAATATTGAGTAAACCGGTAGATGTTCTGGTTAAAAATTTAAGTTAAACACTTTTATTAGAAAAACTATAAAGAGAAAGTTATACTTACTTTTTGTTCTTACTTATCACAACGGCTCTACTTATTTTGATCAAGTCAAAAACTAAAATTTATGAGTGAAATACGTCTTATTCTTGTTGTTAATGAGATTAGATCAGAATAACTTACACCAGGTCAGAAAATAAAACATATAAATAAACAATAAACAATATTTATTACTGTGTGTAGTAATAAGTCAAACAGATGAACGAAACAAATAGACATATAAAATATCAACAATTAAATAAGGTAAAATACAGTAAAACACATTAGTGTTTAATCACATATAGAAACAATATTACACATTCGATAACAGCTAAGTATTTTTATATTGTTATTTCTGTGTACCCATTTAAGCAGAATGTGATATGAAAAAGGAAATGAAAAGTATCAAAATTTAATAAAAAATTGTAAATCACTTTTAGCTTAAAAGATGTTTTACTCGAGTAAAAAATTGGGGGTACCATATAATAATTTAATATTAAAACATTAAAATTAAGATAAACATCAAGAAACAAAAAAAATTTATCATAAAGGTGTTACAAAAATATTTAGTCAGACCCTGCGTAACGCTTTCACTGTTAACTAAGGCATGTATGCGGCGAACTATTTAGTAATTTGCACACTGTAGAAATCTGTTGATAAGGTACTAGGTTTTTTATAAAAACCGGTTTCACTGTGGATTTTATGAGCACTTCTTACGTTAATTACCCACACTCTGATATTATTCCGGTGAGTCACAATTAAGTTTTTGTGCCAAAGAAAAAAATGGTATCCCAAATTTCTGGTAATTAAGAGATAGTAATTATATTGAAAGACTTACAGTTTGTTTCCTAGATTAGAGAACTTAATGGGGCCACACCCAATTCATACGCTACCATAAAATCTGGTAATTCTTCGATACTACTAGACAGCTTTTCCATCAGAGAGGTTCTACACTTTCTCACTGACTTTACTTTACTTAGAAACACTAAATTGCAAATAATTATTTGCAAATTTAAAAGAAATTTGCCGGTATTTGAATCTAGGGGTATACGGAATCAACTTATCAGCACAAGTACCCAAGCTAGACTGACTGTTTGATCGCGGTCAAAATTAAAACCGCGTCGCTTTAAACCACCCCTTTTGCGCCACATCATCTTATTCCTCCGATTTGATTGGTCGGGCTCGAAAAATCGATAGTTTTGACCGTTAAGCCGTTAAGGGCGAGAATTTTCTAGAAGATAAAATGATCAGGGTCGGCTTAAGTAAGAAAATATAATAAAAAAATAAAAATTTTGCATAGTGTTTTTTGGACATGCTACAACTGTTAATATGTACCAAAAATAAAACATTTCTACATTTAATTGGTATTATTAATAGGTGATTTCAATCTCATTCGTAGAACAAATAGTATATGCAACTCGTGGATGACAAAATTTTAAAGTCTCGAGTTACTTTAGAAAAACCACTCTCGTCATAAAAAATTTATTTCAACAACTTGTTATATAATTTACTATTAGAACCATTTATTTATATAGTTACGGGGGTTACATTTTATGATCATTTTAGTCGATCGCTTTATTTGTATGGAAGCTCTAAACTTGCGGTGTCATTATTTATCTTAATTTTTGCACATAATCTGCTGAAGGATAAGTTTTATATATGTGTGTATGAGCTAAGTTGGGGTAACAGATACACCTGCGACCTATTGTGTCCTCCTTTTCTTGCTATACTTTTGATGCTTTCTCAGACTTATAGCAGCTCTTCCAGTCCTATCTTTCTTAGAAAGTTTAGGATATCGTTGAGCTTCAAGTTAGGTAGATCTTTCTCTTCTGTTTCACATGACTTTAGGTGTCTAACCTTTAGAATTACGTAATGCAATGCATTCTAAGAGTATAAGTATTGGGGATTCCTCCTCTACCTCACAGAATCTGCACTTTTCTTCATCAACCAATCCTAATTTCTTCATGTGTCCTCTTAATCCGCCGTGCCAGGTTAATATTCCTGTTATAATACGGAGGACCTTCTTACTAAGGTTAAGACAGCTAAAAGATCTCTCCTGGTTATAGTTTCCCAAGAGCGGTTTCGATTGTCTTAGTCCTTCTAGATCGTTCCAGCACTTTGATTTTTCGCTATCTATCTCTTTCCTTAGTTTTTCTAAGATTGTACTACTGCTGATTCCACAAGATGATTCTGGTCCCAAGTGTGGGGTTTTAGCTCCTTCTTTTGCCAGGTTATCTACTGTATTGTTTTCTTCTATTCCTATGTGTCATGGAATTTATAGGAGAATAACAGTGTCATTTTGTCCTAGTTTTTACCATCTTTAAACTGATTGTGTGTGAGTTCAGAGCTTTGATGGCTGCTTGACTAAATAACATAATTGCAATTTTTCGTCTACGGTAGTTCCTTTCGGTATCAAATTCTATACATACTTCAATGGCATCGATTTTCACTTGAAAGACTTGAAAGATGATTTGGTATTTACCCAGGCTTTCTGAGTATTTGGCTTCGGTCCAAAAACCCCTGCTCCAGTTCCTTTATCTGACTTGGAGCCATCTATATACCATTTTATGGTATACGGTTCCTGTATTAGTGCAATTTCCATTTGGTTTCTCATAAACGTGCTTGAAATAACTGCTAATAGCGTTAAGGGCGTTTAGTTGAGCAATATTTATTCCCATTTTTTTCATCCTACCTTTCTTATTCTTAAGAAATAAGGGCCCATTTCTTACTTCCAACGAGAGTGTTATTATTCGACCCACTCGTCCTGCACTTCTCCCACCTCCATAGCTACCTCATCTGCTAAGTCTTTGCCATAAAGGTCAGCGATGCTTCCTGCATCGCTCCTTGTTCCTCTAGGTGAGCCACCTACACTTAACTCTGTGGTGGTTTACACCTCGTGTCTGGGTTTACTTCCCCTTTTCTTTTTTCTTCCCTTTTCAGACCGTGAACGGAGATCCTCCCGGACCGGTAAAAAAAAGTGAAACCCTTATTCTTAAGAGATTGGAAGGATAGCTCATCTATCCCTGCCCTAAAAAGTTGCCTTGCAGCCTCTTCGTTCAGGCTAAGAACTTTCCATTGGTCCTTCCTCAGACCCTCGTTTTGTACTTAAGTAGTTTCTTAGCTGATAGCCCTTTGCTCCTGGGAAGGAGGGCAGTGATAACATGTGATTTTGGGATGTCGTCTTCTATACATGCGGTTAACTTCTCTTCTTCCCATTTTTTAAGTGAGGAACCTTCAACCGGAGCCATTTTGACCACTGTGGTAACAAAGTCAGACTGCATCAAAGGCTTTCTGGAGGTTACGCCGTAGAGTATTCGATAACCACGATTTAAGATTTAAAACAAAAATGGTTGAATACCAAGCCGCTGTCCTGTCAACTCTACTATGCGCATGCAATGCCTAGGTTCCATATACAAGACATATTAAAACTCTTGAGGGCATACAACAAAGACATTTACGACAAATGATGCGGGTTCGCTGGTACCATCAAATATCCAATCAAGAGCTTCTCGGAAGAGCTAAGTGTCTGCTTAGAGACTCTGATCGTCCATGCTCGCCTACGTTGGGTAGGTCTTTTGTCTATTTATTGGATGACAAGCGGCTAGAAAAATGTGTACTTTTTGGAGAACTAATCGAGGGGGTCTGCAGACAAGAAGGTCACTGAGAACAGTCAACTTAGCAGGCTACTGGGAACGCAGTGCAACTAATAGGAATAATTGAAGACAAATGGTGTCGAATTTTATTCTCAACTCAGTCGTAGAGCATTTAACCACAATTTACCTGGCAATTTTCAGTGTCTGGTCTGTGGTCACGTAATTTCATCCAGAATAGGACTTTATAGCAACAGGCGCACGCACATGCAATACTAGAATAGTCGACAACTTTAAACTCGGCATCGAGTTTTGTTAATAATAATTATTTTTATTTTGCGATAATTCATAAGATATTCATTTTACCGATAAAGTGTAAAAAACCATTTTAATTTACATAATATGATTAAGAGGAAATAATATTGAACTTTTAAAAATAGTTTTTTTATTTTATTTTAATACTAGCTGACCCGGCCACGCGTTGCTGTGGCTAAGGTTTTTGTTATATTACATTGTAGTAAACTATTTTAGAGGAACAGTAGGAGAAAATCAGTCATGGGGACCACAATGCTTTTTTACATAGATGTCATTTGTAAAAAAATATGGTGACCTCCATGACAGATTTTTTACTACCGTAAACCCTTAATACAATGAAATTATTATTTACGAATGAAGACGAAAATGTTAAAGCTGGTATAAAAATTTACTGGATTGGGATTTGAATGGGAAGGATTTTAAACGCGATTGATTCAAATTTTCGTACAATTGATATTAATCAAAAATCAATAGGTACAAAAGAATTTTATTATTTATAGCTGTACCCGGTGCACGTAGCTACGCCAACAACTTAAATAAATTTAAGAAAAATAAAAGATAAGAAGAGATAGAGACGGAAAGTTTATAGTTTTGTTTTACTTATCGCACCAAAAATATATCTTTCGAACTAATATTTATACGAATTCGTATAGATATCTATTAATCAGTATCGAATGTGATACATGGAAGCGCCATCTGGTGGTAACTTCCATTAATACGGATATCATATTCATCTTACCCATTAAAAATAGATCATCATACTGATTTTCATGACAATCGGTTGAACGGGACAGAAGTTGCTACTCTGCAGCGCCACCTGGTGGCAAGTGGCATCAATCAGCATATCATACAAACCTTCTCCGTGGAAAAATACATATGCATACCACATTTCATGACAATCGGTTGAACAGGGCAGAAGTTGCTACTCTGCAGCGCCACCTGATGGCGAGTGGCATCAATGAGCATATCATACAAACCTTTTTCGTGGTAAAATACATATACATACCAATTTTCATGACAATCGGTTGAACGGGGCAGAAGTCGCTACTTTGCAGCGCCACCTGGTGGCGAGTGGCATCAATGAGCATATCATATAAACCTTCTCCGTGGAAAAAAATATATATACCAATTTTCATAATAATCGATCCAGTAGTTTTTGAGTTCATCGATTTCATACATACAAACATCCTTTTATATATATATATATATATATATATATATATATATATATATATATATATATATATATATATATATAATATATATAGAATATTTGTACCTTGTTATCTAGTTTTTTAGGTAATTTAGTCTTATAATCTCCATGTTGTTAATTATTATAGAGTAAAACTTGTAAAAAAGGAAAATTCCGTAAATAAATTAATAAATAAATAAAATTTATACATTTCATAAATTAAAACTATGGGTGTGATGCCACAGGTTAATTTGAGGTTTATTTAATTAAGTAACCACGTTTCCGAACAAACGATGCTCTTTCAATATAGTCTATGGCTGTGAATGACACTGACATTCGTTACGCGCGTTTTTTAAAATATGCAAAATTAAATGTCTATTTTTCAATATTTCTGAGAGATTTTCTTAATATTTTCTTCCGTAAGAACCTTCTCCTAATAATAACAAATACAACACAAAAAGAATTAGTAAAATCGGTCCAGCCATTCACGCGTGATGCCATGACCAAGGAAAACGGGTTTCATTTTTATATATATAGATGTAAAAGCAAAAAATGGTTATTTTGGGTAAGTCTTGGGAGAAACTAATTACACCATCCCGGACTTTCTCATAGATCTATATCACATATTATTTGGCAGCGATTTCGATAAAATCTCCGGATCGGCTTAATTTATTCCGACATGTTGATCTTATAGCATCATATTTCATGTAAGTTACACAGAACCTTAAATTATTAGATATAAATCAAAACCTTTCTGAGGAATTACTCTATTTGTTAAAAACTGTAAGAAAATCTGTTCCGTGCTTATACTAGGTATACAAAAGTACCATTTTCTCTAAAAATAAAGTATTTTTTCTACAAGCATGCGTAAAACAACACTTTCCCGCACGCATTTTAATTCAGAAAATATCTTGTTGAAAATATAATGAAATATTATTATTTTAATTATCTAAATGACACCCATAAGTTCAAAATTTATCTACGGTATAATGGGGTTATGTTTATATACGAGTATAAAGTGTCACATTTTTAAAATTTTCAAGTGTGGTATTAAATCTTTAAATTATATAACCAGATTAGGATAAGCACGTGTTCCTTTCGATTAATAAGGGTCTAAATAAGAAAGCTTGTTTGTTTGTATTGGAAGAATTAGTGTTAGGTATCAGATTACCATGGGAAATATCCCAAAACTCTAATTAAGAAAAGAAATATAAATATGTCTTAAAAAGTTTTAGTCGCAGTCGTGACAGAGAGTTCTGTGAATAAAGATATTCTTTTCTCTTGCGGTTTAAATAAAATAAAGTTAAATTAAAGCTAGCAAAGAATAATATTATTCTAACGCTTTATAAGTTTTTGAAAAAACATTTTCAAAGACAATGACCGTTCAACTAAGAAATAACAACTACCTCCTGGGCTATATGCCCCAACAGATATTGGATTATACTTCAAAGTCAAACGGGGTTGGCATATCTACAAGATATTTAAACCAACCATTCTGGTTTGCAGTTAGAAGGGACAACATAACTTATAGACCGGTTTCGGTGTATTTGCACCTTGTCAGTATAAGGTAGGTATATGTTATTCGTCAGCGAGCTTAAAGCATAATCGCTGACTAAAGATTGCACTAAAATCATAATCTTTATATATCTTTCAATAACGAAAGTGTAAAAGATATGATAGTAGTGACATCCTTACCTCTAACTGCAAACCAAAATTCGATTTGACAACAAGACTTTCGTCTTGATACTATTAAAGTATTTTTACAGAAAACTGTATCATTGTCATATTTAATAAAGCGTGTTATCAATAGATAGCAAAGAATAATATTATTCTAACGCTTTATAAGTTGTTTCTTCTTAGTTGAACGGTCATTGTCTTTGAAAATGTTTTTTCAAAAACTTATAAAGCGTTAGAATAATATTATTCTTTGCTATCTATTGATAACACGCTTTATTAAATATGACAATGATACAGTTTTCTGTAAAAATACTTTAAATTAAAGCAGTGAAATTAATTCGTTTTAATCTTCCAGCCCCCATAAATCATAAAAGGTTATGGGCCTAGTGTGCGCGAATAAAAATATTAATTAAAATATTGCCCAGTGTCAGTGTGCGAAAAAAAATTAACTTAAATATTGCACAGATTGCGCGAAAGTGTAACTTAATTTTTAACGATAAATTAAAATAAGTGAATTATAAAAAAAATATACAATGGATCACTTTAATACAAAGCGTAATATTCAACCCTTTAATGGTTGGAAAATTAGAATCCGTCAACTGTTTTCCGAATTAAAAGTACTTGAAGTTATTGACTCTGAATTAACTGTAGAAACAGATATAGAAAAATAGAGGAAAAAGGAGCGAACAGCAAAGGGCATAATTATGAATTATTTAGCTGACTCAATGCTCAGTATCTTAACACCTGAAATAACTCCAAAAGAAATTTTTAAAACTCTAGATGCATTGTATGAACGAAAAAGTGCTATTTCTCAAGTGTCAATTCGGAGAAAATTATTAACACTAAAATTAAAAGATGATACACCACTTATAAAACATTTTATCGAGTTTGAAGATTTAATTGCACAGCTAATTGCTACAGGTGAAAAAGTATCCAAATCAAACAAAGTAGCTCACTTTGTGATAACGATGTCAAAAGAATATTCTGCAGTAATTACAGCCCTCGAAACATTATCACCAGAAAATTTGACACTAGCATTTGTTAAAAGTAGATTGCTAGATCACGAAGTGAAACTAATAGAAGAAAATAAAGAGACAAGTGTAAAAGTGCTTCAAGCTAAAGTTAACAATGATGATTTTAAAAGGAATCATAATTTTAAAAGGGGTTGGAAGATAAATCGTTTCAACAAAAAGAACAATAACACAAACAGGGATAATAAGTTTAAACCAAGAAATAAAGCATTAATTAAATGTTATTTCTGTGGTAGAAAAGGTGACATGAAAAGAAAATGTATCTATTTTAAAAGAGAGCAAGAAAAAATGTTGACAGAAAATCAAAGAACATTACAAACTGTACAAATGATAGATCAAACTTCTGAAAATAATTCAGGCTTTGCTTTCATGGCTGGAGATTTTAAAATAAATAGGTGAAGAAAAAAAATAA
Source organism: Altica lythri (assembly GCA_964028335.1). Taxonomy (NCBI): domain Eukaryota; kingdom Metazoa; phylum Arthropoda; class Insecta; order Coleoptera; family Chrysomelidae; genus Altica; species Altica lythri. The sequence continues at coordinate 19,962,862 of OZ034802.1, read as the reverse complement.
CCTTTTTATTGGATTCTGGTGCGTTCGATCATTTAATAAATACAGAAGGATTGACCAAGAATTTTGTTAATTTGAAAAATCCAATAAAAATATCAGTAGCAAAGAACGGAACATTTATAAGTATTAATACAGTAAACTGTAATATTGTCGTATTTAATAAAGCGAATTTCCAATAGATATCAAAGAATAATATAATATAGAATTCTATCGCTTTACAAGTTTTGAAAAACATTTTCAAAGAAAATGACCGTTCAACCAAGAAGAAACAACTACTTTCCAGGTTATATACCCCGACGGATATTGGATTACACTTCAAAGTCGAACGGGGTTGGTATATCTAATAGATAATTTGAACCAACCATTCGGGTTTGCAGTTAGAAGGGACAACATAACTTGTAGACCGGTTTCGACCTATTGGGTCTCGTCAGTACAAGGTATATGTTATCCGTCAGCGAGCATAAGGCATAATCGCTGACTGAAGATATGACTAAAATCACGAAGATATATTACTTTCAGTAATGAAAGTGTAAACACCGTGATAGTAGTGACATCCTCACTTCTAACTGCAAACCAAAATTCAAAAGATTTTGACAAGGAGACGTAGGCCTCCAAACTATCTATAAGTATTAATACAGTAAACTGTAATATTGTCGTATTTAATAAAGCGACTTCCAATAGATATTAAAGAATAATATAATATAGAATTCTATCGCTTTACAAGTTTTGAAAAACATTTTCAAAAAAAATGACCGTTTAACCAAGAAGAAACAACTACTTCCCGGGTTATATACCCCGACGGATATTGGATTACACTTCAAAGTCGAACGGGGTTGGTATATCTAATAGATAATTTGAACCAACCCCGTTCGACTTTGAAGTGTAATCCAATATCCGTCGGGGTATATAACCCGGGAAGTAGTTGTTTCTTCTTGGTTGAACGGTCATTTTCTTTGAAAATGTTTTTCAAAACTTGTAAAGCGATAGAATTCTATATTATATTATTCATTGATATCTAACGGAACATTTATTTATGCAGTGAAGAAGGAATCACTTGACGTCATCAGTGATACAGGAGTCAGGGAAAGACTTGAAGATGTTTTGTTTTCACCTGATGTTCCCTACAACCTGCTGTCGGTAACAAAGATGCAAAATTCAGGAATGACAATAATTTTCAATGATTATTATTAGTATTAGTCTAAAATTGTGGTAAGACTGTAATGACTGGTAAGTTAATACCCCCATAAAGGTCGCTGACACAAAGTGGAGAAATTTATCGATGCTATAGGTGCTTTTTAGGTGCTATTTAAAGACTTTGTTGCAAAGAGCGAAGCTCATTTTAATTTAAAAGTTGTAAATTTATATTGTGACAATTGGAGAGAATATTTATCTAATGAAATGAAGTTTTATTATGTTGAAAAAGGAATAAGTTATCACCTGACTGTACCACGTAGGTACCCCACAATTAAACGGTGTCGCGGAACGAATGAATAGAACAATCACCGAAAAAGCTCGTTCAATGATTGTTGGTTCCGGGTTAGGTAAAATATTTTGGGGTGATGCAGTTGTAACTGCTACATATTTAATAAATAAAACACCGACAAAAGCAATTAAACAAAATAAAACTCCTTTCGAAATGTGGCACGGTAAATAGCCGCAACTAAAGTATTTAAAAGTTTTTGGTTCGACGGTTTATATTCATAATAAAAATAGTAAATCTAAATTTGATGAAAAATCCTCAAAGGGAATACTAGTATCTAGGTTACGAGTCGAACGGTTATAGAGTGTGGGACGTGGATACGGTACGGGAAAATACGTTGTAGTAAGAGACGTAATAGTTGATGAGTCTAATTTCTTAAATTCTAGACCAAAAGAATTAGAAGAGGTAAAAATAGGTAAACCTCAAAATAAAATTGATGTTTCTGACCTTTGGTCAAAATCAATAGAAATGCAAAAATCTGATAGTGGTAAATCAGATAGGCAAAATTGTAAAAATTTTGGTTTGAATGATGAAACTGATGTTTCTGACACTAGGTCAAAATCAGTAGATGAATTAGATAAATCTGATAGGGTTAACTCAGATGAATTGAGTATTGAAAACTCAAGTGGTGATGACATTAATGAAACTTCATTTCAAAATAAAAAGAGAATTTTAACTGAACCACATAAGAGTGAACGGATTAAAAGACGTCCACAAATTTCTTATGATGAATATGAGACAGACGATTATTTAATGTGTGCACAATCAGTCATTTGTAAAATTCCCACATCATATCAAGACATTAAAAACATAGATAATAGGGATAATTGGGAAAAAGCAATAAAAGACGAGGCCACAAAATAAAAAAAATCATTGATTGTAAATGGGTGTTTACCATCAAAAATGATGAACACGGAAAACCGAAAGATATAAAGCGCGGTTAGTAGCAAAAGGATTTAGCCAAAAATATTTAATTGATTATAATGAGACTTTTGCACCTGTGGCGAGAATTTCTAGTTTTAGATTTATTGTAGCTTTCGCTAATCAATATAATTTAATGATACATCACATGGATGTAAAAACAGCATTTTTAAATGGAAACTTAAAAGAAGAAATTTTCATGAGGATTCCTGAGGGCATAAAATCTAAAGAAAATTATGTCTGTAAACTTAATAAATCTTTGTATGGTTTAAAACAGGCTGCGCGTTGTTGGTTCGAAGAATTCGAGACAGCAATAAAAGAAAAAGGTTTTGAAAATTCTCCTGTAGATAGATGTATTTATATTTTAAATAAGAAAGATATCTCGAAAAATATTTATATTTTGTTATATGTAGATGATTTAATAATAGTAACAGCTGACGTTAAAGCCATGATAAATTTGAAAAACTATTTAATGAATCGTTTCGACATGGTTGATTTAAAAGAAGTAAAACTTTTTTAGGAATTAAAGTCACGCGTAGTGATACGAAAATTACTCTTGACCAAAGTGCATACATTGATACTATTTTGATGAAATTTAATATGCATGAGTGTAAACCAGTAAATACACCATTAGAGAGTAAAGTAGATTATAAAGCTCTTAATTCAGATAAAGAGTATAATGCACCTTGTCGAAGTGTCATTGGTTGTTTGATGTATGTTATGATTTGTACAAGACCGGATTTAAGTACGGTCGTAAATATCTTGAGTAGATATATACTAATAAAAACAATATTGAATTGTGGAAATGTCTAAAAAGAGTGCTAAGATATTTAAAAGGCTCAAAAGACATTAAACTAACATACATCAGAGGAAATTACAATGACATTTTGACAGGATATGTCGATTCTGACTGGGGAGGAAATGATATTATAGATCGTAAAAGTACAACCGGCTATTTGTTTAAATTATTTGAGCGTTGTACAATATGCTGGAATACAAAAAAACAGGCTTCAGTAGCTGCTTCTTCAACTGAGGCTGAGTACATGGCCCTTTTTGAAGGAGTAAGAGAAGCATTGTTTTTGAAATCATTAGCTATTAGTATCGATGTAGATATTTCCAAACAAATATTAATTTATGAAGATAATAGCGGTTGTATTAGCATTGATAATAATCCAGCAAGTCATAAACGATCTAAGCATATAGATATAAAATATCATTTCTCTCGCGAGCAGATTGAGAAAAAGGTAATAATTTTAAAATATATTCCAACAGGTCAGCAGTTAGCAGACATACTAACTAAACCTTTACCAGGACCAAGATTTCTGGAACTAAGAGTTGGATTGGGATTGGAATAAAAAAAAAATAATAATAAAAATTCAATTTTTTATATATTTAAAATTTAAATAGTATTAAGTTTAAGTGAATGACTCGATTAGGGTTTTTCCTGGGTTTCCCTTAATCCATGAACAAATGTTGAGTCACTTGTATTTCCCAGAAGGCTTGAGAAAAGAGTATTTTTTTAGTATTATTTTTTATACTACTTTAATTAATGTTAAGAATACCTCCGAATAAATTTTGAGGGAGCGTGTTGAAAATATAATGAAATACTATTATTTTAATTATCTAAATGACACCCATAAGTTCAAAATTTATCTACGGTATAATGGGGTGGATATTATTTCGTTATGTTTATATACGAGTATAATGTGTCACGTTTTTGAAATTTTCAAGTGTGGTATTAAATGTTTAAATTATATAACCAGATTAGGATAAGCACGTGTTCCTTTCGATGAATAAGGGTCTAAGTAACCCCCATAAAGTTGGCTGACTCAAAGTGGAGAAGTTTATCGAAATTTATATCAAAATTAGGTGCTATTTAGGTGCGCAAAACAAAAATTAGGTGCACCAACCGTTTTTGAAATATTTACGAAAAACCATGGGACTGCCAGCCTTTAACAACCTAGGTGACCCATAATAAAAAAAAAACAAAAAACTGTGATTGAATAATCTTTAAATTAAGTGCTAATTAAGTGCTTTTTAAAACACGAAACATAAAATAAAAAATTTAAAAATTAAACGTATTAAAATTGAATACATTGATTGTGTATGGCAAAATGTCACATTTCTTCTTACACTTTGAACCAAAATGGACATCGGCAGTTTAAGAACAGTTAGAAATCGGTAAAAAATTTTTGTCCCGTTTTTTTTAATGAATAATTCGGAAGGTCACCACTAAAAATTTTTTTTATTTTTTTTTTAACTCGGACCGCTGAGTTGAGACTTGCAACCGGTCAGTTATAAAAAAATGTTAACTATGTTAAGTACAACTAAGTACAAAAAGTGTTGAAAATAAATATTGTTTAATAAAAAAATTGATAATTTTTTGAAAATTGTTACTAGTTGAAATAACAATTAGAGATAATTGTTGAAAATAATGATAGTTTTCCATCTCTACTCTAAAATAAGCAAGGCTAAATAGGTTGGTTCAACATTCGTTGATTCCTTTGTTTTACTACTTTAATTTTTCTCTTAGATAGAACATTTCTAGCAAAAATTTAAATAAAAAAAATAATTACCTATTAAGACGGTTTTTACTTGTTCGAATTTTTTAGTTGAAATGTCTTGGAGTAGAAAAGTAATGGTATAAATAATTTTTGAGTAATTCAGATAGGTGCGCTTCATTTTGAGTAGAGATAAAAAACGGCAGAGAAGTTTTGAGTTGAGATAAAAGTCAATTAATTACCAGAGCTACGCGCAAAAAAAACTGAGGAAATTTTATCGGATTATTTCGTAGGTATTTGTACCAGTTTTTAAGTGCTTAGAAAGTGCAGAATGACACACTTTGTTAAAGACTTAAGAATTTCTAGTTGACTTGACTCATCAGCGGTTTGTTCTGCTATTGAGTCTGTTGCCCTTACTGAGCACTTAAATATTTGACAAAAAGTTTTTTATAATAATTATTATATTTGGAAGTGACCGGTAAGAAGTATCAGCTCAGTGATCCCAGGTCAAAAAATTAAAAACATTATTTCATTTCGGACGAGAGAATTATTAAGTAATAGAATTACGAGAAAATTTTAATGATCTATGTGCTTAAAAAGTGCAGATTGATACTCTTAGTTGAGACACAAGAAAATTTTGGCCAAATATTTTCAGTTGAAATTGCTCATTAGCAGTTTATTTTGCTCATGAAACTATTGCACTTATTGGGCACTTAAATCTCTCACAAAGTGAATTTTATATTAATTATCATTTCCGGAAATGACCGGTTGCAAGTCTCAGCTCAGCGGTCCGAGTTAAAAAAAAAATAAAAAAAAATTTTAGTGGTGACTTTCCAAATTATCCATTAAAAAAATTACGGGACAAAAAATTTTTACCGATTTCTAACTGTTCTTAAACTGCCGATGTCCATTTTGGTTCAAAGTGCAAGAAGAAATGTGACATTTTGCCATACACAATCAATATATTTAATTTTAATACGTTTAATTTTTAAATTTTTTATTTTATGTTTCGTGTTTTAAAAAGCAGCACTTAATTAGCACTTAATTTAAAGATTATTTAATCCTAGTTTTTTGTTTTTTTTTATTATGGGTCAGCTAGGTTGTTAAAGGCTGGCGGTCCCATGGTTTTTCTTAAATATTTCAAAAACAGTTAGTGCACCTAATTTTTGTTTGGCGCACCTAAATAGCACCTAAAAAGCACCTTATTTTGACATAAATTTCGACAAATTTTTCCATTTTGGGTCAGCCACCTTTATGGGGGTGTCTAAGTAAGAAAGCTTGTTTGTTTGTATTGGAAGAATTAGTGTTAGGTATCAGATTACCATGGGAAATATCCCAAAACTCTAATTAATAAAAGAAATATAAATATGTCTTAAAAAGTTTTAGTCGCAGTCGTGACAGAGAGTTCTGTGAATAAAGATATTCTTTTCTCTTGCAGTTTAAATAAAATAAAGTTAAATTAAAGCAGTAAAATTAATTCGTTTTAATCTTCCAGCCCCCATAAATCATAAAATATCTCTTTCCCGCACGCATTTTTTTTATTAATTAGAGATGTTTTCCGATAACCTTTTTGACAAATTTTTGTATTATTATCTTCAACTTGTTGGACTACATACAAATAGTAAAAAAAATTAAGATTATTTTACATGAAAATAGGGATTTTTAAAATGTTTGTTTTTAAAAAAAACATAATTTATTAAATCACCCTGTAAACCTTACTCAAAGCAACAACAAACTCACCTGTTTAAGTAGGGTTGCTATAGCTACAGTCGTGTACTTATTGACACTATGAAAGATTTAATTGTCACAATCGCATCTTTTCAAGTATCTAAATAATTTTCGAGGTGATTTTGCTTGTAGAAAAAATATTGATCCTAACTCTTGCGGAAATTAACTTTCCCGCACTTCACTGCTTGCCCGAACTCCGCTTCGCGTCGTTCGGGCATCGGCAGTTCGCGTGCGGGAAAGTATAACTTTCCGCACTTGTTAGGATAATAACTATTGCCCCTCTATCTGTCATCTGATATCTAATAAAAATGTATGCACAAAATTTATATTCGTCAAGTTTAGCGCTAAGTATATAATCATAAATTTAAAACCAAAAAGCATTGAAATCAGAAGAAGTATTAAAATTTTTTTTCTTTGAAAAGGACAACCGATCTGGTTGTCGAAAGCTTAGTAAAGAAAATTATTTTAATTTTTGTTAGGCATTTTCAGTTTTGTAAAACAACCGTTGACAAATTTGGCATATCTATCTAGATAAATAAACAAGGATCGTTTTCAAAATATTGATTTAGTATTTTATTATTTTGATTTTAGTGGCAAAGTTCCCCGATTAAAGAAGTAAATATTTACAATTATGCCGCAAAGAAGTTATAAAAAATATTTAAATTTATAGTCTAGTCTTTCTATTTATATAAAGTGATATAATTCAAGTCTTTGTTTATTTTCCGTAGCCATAAATCAGTTTGAATGTACAAACTTCTATCAATTTTTGATAAGATTTACTGTTAGATATGCAACACCTCTTGAAATTTTTATGACCTAAATTTGTTTTCTTCAGGTCTACTGACACCGTTCAGTAAAATACAGAATACTTTATAAGTAGCCTTTTTTAAGAAAAGATGAGGTGTAGGAAATGTTTCAGCTTATATTTTTGCAATATTAAGTACAATTTATTAAATTTCTTAGGGCAGTTTGTACTTATTCCCTTTGTTTTATGCTACATTATAATACATATATAGATACTTTAATTTTTTTTCCAAAAATGTTTCACAATGTTTATTGTAGAGTATCTTTTTATTTAAATGGAAAGAAAAGCACAAAGTTTGTAAAGAACTGAAAGTCTAGCTTCTAAAATCAAATATTAAAATACATCTACCGTCAGTTTTATCTATATTCGCTCCAATATAGAGGGAACCGAAAACTTTTATTTTTATTATCGGCTGATTGTAGATATATCAATATTTCAGGTCGTACATACCAATTTCAATGAGGTTTATATACAGTGCGATTATAAAATCCCATTTCAGCGATGTCCCGCATGTTAATAAGGATTTCGTTGAGTGGTAAATCCTACAATGTAATTTTTTGAACTAACAGAACCAACACATCACGTCCGTTCTATTGGTTCTAAAACTATAGTAACTAAGAATGGGGCGAATAGGCACAATTTTTAACTTTTATAGTGATTTTCTTATATATTTTGTATAAAAGATGTTATTAAAAGTATGATATTGTGAGTTTCGTTGTACGAGTAGTTTATAACGTACTAATGCATGTAAAATCTATAAGATTCTTTATAATTTAGAAAAAAGTAGGTTCCTAAGTAAGTAATAACTAATTAATTATTATCTTGACGGTGTAATTAATTGATCTCTTAATTTCTAGTAGACTTATATGGGTTTAGTAATATAACAGAAAACAAGAAGTATGCGTTAAGTAAATAAAGACAAGAATAATAATCTAAGTTACAATTTATTTGTAAATTACTAGTAATAGTTACTAAGTATTGTTTATTCTTACTAGCACTATTAGAAATAAGTTACTACTAAAAGTAATACAATACATACAAGATGGCGGAGAGTGAAGTCGCGTTGTTAACGGCTGAGCTAAATAAGCTTAAAAAGAACGATCTAATAGACATAATTGTTAATTTTAAACTTCCGACGGGAGTGAACAATGTGCAACTTGTAGAATATGTAAAGACTTTATGCAATACTGTAGCTAATGTGAAGAAATCTGAGGGAAAACATGTTAACCTCAATCTGGCTACATGTGCGCAATGTGACTGTCTTCAAAATGACTTAAATGCTGTAAGAAGTGAACTTGCATCAGTAAGTAAACTTTCATTTCATCTGGAAAAACGAACTGAGGAACAAGAAAATCTAATATTTTTGCTAAAACAATGTAACAACAAAGATCCGATAGTTATGGATACAGCAGAAACATCTAGCGGCAAAATTGTCAACCATGAATATTTTAATTCTACAAAAATGCAGGAATCCAAGCAACCTGTCCCAAGTAATGTGCCCACAATAAACAATTACGGTACAAAAACTAGTTCCGATAAATCCAAATCGCCAGCTATGCAGACGCCTTTTCTACAAAAACCATTTATAAACAACAACGCGATAAAAACAGGGAATTCCAATCGGAATCTCCTACCAAAAAGTACAAATAAATATAAACCGATTATCGGTAGCAGTGATGCTACAAATTTTAAGACCATTGCAAAACAGGGTCATGTACATGTCTCTCGTATAAGTTCTGACATGACTTCTAAAGATCTTGTGGAATTTCTCAAACAAACAGCTCCGGATATATCCTTCACATGTGCCGAATGGGGAAAAATGATTACCTACACGTCCACTTACAGGGTATCATTTCCTTTGGAGAAGATAGATCAGGTCTATAATCCAAAAATTTGGCCTAAAGACGCTGTCACGGGTCAAAATCTACTATAGTTAAAATAACTAAATTGTTTACCTTAATTTGTTACCATTGTAGTGTTTATTCAAGTAAGAAATCGGTTGATTTGAGCTCGTTTATAGTCAGTTATCAATTTATAAATATATTCAGTGATTGCTAAAATTAATATTATTTGTTTATGGTTTGAATTATTGACATTTCATTTGCATCTGTTTTGTAAGGGGCAACTTCGTTCGTTTGTCAATAATCTGACGTGTAGTGGGTTGTAGCCAACGTTCAGCCATATTTTTAACTTTATTATTGGTAACAAAAATACATAGGGAAACTAAGTAATGTTGGATTATTTATTGTTAGTTAATTAAAATAATAGGATTAAATGTATCAGATAACCTCGGTTTGTTCATAAGTGGTTGGCTGAATTAACCATGGTTATTGTCAGTATCGTAGTAGAGGCCATCATGTTTCTGACTGAAGTGTGTCAAATCTAAGTGAAGTTGGATAATCGAACCCTCTTTCTTTTTGACTCCTGTCTCTCGTAGTGAACGCGTGTTAATCAGAAAATTTTTGGGAACTTAATTGCATCCCTGTACATCGGGGGCAACGTAGGTTGGATTTGCGTAATTAAGTTTCATCTGTCTCCATCGAAAACTGTGTAGAAGGTATTTTGCTGGATTTTGGTGAATTTGGTGGAGATTTCGGCTTGTCCGGATTTTTATTGAGATTTTCTATTGGTAAGTAAGACATGCTTCTTTATCCATGTGATTATTTGATCTTTATGTTCCTTTTTGTCCCTTATGAAACAGACAGTAGCGGGGTCTGGTATTTTTGAAACCTTTCTTTTTGGATAACCATCGTGGTTGGAGCTTGTTCGACATTGCATTTAGCAGCGAGGAAATTGTTTTCTTTTGTCCTAAAACTTACCCAACTATCAACTGGGATATCGTCTCACGAAGTAAAAGAACCCTATTTTTTTTAAATAGGGTTTTTAGTTACGGGCATAAGTTTTGGATACAGGCTTCTTTTGAAAGTAGGCCTGATACTTGGTTCGAGCATACGTTTGTTGTTTGGTGTAGCCTTTTGGTTTTGGGATAAGGCTTGATTTTGGAATCGACCCAAGTATTGGTGAAGCCTGGGACTACAGCAAAAATTATTAGTTTAACAGATAAGCTATTTTAGAATTAAGTCGCAACCATTGTAGTTAAGATTTATTTTTCTTGTTTTATTTGTATTGCGTGTGATCACACTTACTTGTTAATATTCTTTTGGAATAATTCTCACATATTCTCAGTTGTTGTTTTAAATATTGATAGCGTGTCAAGCACGAGGTTTGACTATTGTGAAAATTTTCAATTTCTTATTTTATTTATTAAAGAAAGGGTCTAGTGGAAATTTTAGTTTTATTTAGCTCACTTATCGTTATTTTCAGTTATAGTGCAATTCGAATAGTACCGTTTAAAATTCTAAATTTACTTGATTATCTCCAGTGGGTGAAGTGGTGCCTGGGACATCAGGGGTTTCCGATTTTAACCGTCTAAATCGGTGGCGCGACTCACTAGTACTTGTTTACTTACCTCTACGGCTGAGCTGGGCACTAATTTGCCAGTAGAGAGACCACTACCGAACTCAGCTGGAGTTGTATTTCTTTTAGTTCATTTCTTTATTTTTCTTAATTTGATTTATGTTTTAAACTCATTAAAATACGTGGCAAATTTTTGGCGCCCAACGTGGGGCATATATTTGTTTAATTGGGCGAGTAATTGTTAGTTTTTTTTTATTAATCGCGTATATAAGTGAGCTAAGTAGTAACTTTTTTTTTTATATATATATTTTAATTATTGGCGTTATTAACATCTGATCACACCAAACGTGAAACGATTTACATAGTTGAATACTTTCTTATTTTTATCTATATATCATTGGTAAGTTATTTAATATTATCCAACGTTGCTAATTGCTACCGAACCGCAATTTGTTGATTATTTGTTGAAAAGGTTGTAGTTGTCACTTATTCGTTTATTGTTGAATTTTGTTGAATTGTTGTTATTTTAATCATATCATGGAGTATAAAATGGATATTTCATACCTTAAAAAGGACATGTTGGTCCACGAACTTTTAGTTAGGGGAATCTTAGTCGATTCGAGGCAAACAGTTGATCAGATGAGGACAGCCCTGCGGCCGATCTTGAAGATGGAAAGAGCAGGCACCTTTACGCTACCCCCTTATACTGTAGTAGATTTTAAAGAGGAAATAGGGTTGATACGGAAGCTGTTGTCGGAGGAAACGGTTCTTAATTTTGAGGGCGAAAATATCGAGAGGAAATATAACTCTTCTATGTCGAAATTAGTCCACATTTACCATCGAGCCCAACGTATTCCAGAGGCCGGATTAACACCCGAAGAGAGGTTGGAGAGGGGCAAGGTGTTGATGGAGGCATTAGCCGCCTTAGATTCAGTTGATATTGCTGCTAAACGAAACCCGGAACTCAGTCATGTTGTTCAAGATCTCGACGAGGAATCTCCACCAGTCCATAACAGTTCTCGTGTTTCTGCACCGTCGAACTCCCCCAATATCACTCGAACAGTACATTATACCCAATCGAAGCCACTGAATTTGGAGAAATGGAACGTAAAGTTCGCTGGGGATGCCAAGTCATCGGTACACAACTTTATAGATAGGGTTCAAGAACTTAGGATAGCTCGTAACGTCACCGAGGATCAGTTATTTTCCAGTGCCATAGACCTCTTTTCTGGCAAAGCATTAACTTGGTATAGAGCCAACGTCGATAGGTTTAGGGATTGGCAGAGTTTGTCAGAGTTGTTGCTGAGGCACTTTGAACCACCTGATTATCGTGCCAGGTTATTTAAAGAGATTTTAGAGAGGACCCAAGACACGACGGAAGGAATAATCGATTATTTGTCTTGCATGAAGGCGTTGTTTCGGCGTCATGGTAGTCTTGCTCCTGAAGTGCAGCTAGATTTGTTGGTTAGGAACCTGTCCCCTTTTTATGCTACTCAATTACCGGTCGTACGTTCTATTGAGGAGTTGGAGGAGGAATGTATGAAGTTAGAGACTAAGAAATACCGGGTAGAAAATTACGTGCCCCCTTCTCGTAGGAGGAATCAATTCGTTGAGCCAGATTTCGCTTTTGTTGAGGCACAACCCCACAGGGAAGACCCCGATCTCCAACAGTCGGGAATAAATAGAGTTGACACAGACCCTAGTAGCTCAGGTCGTCCTTCTAGATCTCCAATCTGTTGGAATTGTCGTAATACCGGACATGTTAGTAGGAATTGTCCCAATCCCCGGAAGATCCATTGTTATCGCTGTGGTACTCCCAATGTCACCCAGAGGGACTGTTCGAAATGTAGGCAGCAGGGAAACGGATCTCGGGAGAATCGTTAGGTCGTGACCCTTTCTCCCAGTGCAGTATTAGCACGACCAATACGTTGGATAGTTCTCATAAGATGCTGCTAGACTATGTTATCTCCCATGCACAGGCAGATCAACGGCCTTATCTCCAAATCAATGTATTAGGTTATTCTTTGTTAGGGTTACTAGATTCCGGCGCTAGTCGCACAATAGTAGGGTTACCTGGTTTTGAAATTTTACTCAGTTTAGGCCTTAAGTTAATAAAAGATCCGAGCTCTTGTACCGTGGCTAATGGCGAAGTTTGTCAGAGTAGTGGGTACGTTCAGACTCCTCTTACGCTAATGGGAAAAACACGAATAATTAACATCCTTGTGTTACCTGCATTGTCCCACACTATCATCTTGGGAATCGATTTTTGGAAGGCCATGGAGATTATTCCGGATCTGAATCAGGATGTTTGGCATTTCTCGGAATCGCTAAATATGGAACTGGCCAGTGTTCAGAGTATTGACAAACTAACCGCGACGGAAAGGAAGTCACTAACGGAATTAGTAAAACGGAAATTCGAAGTTATGGGAACAGGTCTTGGTTGTTGTAATGTAGGAGAGCACGAAATTGAGTTGGAGCCTGGAACGAGACCCATCAAACAACGTTACTATCCGGTGTCTCCCCATAAACAGAAAGTCATCGACGATGAGGTAGAGGAGATGTTGAAATTAGGAGTGATAGAGAGGTCAAAGAGTCCCTGGTCTAGTCCGGTGTGTTTAGTGAGGAAAAAGGACGGATCATATAGGTTTTGCGTAGACTATCGCAAGGTGAACTCATGCACCAAGAAGGATGCTTACCCGATCCCGTATATTTCGACCATCTTAGACCGGTTGCGAGATACGCGATTTATCAGTTCCATCGATATAAAATCCGCGTTTTGGCAGGTACCACTTAAGGAGTCGTCACGTGAGTTTACTGCATTTACAGTACCTGGTAGGGGATTATTCCAATTTTGCCGAATGCCGTTCGGATTATCGAATGCACCAGCTACTTGGCAGAGGATTGTGGATGCCATCCTAGGTCCCGAATTGGAGCCTAACGTAATGGTTTACCTGGACGATATTATTGTAATCACCAACTCCTTCGCCGAACATCTGCGATTACTCGAAGAGGTTTTTGATCGTTTACGCCTTGCTGGTCTGATAGTCTCTCAAGAGAAGTGTCACTTCTGTAAACCTCAGTTGCAGTATTTAGGTTACGTAGTCGATGATAAAGGGTTACGCCCAGATCCAGAGAAGGTGGAAGCAATCATCAATATTCCACCCCCGAAGAATGTAGGTGAAGTCCGTAGATTTGTAGGTACAGCATCTTGGTATAGGCGGTTTGTCCCAAATTTCTCCTCTGTGTTAGCACCCATTTTGAGGTTAACAAAAAAGAATGCAACTTGGAACTGGACTCTAGATTGTCAGCGCTCATTCACCGAACTTAAGGAGCGATTGGTTACGGCACCAATATTAACGGCCCCAGATTTCGAAAAGACGTTTTATCTTCAGACTGACGCGTCAAATTATGGACTCGGTGCAGTGTTGACACAACAATATCAGGAAGGTGAAAAGGTTATTTGTTATCTATCTAGATCTTTGACTAGGCAGGAAATGAAATTGTCAGTTACCGAGAAGGAATGTTTGGCAGTTATTTGGGCAGTCGAGAAATTAAGGCATTATTTAGATCATGTCCACTTTATCGTCATCACAGACCATGCATCCTTATTGTGGCTACATCGGCTGAAAGATCCCCAAGGTCGTCTCGCTCGTTGGCAACTACGTCTTCAACAATTTGATTTCGAACTCATCCATCGTAAAGGTAAAGATCACGTAGTTCCGGATTTTCTCTCTAGATCCGTGCCGGAGTCTGTTGACATGTTGAATACGGTAGACTCCTGTCTTGTTACACCGGGAACCACCAACGATAAATGGTATGCGAGAATGTTAGTTAAGGTACAGAGTAATCCTTTGAAATATCCGCTGTGGCGCGTACAAAACGGTGCCCTGTATAAATTTGTGAAGCCTGATATTCTTAATTTGTCTCCGCTCTCAGACGATTGGAAACTAGTAGTACCTAAAGACCAACGCATCCCCATCCTACAGCGTTGTCATGATTTACCATCTGCTGGACACGTAGGCGTGTATAAAACCTTTGGGAAAATCTGTCAGAACTTCTACTGGCCCAAAATGAAAGTCGACGTGTCAAGGTATGTTCGTTGTTGCAAGAGTTGTGCACAGAATAAAGTTGAGCAAAAAGCACCAGCAGGGTTGATGGGCGATCGTCCTGTAATATCCGAACCCTTCCAGGCAATAAGTTTAGACTACATTGGACCCCTTCCTAGATCGAAAAAAGGTTACCAATATATCCTAGTTGTGTCTGATAGTTTCAGTAAGGCAGTCTTCTTATATCCGTGTCGAACCGCTACTGCCAAAAACTTGACAGAAATTATGGAAGGTTTCTTTTTGTTGTATGGTGCACCCATGACTTTAACTTGCGATAACGGTGTCCAAATGAAATCGAATGAATTCCGGAGATTGTGTGAAAAATATAATATCAGGATGTTCTTTACCGCACATTACGCGCAAACCCCACAGAACGGCACAATAGAGTTATTAAGACCATGTTACGTACATTTGTAAAACAAGACAACCACCGGACTTGGGATGAGCATCTTAATGAAATCGGCTGCGCAATCAGGACAACGCCTAGTGAAACTACTAAATATAGTCCATACTTTATTCTTTTTGGTAGGGAACACAAACTCTATGGAACGGATTACGAGGATAAACTTCGGACGGACCCAATCGAAATCAATGATTATGCTAAAAACCGTCGTGAGAGTTTCGCGAAGTTATATCAGCAAGTTCGTCAGCGTATAGAGTCCGCAAGAGTGCAAAATGCAAATCGGTATAATCTGCGACGCAGACCTTTATCTTTTAGTTGTGGGGATAAGGTTTGGAGGAAGAATAAAGTCTTGTCGGATGCTCTGAAATTCTATTCGGCAAAATTAGCGCCAGCGTATCTTGGTCCTTTTGTTGTAAAGCGTAGGTGTGGCTCTTGGTCCTATGAACTCCAGGACGAGTTAGGGAATTCGAAAGGTATTTGGCATGTCCAGGATTTGAAGCCTTATTATGAATCACTCGCTCCAGACGACAATTCCTTGTAGTATGTTTGAATCTTTGGTTGTTTCTCTTTTGTGATTTTCGTTATTTCTTTTATTGTTCTCACTTTTCTGTTTGGTGTTTTGTATTTGCGGCCTTGTGGCTGGAGGCCTTAGAATTTCACCACCCGAGGATACTCCAGGCGGAGCGGGTAAAAGTCCCCTAACCTTAACACAGCTAGCCCTAGTGCATATCGGTTACCTTGTCTCCTCTGTTTTGGTTACCATGTTCTTGGTCACCCTTCCTGCTTCTGTTTCGTAACTCGGAGTAAACAGAAAAGACAACTCTATCCTCCAAAAGTTCCTTGATATTTATAGGATCTTTTACGGACGTTCTTATTTACTTGACAGTAATCTCTGTCCGTATTCTCTTTTACCGGCTGCCCTTCTTTTGGTCGTTGTTTCTTTTTCATTTTAGTCGAAATTATTTCAAATGGTTGACCTAGTACATACTGGGAATTCTAATAATAATTTTCCTTTTATTCCTTACCATCTTCGGTTCTAAAGACTCACACTAAAAATTCCATCTTCTGGAATTTAAAAGATTCTCTTTGGAAATCCATTGGCTATATCTTCGGAATCAATAGAAAAGGCGACACCATCCTCAAGTAGCTGTTTTATGTATATTGGTTCTCTTACAGACATTCTTTCTTTTATGAAAGGGCATAAAGAACTCACACTAAAAATTCCATCTTCTGGAATTTAAAAGATTCACTTTGGAAATTCATATTTCAGATTTCACACTGAGTAAATAGAGCTTCGTTGTAATATCGGAATCCGCGATGGGCTATATCACCAATCTTAACACTTTCTGGATTCAAATTTCGTTCTGCCTTAGTAAACTTATCTTTACCTTACCTATATTATTTTCTATCGTTTCCTGCTTATTTGGCTTTAAAATGACCTTATGGTTTTGGCTTTATTTGTAGTGGTTCTACGGCACGTTTTGTGTGGATTTCGAGGCCAAACCTTTTATTTTCCGACCGGGCCATTGGTTGTTGAGTGCCCGGTGGAAAAACCATTTGTTGGGATTTATTGAGGAAATTTTCAGTCTGTTTGGTAGGAACTTAGGTTTTGTAAACTTATGGTATCTTTCGTTATTTGGATTCAAACCTTGTCAGCACGACCATCGTTGACCCTTTCGGCCTTGTGGCTGGAGGCCTTAGAATTTCACCACCCGAGGATACTCCAGGCGGAGCGGGTAAAAGTCCCCTAACCTCAACACTTTTTGGATTCAGGTTCGTTACTTTGGGTTGTTTTATTGTAATCCCATCTTACCCGTTGTCACTTGAATCCAACCTTTTCAACAATTCCATCGTTGATTTCTTGTTTCGTGCCTTGTGGCTGGAGGCCTGAGAATTTCACCACCCGAGGATACTCCAGGCGGAGCGGGTAAGAGTCCCCTAACCTTAACACTACAGGATTCGGAATTTCCGTTATCTGTTTTCCATTTTATCTTATTTCTAGTCTCCGAATCCGTATTCTTACGTTACTTCCACCAGTAATTGTAATGTATTGCTTCCATCAGCATTTCTAGTATGCTACCGTCTCTTTCCTCCTCCCAAGTATTTTTTTTTGTGTGTTTTATTGATCAATGCGTTACCCTATTTGTGTCTGGAGCGAGGATTAGGCATACCGTACCTGAATTTGGTACCTTACGAGTTATACTTTAGGGGTAATGATGTTGTTTGGGTTGTGTCGTGGATTTTAGTCCAGTTTAGTTTGGATGATAGTCTTGGTTAGTTTTAGTGTCCTTTTTGCGGTTTAGTACTAGGAGTAAGTTAGGACGATTTATTTTGTTAGTCCCTAGGTTGTTAGGGAATTATGTTAGTTGGGGGGGTTTCTTTTTTTTGTGTGGTTATTAGTCTGGGGTGAACTTTATCACTCTGGGTCCCTTCAGGTCCCGGGCTTCGGCCCAAAATGTCCCTCCGTGTTACTTTGTTTTATGGCCTTAGGCTCCGGTGGGTGCTGGGGCTGCACGGGGTGTCGCCTTAAGTGGAACCGCATTGGTTACGCTCCGTCAGTGGGAGGTGGATTGCTCGCCGGCAGGGACCCGAGGGAAAACTGTCACTATGCGGGGGTTCACTACTGCTGTCAGAGTCAGATGACCTTGCGGGGCCTCCCGTGGAAGTCTCAGCAGTACCGGAATCTTTGATACCTATTAACTTGTCCCCTTTGTTATTCACCGGCGGAGGTCCAGAAGTGGGTGTGGATTGTGTTCGTTGGCTGCTGGGTGAGAGGGCTTTGTACACTGTATGGTGTGAGGTCCAGGGGTGTGTAACCATGACGCGTTTAACATCCTTCGCGAGGTCGCCCCTGGAAGTGTGCATTGCTTCCGCTTACCTAAGTGGACTTCGAATGCGGTCCAACGAAATGGAAGGACCAATGTCGTTTTAGTTTGGTGCAGCTTTATTGCACTGGGTGCATTTGTTCCCGAGTATTACGAGTATTACTCAAAATTTTTGTTTTTTTTTCCTCTTTCTTCCTTCTTTGGGTTTTGTGGTGAAATTAGTTCGTATTTTCTTACGAAATGGTATATGGCGTTTTATTGGCTTGGCTGCTACAGCAATTTGTCGTTAGCTATGGTATGGATTTGTTGTCCCTTTCATTGTGACTGTTGGCTCATTTAGCACAATTGCGTTATCGTCGAAAATCTTCGTTAGATTTTCTCCTTTCTTAGGGGAGGGGATGTTGTCACGGGTCAAAATCTACTATAGTTAAAATAACTAAATTGTTTACCTTAATTTGTTACCATTGTAGTGTTTATTCAAGTAAGAAATCGGTTGATTTGAGATCGTTTATAGTCAGTTATCAATTTATAAATATATTCAGTGATTGCTAAAATTAATATTATTTGTTTATGGTTTGAATTATTGACATTTCATTTGCATCTGTTTTGTAAGGGGCAACTTCGTTCGTTTGTCAATAATCTGACGTGTAGTGGGTTGTAGCCAACGTTCAGCCATATTTTTAACTTTATTATTGGTAACAAAAATACATAGGGAAACTAAGTAATGTTGGATTATTTATTGTTAGTTAATTAAAATAATAGGATTAAATGTATCAGATAACCTCGGTTTGTTCATAAGTGGTTGGCTGAATTAACCATGGTTATTGTCAGTATCGTAGTAGAGGCCATCATGTTTCTGACTGAAGTGTGTCAAATCTAAGTGAAGTTGGATAATCGAACCCTCTTTCTTTTTGACTCCTGTCTCTCGTAGTGAACGCGTGTTAATCAGAAAATTTTTGGGAACTTAATTGCATCCCTGTACATCGGGGGCAACGTAGGTTGGATTTGCGTAATTAAGTTTCATCTGTCTCCATCGAAAACTGTGTAGAAGGTATTTTGCTGGATTTTGGTGAATTTGGTGGAGATTTCGGCTTGTCCGGATTTTTATTGAGATTTTCTATTGGTAAGTAAGACATGCTTCTTTATCCATGTGATTATTTGATCTTTATGTTCCTTTTTGTCCCTTATGAAACAGACAGTAGCGGGGTCTGGTATTTTTGAAACCTTTCTTTTTGGATAACCATCGTGGTTGGAGCTTGTTCGACATTGCATTTAGCAGCGAGGAAATTGTTTTCTTTTGTCCTAAAACTTACCCAACTATCAACTGGGATATCGTCTCACGAAGTAAAAGAACCCTATTTTTTTTAAATAGGGTTTTTAGTTACGGGCATAAGTTTTGGATACAGGCTTCTTTTGAAAGTAGGCCTGATACTTGGTTCGAGCATACGTTTGTTGTTTGGTGTAGCCTTTTGGTTTTGGGATAAGGCTTGATTTTGGAATCGACCCAAGTATTGGTGAAGCCTGGGACTACAGCAAAACTTATTAGTTTAACAGATAAGCTATTTTAGAATTAAGTCGCAACCATTGTAGTTAAGATTTATTTTTCTTGTTTTATTTGTATTGCGTGTGATCACACTTACTTGTTAATATTCTTTTGGAATAATTCTCACATATTCTCAGTTGTTGTTTTAAATATTGATAGCGTGTCAAGCACGAGGTTTGACTATTGTGAAAATTTTCAATTTCTTATTTTATTTATTAAAGAAAGGGTCTAGTGGAAATTTTAGTTTTATTTAGCTCACTTATCGTTATTTTCAGTTATAGTGCAATTCGAATAGTACCGTTTAAAATTCTAAATTTACTTGATTATCTCCAGTGGGTGAAGTGGTGCCTGGGACATCAGGGGTTTCCGATTTTAACCGTCTAAATCGGTGGCGCGACTCACTAGTACTTGTTTACTTACCTCTACGGCTGAGCTGGGCACTAATTTGCCAGTAGAGAGACCACTACCGAACTCAGCTGGAGTTGTATTTCTTTTAGTTCATTTCTTTATTTTTCTTAATTTGATTTATGTTTTAAACTCATTAAAATACGTGGCAACGCAGCTATAAGAAGATTTAACTTCAAAAGAAATTTTCGACAGCCCCAGACGACCGAAGAGGAAATCTAAGTATAGATGATTTAAATTGTTTCAATCCAAACGAGATTCTCTATATTTTAAAAAAATGTAACCAGCAGAGTGCGGTAAGTATGATACATATCAATGTCTCCAATAAAGTGGAAACAATTAATGCTTTTCTTTTCGAGCATCAATTTGATGTCATGTGTTTCTCAGAACACTGGCAGACTGAAAATTGTCTTGAACTTATTAATATATCGGAATATAGACTAGCCAACTTTTTTTGTCGCAGCAACAAAGTTCATGGAGGTCTAGCTATCTATATAAAAGAAAAAGATGAATTAAAATTTATACCAATCAATATGAACGAGTTCAACATTGAACAAAATTCGGAATTTACGGCAATCTATTTGCCTTCTGTAAAAACTTCAGTCTTAGCGGTGTATAGATCTGGTAAAGGCAACATTGATCTCTTCCTTCTAAATTTTGAATATGCATTACACTACCTATTAGAAAAATATGAAAAACTTGTTATTTTAGGTGATTTCAATATAAATTTTAAAACTGAAACTGCTATTTTAAAAAATTTTAAAAATCTGCTGCAATCGTTTGGCTTGGCTCAGACAATTTTTGAAGATACGAGGATTACCGCGACTTCTTCCAATTGCATCGATAATATAATAACCAATATAGCGGAACAACAATTTTCAGTCGGTGTCTTTGAGCCCGGTCTTTCTGACCATAGGGCTCAATATATTGTCCTTAATAATAGTAAGACCAATTTTAATATTTGTCAGCCTGTCAAAAAACGTTGTATTACGAATAAAGGATTATTCCAATTTAAGCGGCATCTATCCAATGTCGACTGGAATCTCTACTACGCGAGCTTATCAGATGTAGATCTTTCGGCGAATTATTTAGTCAATACTTGTCATAATCTAAGTTTACAATGTTTTCCTCTAAAAAATGTCAATAAAAACATTCAACATCCTCCAGTATCTTGGTTTACAGATGAACTAAAATACTTAAGAAATAAACTTTCAACCGTAAAATTAAAAGCGGATGTAACAAAACATCCAGACGACTTAAATACATATAGATGTTTGAAGGAAGAATATAATAAAGGACTGAAATCCGCTAATAAATTCGCATATGATGATTTTATCAGATCATCCGAAAATAAATCAAAAACTTGTCGGAAAATCATTAACTATGAAAGAAATAAAGCTAAACGCTCGTTAATATCTCCCGACTTGTTACCTAATGATATTAATAATTATTTTTGTGGAATCGCTGCACATATTATTCAATCCCTCCCTAACATTTTAAATGCCGAACTCTTAAGTTTTAAAAACTTTCCCATGCCTTGCAATTCATTCTATCTGCACCCTGTCACACAATTCGATGTCACGTCAGCCATAAATTCATTGAAAAATTCAAATTGTTTAGATGTTCATGAACTAAATAGCCGCATTTTAAAAGAAAATATTTCCATTTTTGTAAAGCCTATTACTGAGCTTATAAATCGTATGTTTAACACTGGTATTTACCCAGACATCTTCAAACTGTCCAAAGTGCTACCTCTTTTTAAAAAAGGAGATATTTCGCTAATCGACAATTATCGTCCTATTAGTATCATCTCTACATTTAGTAAAGTCATTGAAAAATTATTTAAAAAACAGTACGATTACTTTGAATCCAATGAATTCTTTAATAAATCCCAATACGACTTTAGGAATTCCTGCTCAACTGCTCAGGCAGTCCTTAACGTAGTGAGTCACATAGTGGAAGAAATTGAACAAGGAAATAGCACAGCTATAATGCTGTGCGATCTTTCAAAAGCTTTTGATTGCGTCTCACATGACATCCTCTTAGAAAAACTAAATTATTATGGGGTTAGAGGAACCCCTTTGAAACTTATTAGTTCTTACCTTTCCAACAGAAGACAAAGTGTGTGCGCTAATGGTAAAATGTCAGATTTTCAGACTGTAAGTTATGGAGTGCCTCAAGGATCAGTTTTGGGCCCCCTTCTGTTCATTATTTACATTAATGATCTGAGCCGTTTTATGCTACCTTTTAAGTCAGTTTTATTTGCAGATGATACAACTTTTATTTTATCAGATAAAGATCAAACGAATTTAGCCGTCTCTTTAGATTATGTAAGTAACAAGTCAAATGAATGGTTTTCATCGAACAAACTAAAATTAAATAGTGATAAAACTCAGATCATGAATATAACATCAAGTAGTCAGTTATTCCTGAACCAAGAAACAAAGAATGTTAAACTACTAGGTATGGTTTTAGACTGCAAACTAAATTGGCAAGCACATATTGATTTCTTAGTAAAAAAATTATCGAGCTCCCTATTCATTCTACGTCAATTGAAAAAAATTACTAACCCAAGTACTCTTAAAACAACGTACTTCTCACTTTTTCACTCGCATTTGTGCTACGGCATTACTCTTTGGGGATCTTCCTCACAGGCTTTATCTGTCTTTAGAATGCAAAAAAAGGCGATAAGGGTGCTTGCCGATCTTGGCTATAGAGACCACTGTAAGCATTTTTTTATAAAATTGAAAATTATGCCGATACCATCTTTATTTTTGTTTCATACGCTACTTGAAATTCATGGTAATCAGTCAACATTGACAAGAAATTCAGATATTCATAGTTATAACACACGTAACGCTCATCACTTAAGAGGCAATCGCTTTAGATTACATAGGTCAGAGAAAAACTCACCAAATTTCGATCTTTTTAATATTTTACCATTAAATGTACAAAAACTAGGCACTAATGCTTTTAAGAAATATATAAAAAAGTTTTTTCTTACACTCTGTTTCTACTCTATTGAAGATTATACTGTGCATTGTCGAGACAAACACAACACCGTATCTCTGCTGTGATTTATTGTGTATTTTTGTGTATTTTATTATGTATTTTTTTTCGTGTATTTCTTTCTTTTTCTGACTTGCTACAAACTTTTGTAAAGTAGTTAAATAAATATCTATCTAACTAATATGTTTTGTAACTGATTTCTGTTTATTAATAGTTTTTTTTTAAACCGGCTAGAAATTAGTACTTTCCGGTTTATTTTTAGGTCAGAAAATCTCTTTTTGTCGGACAAGGCCAGAAAATTAAAACGAGTCCGGTAAAAGCTTTTACCGGACTCATTTTTATTTACTTTCCGGCCTTACTTTAATGGAAAAAACAATAAAATAGTTAGTCTAAGACAGCGGTCAATTGGTTTCTATGGTAACCGAGTTTTGTATATATTTAAAACTATAAAATAACTTTGACGTTTAGTTGAAAACGTGAAATTTATTATAAAATGGATATTTCAAATGATGCATTTGATTGTGAATTAATGGAAGATGAAATTATAGCAGATAAAATTGTTAAGGCGGCCACCCAAGCAACGTTTGTAAAAAAAATGTTAAAATTAGTTAATAAAGAGTTCGTGTTATAAAAATGTAAACTGAATAATGGTACAACAATGCCCATTTAAAAAAAAATATTGAGTCGCAAGCTTGCAGGACTCGCCCTGCAATTTTCCCACTCGTCCAGTAAAAGACCACCTTCGGGACTTGTTACGTAAACTACTATTACACAATTATGCTTACTGCTTTCACTTTTTAAGTCATTTTGAATGCGGTCCCTATAATTTTAGGTAGGTTTTAGTTAAGAGATATAACCTAACAAGATAGTTATAGATATACATAAACCGAATTTGGACAGACACTAAGGTTCGGAAATCTCATACTTTCTTCGAAGATAACAAAAGCGACAAAGTTGATAAGACAAAAATGAACAAATTGGATTTGATAAATCGTGTAAAACCAATGAAGACCTTGTAATAAACAGTGCAAAGGTGTAAAATTTCTATTAAAGTTGATCTGTTTATAAAGGCAATTAATGTTATTGTTCATTTCAGATGTGATTTCAACATCTTCATGAAAATTATGCATGGTAAAGTTACGAGTAGTAGTTGTTTTTTTTTTTTTAGAAAATAAGAGTCTGGATTAAGGTCAAATTGGACGCATGTAGCTAAACTTACAGCAGTGTCAGTCTATACGTGCACGGCGCGTGATCCAGTCGCCAACTTCGGAGGATCCGAAGAGAATATTTCTATTATGTTTATTACCTGATGTTCATAAATTGTCTGAAAATAATTACTCTTCTGGAAAATCTATTGTCTCAGTAGCAGTCTGGACCTTTCCAACAAGCAATACAAACAAATTTATATTCTTTTAACAGATACGATTTTGATTAGTCTTCACATTGCTTGTGTTGCTACTCCACAACCCTCTGCATCATTTGTCCCTTCCTAAGCTCCTCACATCGAAACAAAAGGAATTATGTAATGTAGTTGCCTTATCATTATTATTATCCTTCTTCGGCACTCACATATTTACGCATATTCGTATTTCGTTTAAGTGCTTACAATCTGTAAAAGTTCATACAAAGTATCGTTTTTCATTTTATAAGATAACTGAAATTTCGAGACATCTTTTGTAAGCTCTTTTGCAGCAAGAACTAGTCGGCTATTGGAGTCATTATTAATATAAGGATGGATCCAAAACATCTTCTTTTTTCGACGCTGATGAACATAGAGAAAAACACTTCATCTTTAGAGCCCATTACCTTTTTTTAAAAAAGTTTCAATTTAAGTTTGTTTGAAATTTCTAACTTTTGATTAAGATATTGTTTTTAAATTTAATTAAACTTACCCCAATAGAAATTGCTAAATCGTTTGTTTCGTTATTTCATAAAAAAGATTAAATGGGGAAGGCTCAACGCAGACATGCAGGAGGATTTACACGACAGCACCTTACACAACTTCCAACAACGAGCTTAGCGGCATTTCTCCTTGAATCGGCCAAAATGCATCTCTTACGACCACCAATAGAGGCTGAGGGGGATGCCTTTATTTCAAAAATGTCGGAAGAGTTTTTTAGTCTGCCACCCACACGAAGAATATTATTTAAATCAAGGAAAGGATGCAGGGAGACGAGCTTGCTCTTTGAGTGCAAAGCCTTACCCTTTTGCAAATGTTGAATTTCCCTTAAGAAACTTTCACCTTGTACGGCTTGTACCTACTATTCGAGACATAGGATTTGAAATGACAGAGGATTCTTAACTCGTTTATGCTTATAGGTATCCTACAATTTGAAGTAAACCTTAACAAGTGCGCAACATATCTCTTAAATTTAATCAAGCTAGAGAAGCTATTTATTAAAAAGAGAAATTCATGATGGGACTTTAACCAGGAAAGTCCTTACCACCCTATTTTTCTTGCCAAAGAGCTTAGAATTAAAGCTTAGAGTTAGATGAATTTTGCTAAAACAGTACAAGCACTAAGCAAGCCCAGAGGATCGTATATCTAAGCGATAGCAGAGAGAATCGTCGTTTTGGTTACCTTTGCGGAACAAGATAGGTCAGTCACCAATTCAAGCCAAGAACCTCTTGGAGTTCTCAATCCGATTAAGATCGTTTGACACCCACTTTCTAAGCTCAAAACAACCCTTGCTTAGGATATAATTTACGTTGCTGCAAAGTTATGACAGCTCGGCTGCACAATCTCCGCCTGTTGACAAATCGTCAACACAAAAATCGTGCTGAATTGCCCTTGCAGCTGAAGGGTAATGAAGTTTCGAACGCAAGTTGGAAAGGGCAACGAATGGCCTGAAAGGAAGCTGAAGCTGTCCCATACGTGACAGTGTTCAACTGATAGGTGCTAACCGGATCAGAATGATGACAAAGCTTCGCGCTTAAAGAATACACTATGATTTCGTGTATTGAAAGAGTCGGTAAAAAATGTTTTGATCCCATGTAACTTTTGATTACGATATAAAGATTATCGAAGAAAGAGCATTGAGTCTTAAGTAATGTTCTATTTTCCATTTATTTTCTTGATCTTGTCGTAAGCCGGATTCTCACGAGTTGTGTATTTGACAAGTATATACCAATACTAGTGTACTTGGCAACTCCACCAATATATTTTGTCTACTATCAAGTAACGCGTTCACACAACGGCAGTGACAAAAAATTGCGCAGTGTCGGCAAGTTGCAGATATTTTCCAAACATATTAGTCGTGAGATTCTGTACCTATATATGTCTAAATTGACGAACTTCTGGAATAGAATTGCATATATGCATATTGCTAACAGAATAGTAATTTAATTATTCCAATTCGTTTGTTCGTGTTTATTAATATTAAAATAAAATTTAAAATATTGAAAATTACACATTTTTTATTCTTACTGCAAGATAACATTATGATTGATATTTTTATTTAAAACTAGCTGTACCCGTCGCGCGTTGCTACGCTACTCCAACAACTAAAATAAATTTAAGAAAAATAAAAGAAGAGCAGGGATAGATTTATATTTATACGAATTCGTATAGATATCTATTAATCATTATTGAACTTGATCCATGGAAGCGCCATCTGGTGGTAACTTCTATTAATACAAATATCATATTTATTTTACCCATTAAAAATACATCATCATACTGATTGTCATGACAATCGGTTGAACGGGGCAGAAGTTTGCTACTCTGCAGCGCCACCTGGTGGTGAATGGCATCAATGAGCATATTATACAAACCTTCTTCGTTGAAAATATATATATATATATATATATATATATATATATATATATATATATATAATTTTTTATAATTTTAATATAACGATCGGGAAAGCGTCAATCGTAGGAGGGTCAGCAAATGATGTAAAATGCCAACATTAGGAAAAAACTTTATTCCAAAATGCGAAATTTTCGACGGGTTTTTCCGTCTTCATCAGCGCCTATAGGGATACCAACAATTAGAACTTGTTATCAAATACAAAAATATAACTTACACAGGAAAACGTTCTAGTGTCTCCTTAGATTATAGTTTAAAAAGAATAAAATTGTATAAAACTGCATGAAACCCATCACAAACCATGTATAAAAGCATAAAATTAGTTATTGTTAAAATTACTTTGTACACAATAAAATCTTAAAATTGGAACAACACAGTTATTTCCGCAGATATAAAAATGTCCTGTTAAAAAAATTTAAAAAAAAAAAACAAAAGAACAATATCCTTATTTTGCGTGAAAAACCAACAATTCTAATAACAAATTTGTTGGTTAGCCTAAGTAAGAAAAGGCCAGTTCTACAGAAGAACACATATTTTAAATTGACGTTCAGAATTCCATTCTGTAGGTTATGTTAAATAAATCAATAAATAAACAAATTTAAAGTCGAAAGAAATTAAAAGTTACAATATAGGTAGCACCTAATTGTTTCTTGTTAGATCTTGGCAAAGTAAGTAAGTATATATCGTGCTGAGTCCATCAACATCTTTCTTCGAATTAATCGGGTTGTCACCTCCATTAATATAACACATCTCTACGAAGTTTCGTTTGAACTGGTTGTTTACACGTTCTAGGATCTTGACACTGTCGTAGTCTACTAGGTGGGAAGTAGAATTAACATGTTGACTTAAGGCCGTTATAGTTGGTTTTTTAATATTATCGCTCTTATGTAGGGCCAACCTTTTAGATATTTTTTGACTCGTTTGGCCATAATATAGTTTCGAGCACCCACTACACTGAATAGAATACACTACATTGGACTGATTAAGTGCGGGAGTTTTGTCTTTCAGGTTAGTGAAATATATACCTAGTTTTTTGTATACTGAGTTAGCTATGATTATGTTATATTTCCTGAATAAACTGGTGATATGTGGAGATAGTCCCGCGATGAATGGTAATCTTGCATAGCTTACTTGTGGCTGTTCACCTTCCATTGCAATTATTGGTTGGTTCCTCTTAACAGTTGCCTCCTGGTATAACAATTTATTCAACAAATTTTTTGGGTAATAGTTTTTTCTCAGAATCTCAAACAGTAACTTAATATTTTTGTTTACATTTGACGGATGACAAATTTTGATGATTCGATTTTTCAGGGCATGGATAATATTAATTTTTTGTTCGTACGGATGGTAAGAATGGAAAGGTACATATCTTCCTGAGAAAGTTTTCTTTCTGTACCAATCTAGCCTTATGGAATTATCATCGTGTCTTACCACACTTGTATCTAAGAAAGGTACCATTCTGTTAGTTTCCGTTTCACAAGTAAATTTTAGGTGTGTGTTATAGGAGTTAAATATGTTAAGTGTGTAATTGACCCCATTTTCAGGTACTGCACATATCATTTGTTGAATAAATTGTTATACCAGGAGGCAACTGTTAAGAGGAACCAACCAATAATTGCAATGGAAGGTGAACAGCCACAAGTAAGCTATGCAAGATTACCATTCATCGCGGGACTATCTCCACATATCACCAGTTTATTCAGGAAATATAACATAATCATAGCTAACTCAGTATACAAAAAACTAGGTATATATTTCACTAACCTGAAAGACAAAACTCCCGCACTTAATCAGTCCAATGTAGTGTATTCTATTCAGTGTAGTGGGTGCTCGAAACTATATTATGGCCAAACGAGTCAAAAAATATCTAAAAGGTTGGCCCTACATAAGAGCGATAATATTAAAAAACCAACTATAACGGCCTTAAGTCAACATGTTAATTCTACTTCCCACCTAGTAGACTACGACAGTGTCAAGATCCTAGAACGTGTAAACAACCAGTTCAAACGAAACTTCGTAGAGATGTGTTATATTAATGGAGGTGACAACCCGATTAATTCGAAGAAAGATGTTGATGGACTCAGACGATATATACTTACTTACTTTGCCAAGATCTAACAAGAAACAATTAGGTGCTACCTATATTGTAACTTTTAATTTCTTTCGACTTTAAATTTGTTTATTTATTGATTTATTTAACATAACCTACAGAATGGAATTCTGAACGTCAATTTAAAATATGTGTTCTTCTGTAGAACTGGCCTTTTCTTACTTAGGCTAACCAACAAATTTGTTATTAGAATTGTTGGTTTTTCACGCAAAATAAGGATATTGTTCTTTTGTTTTTTTTAAAAAAATTTTTTTAACAGGACATTTTTATATCTGCGGAAATAACTGTGTTGTTCCAATTTTAAGATTTTATTGTGTACAAAGTAATTTTAACAATAACTAATTTTATGCTTTTATACATGGTTTGTGATGGGTTTCATGCAGTTTTATACAATTTTATTCTTTTTAAACTATAATCTAAGGAGACACTAGAACGTTCTCCTGTGTAAGTTATATTTTTGTATTTGATAACAAGTTCTAATTGTTGGTATCCCTATAGGCGCTGATGAAGACGGAAAAACCCGTCGAAAATTTCGCATTTTGGAATAAAGTTTCTTCCTAATGTTGGCATTTTACATCATTTGCTGACCCTCCTACGATTGACGCTTTCCCGATCGTTATATTAAAATTATAAAAAATTAAATTTTAACGCGTCGTTAAATTTGTCATATATATATATATATATATATATATATATATATATATATATATATATATATATTGAAATGGATCCTCCTTCCGGAACACCCTTTTTCAATAAATTTATCGGTCGTGGATTCAAGAATCTTTAAATTGATTGTCCTAAAAATAAATTAAAAAAATATAAATATAAAAATTTATTATTTTCTTCCTCTTCTTTCTACTCTGCTTCCTTTTTCTGTTCTTCAACCCTTTTCCTATACCTTCAAATTTCTGATTTCTTTATGCTTCAATACTTTCTAATTCTTGCCTTTAATCTCCTCCTATTACTTTCCAGCCCTGTCCTCACTGCTTTTCTGTAACTGTTAACTTCCTTCTGCTCTTTCTGTTTCAATACCTGCTAACTAAACTATTTCTATCAATTCCTCGAACTTTCTGGTTTTTACTTTCACGTCCTCTATCTTTTTAAATATTGCTTCTTCTTCTATTATTGCTACTACTCATAACTTAATTTTAAAATAAACTTTCTTGATAAATTTCATATCTTTTTATTTTTATGACAACTCTTTGACAAATCAATCAATAATAACAAAAATTTCCAAAACAATTTATAAACTAAACAAAAACAAATACAATATAAAAAAATACTTAATCTAGACAACCGATTTAAAAATCCTGGACCACGTTCCAACAACCCATTGAAGGAACCTGTCCCAAGAAGAAAAATCCATATCAATATATATATATATATACCAATTTTCATAATAATCGGTCCAGTAGTTTTTGAGTTCATCGATAACATACTGACAAACATTCATTTTTATATATTATTATATAGATAATTTGTTACCAAATTCGAATTAAATATAATAATTTGAAATAACAATTTCGTTTTTGATGCTTTTAGACAAATCTGTAAACCTTCATATACCTATTAATCTTTTTAATTCTTCATTATTTAAATATTAAAAACTTTTGGTATTATATATTAAACGATTTTACCTTTACGGATTCGACAAATGCAACGCAAAACTATTTTCAAGAAACTTCTGTAACACAATAATGCAACATTAAGTAACTCTTACTTTTAAAGTTAAAACTTCTAATCAACTTATGTAAGAAAGTTTGGCTACTAAAACAAAAAAGGGAAAGCTTTCCTAATCCAGCAATTGAAAGTTTTCTTATCCACCATCTCAGTCGACAATTAAACCAGAGAAAGGATTTTTTCTAAAATCGGGCTCACTATACGAAAGTTTCACTACTAACAACAGCTAAAGCCGCTAAGTTTGCTGTTTATACCGAATGTTTGTTTTGGTGTGCGAGTGTGTCAAAGGGACTAGAATGCGTCCAGGGCGGACCACAGCACCTCCTTCACCATGTTCTCTCCACTAATTGCCCTGCTTTGTGCCTTGGGGTCAGCTGCTATTCATGGAAAAACGGAATTCATTTCGTATTTTTAACTCTGAAATGATCTATTAAAGTTTGAGTAGGAAGCTGATTTCACTGAACGCTGCATATATATGTATGCATCACCTCTTGTTGACTTTAATGGATTTTCCAGGTGAGGGAATATGGAATAAGTTTGAATCCTGCAAAAGGATTTTTATGCTTGAAATCAGATGAGTTTAATACCTAAAACAAATAGACAACGGTTTTGGTGTCTTATTTCAACTTAATAAAAACGTTTTTTGTAGCGATAGAATAATTATGCGGCTAATTTCTAAATTTATTATCTAAATAGAATTTAATAAAGCATCGATATTTTTTTTAACAATTGTACGAATCACAAACAGGTATCTATATATATATAAAACTCAAAGGTGACAAAAATATGAGAAGTATTCATAGAGTGTTCAGCTAGGGCACAGGAATTTTTTTTTGTAATCTACAATCGCTTTTATGGGATGTTATTCTACCCTTAAGGTTCCTAGAAGTTTGTCCTATATAGACATTATTACATTCACCACATGGAATAGAATAAATTAAATTGGATTTATCTAAAAGCTTAACAGGAGTTTTAATTTTGCTAAAAATTTGATCTAATGTAATTAGGTTTTTTTGAGCTATTTTTATATTTTCATTTTTGAAAATGTTTAATAATTTTGGAGTGAGTTCTTCTATATAATATAAAGAGGCAAAAATAATATCTGGTTCTGAAATATTACTATATATATATTATATTATATAGAAGAACTCACTCCAAAATTATTAAACATTTTCAAAAATGAAAATATAAAAATAGCTCAAAAAAACCTAATTACATTAGATCAAATTTTTAGCAAAATTAAAACTCCTGTTAAGCTTTTAGATAAATCCAATTTAATTTATTCTATTCCATGTGGTGAATGTAATAATGTCTATATAGGACAAACTTCTAGGAACCTTAAGGGTAGAATAACATCCCATAAAAGCGATTGTAGATTACAAAAAAATTCCTGTGCCCTAGCTGAACACTCTATGAATACTTCTCATATTTTTGATTTTGATAATGCAAAAATACTTGATGGGGAAAGGAACTATCACAAAAGAGTTTTCCTGGAAATGTTACACATTAGAAATACTTCTAATACAATAAATAAAAAAAGTGATATTAAAGATCTTAGTAATATATATAGTTATTTGATACAATTATTTAACCAGTAAATCTTTAATATTATTATTATTTTTTTTTTTTTTTCAAAATTATTTTATCCCCCTTTTTATTTTTTATTTTTCAATCAAAAAAAAAAAAAAAAAATTTTACAATTGAATGTGACAATCGATATCTAATTTACATCAATCAAAAAAATTTTGACTATAATTATACAAAAAAAATCTTTTAAAAAATTTTTCATTATTCTTCGTGTTTTAAGGTTTTATTCTTACAATTCTCAACTATTAGTAAGTTAAAATTTTATATTTTGTTCAATGTTGTGTAATATTTTGTTCACATTTTAGTTGTCTTGAGAAAGAAACCAAACGGTTTCGAAAGCTTGACTTTTAATAAAAGAGTACACCTTTAATAGTGTTTTAATCACTAGAGGCCTTTGGACCGCAACCCCAAGAAAAATCATTTTTTCTTTTATACTATCCGGTCAAAAATAATTATAAATTTATATATATATATATATATATATATATATATATATATATATATATATATATATATATATACATCATTTTGTTCATCCTCGTGGATTTTTGATGTTATAAAATTAAAATTTCATCAATAGTTATTCTTCAAAGACATCATGTTGTTAATATAATGGATTTAATATGCATGTTTTTCATCAATTTCATTATAGATTCACATTACTGTAAGTAACTTCAGATTTTTAATGTTACAATTTTTGTATTAAATTTAACCCTTTTTGTAGCCTTGAAAAAGAATTAATAAATAATTCGATAGCTTGATGTTGTAAACCAGAGTCTCACTTTTAGACCCTTACCAAGGCTGCATCCCCGTGATACCTTTTTTGTTCTTTAACTAGTCAGCCGTGACATTTTGGATTTCACTTTGTGTAGAAAATATGGGGTTTTATCAGGACATAGGCAGAACATACGGCCAATATGTATCGGATAATTTAAAAAAATGGGTTAAAAATTCCACCAAATTGATGAAAATGAAAAACCGGAGACTCTTCCTCCTTAATTGCAGAAAACAAGGAGTAATTCCATCACATATCAACAACAATACCAAGAACATAGGACACTTGATAGAAACGGACACCAAAGGAATAGAACAAATGCACAAATTTGATAACAGGTTAAAGAACAAACTACTAAATTTAGAGATTAAGTTCACACATGAGACTGTCAACAAACTGCTAAAATCCGTAAGACGTCTTGAAGACCTAATTAGTACACAATTACCTAATAATATCTGGTTAGATTTTAAAAATAATAAGTCGCGTTCGTTTAACAAGTTATTTAATAATATCAAAAAGAATAACATTAAAAAAATTAATAATCTACATTCCAATAACTTAAAATCAATATACGTCAAAGATAACTGGCTACGGAATTTAACAGACGTTGACATTCCCATGGATATCAGGGTGTTTCTCTCATTAGGTCACAAATTTGCAATTCCTCCTGAATTAAATACAATTTCAATTCCCAAACTATTAGCTGACGTAGAAAATTTACTTTTTGATGTAGAGAGGACAGAACAGGATCTGATCAGAGCAAAAATCACGAATTGTATAACAAACTACAATCATAATCATAATAATAAACATTACTTAAATTATTTGTTTAAAAAAACTAAAACTTTTCTTAAAGATCATGAAGACATAATTGTTACAAGGGCAGATAAGGGCAATGTGACGGTATTAATGAATAAGTCTCATTACAACGAATTATGTAACGAAATTCTAGACGATAACACATATTACAGAATAGTAAACAGAAACCAATTATCCACCGTTCAACAGAAAGCACAAGCATTAGTAAGAAAACATTCTAGGTGGTTCAATGATCAGGATAAAGCAATCTTAAAAACAAATTCATCAATTTTACCGAAATTTTATGGACTCCCAAAAATTCACAAAGCAAATCTCAGTTTGAGACCAATTATCTCATCATTGAATGCACCAAATGGTAACATTGCTCAATGGGTTACCAACATCATGACTGATGCATATGACACGAATAATAACTATTACATAAAAGACTCTTTCCAATTTTCAGAATTCATTCAAGAATTCCAGTTACCGAAAAACTATGTCATCATCAGTCTAGATGTGGTGTCCCTTTTTAGCAATGTACCCATAGAGTTAGTCAAACAAAGCATAAATAAACACTGGCATACTATTCAACAAAAATGTCAAACGCCTTTGACAATTTTTTTAGAATTAGTAGACTTCATAAGTGATACTTGTTTTTTTGCTTTCAATGATCACATTTATAAACAAATTTTTGGTACACCTATGGGAAGTACCGTGTCACCTATTTTTGCACAATACGTAATGGATGATTTGTTGGACAGTTGCATCCCCACCTTACCTTTCCAACCACCCTTTTTGAAGAAATATGTTGATGACATAATCTGCGCTGTACCGGAGAATGATATTCAGACCATTCTAAATGTATTCAACAACTATAATGAACATCTGAAATTTACTGTAGAGAAAGAAACAGATCGTTCAGTACCTTTCTTGGATACAAGGGTTATCAGAAGGGCTGACAATTCTGTAATACTAGACTGGTATGTGAAACCAACGAATTCAGGCAGATATATGAATTTCAACTCATACCATCCTTTGAGGATGAAAATCAATCTAATCCTTGGCCTTAAATCCCGTATACAAAAAATCAGTCATGTCTCTCTAACCGAAAAGAACCTAAAAAAACTTTACAACCTACTACTAGACAACAGTTATCCATCACCTTTTTTAAAAAAATTAATTTTTAACAATCAATTAGATAATCCAATTCCTCGTATTAATGAACAAGTAATAGAAAGAGTCACTTATGGATCCTTACCATATTTAGGAATTTTAACATCAAAAATCATTAAAACATTCAGTAAATTTAATAATATAAAAATAGCTCAGAAAACACACACACCTATTGCCACACTTTTCTCTAAACTCAAACAAAAAGAGGATGTCTATAACATGAAAAACGTTATATATAGTATACCATGTGCTAATTGTAATCAACAATACATAGGTCAAACATCACAAAATCTAAAGCAACGTATTACACAACATAAAAGCGATGCGAGACTTTACAAGAGAAAATGTGCATTAGCCGAACATGTGATTGATGAATTACATCACATCAATTACAATGAAGCTAAAGTTTTAGACACTGAAAGAAATATTAATAAAAGAAAATTCCTAGAAATGGTACACATCAACAAAACACCACACACAATGAATAAAAAATCAGATACACAAGATTTAAACAAAATATACTGTTAGTTACTATCATTAGATAACAGACCGCAAGTAGAATTTTTTAATTATTCATCTGTTTTGTAAAACACGTTTTGTTATTGTGTTCCAAATGTCTCCGTAGGTACTTTTCTGTTTCTCTAATACTATACGTCTAAGGGTTTAAATGTAAATTGTTTGAGCCACAAATGGCGATAGGACTCTTGTGTGAGTTTCGTTGTTTGTGTTTTTTGGTTTTTAATACATGTTTCCCTACCATCCTTTGCTCCCAAGTACTCAACACTTTTGCTGGCCAAGTGCAATACCTTACTTGGTTATGCCGCACTGATGACGGCTAACGAGCCAGAAAT
The DNA here is from genome assembly GCA_964028335.1 of Altica lythri. NCBI lineage: Eukaryota > Metazoa > Arthropoda > Insecta > Coleoptera > Chrysomelidae > Altica > Altica lythri. Next base: position 19,926,928 of record OZ034802.1, on the reverse strand, counting down.
ATGCATGTCTGCGGTTACCATTCCCTATTCGTGACCCTATGATCCTTTTTGCGTACATGCCCATTAATTTTCCCCCTTTCGTTTGTTATAGGTACGCATACTTGGCACCTTTTTTTTTTTTTTTTTTTTTTTTATATATATATATTCGTATGAAAATAGTAGTAGTACAATATATGTTATTAACAATAATATAGTCATTAAATTTGAAGAATTTGTTCTATAGAGAAAACACTTTTCTAAATATTGTATCTGCGGAAAGTTTTTAAAGGGTGTCAGTTCTCACATTCGTGTTGGAGATTAAGGGAAAAACCGCAGAAAAAAAACCTTAATCAGAACTACTTGCTGCATATTCAAAGACTCTTGATTTGTGTGAGCCATTCAATGGCATTTTGTGTCAATTCATGTAATTCTTGAAAACCGCCAGCAAAGCTGACTGACTGACTGATATAGGGATCTATCAACGCAGAGCCCAAACCGCTGGTCGGATGGGGCTGAAATTTGGCAAGCAGGTAGATGTTATAATGTAGGCATCCGCTAAGAAAGGATTTTGATTAATTCCACCCCCAACGGGATAAAATAGGGGATGAAATTTGTATGATCTATCAACGCACAGCTCAAACCGCTGGACGGATGGGGCTGAAATTTGGCATGCAGGTAGATGTTATGACGTAGGCATCCGCTAAGAAAGGATTTTAATTAATTCCACCCCAAAGGGCATAAAATAGGGGATGAAAGTTTGTATGAAACTTTGTCAATTTTAAACCGTTCGGGCTGAAACTTTGCATGCATATATTTACTATGACGAAGGCATCCCCTAAAAAAGGATTTTAATTAATTCCACCCCTAAGGGGATAAAATAGGGGATGAAAGTTTTTATGAAACTTTGTTAATTTTAAACCGATCGGGCTGAGATTTTGCATGCATATAGCTACTATGATGTAGGCATTCCATAAGAAGGGATTTTAATGAGTTTCACCCCCAACGGCATAAAATAGGGGATGAAAGTTTGTATGAAACTTTGTCAATTTTAAACCGTTCGGGCTGAAACTTTGCATGCATATATTTACTATGACGAAGGCATCCCCTAAAAAAGGATTTTAATTAATTCCACCCCTAAGGGGATAAAATGGGGGATGAAAGTTTTTATGAAACTCTGTCAATTTTAAACCGATAGGGCTAAGATTTTGCATGCATATAGCTACTATAACGTAGGCATCCCTTGAAAAAGAGTTTTGATTAATTCAACCCCTAAGGGAATAAAATAGGGGATAAAAGTTTGTATGAAACTTTGTTAATTTTAAACCGATCGGGCTGAGATTTTGCATGCATATAGCTACTATGATGTAGGCATTCCATAAGAAGGGATTTTAATGAGTTTCACCCCCAACGGCATAAAATAGGGGATGAAAGTTTGTATGAAACTTTGTCAATTTTAAACCGTTCGGGCTGAAACTTTGCATGCATATAGTTACTATGACGAAGGCATCCCCTAAAAAAGGATTTTAATTAATTCCACAGCTAAGGGGATAAAATAGGGGATGAAAGTTTTTATGAAACTCTGTCAATTTTAAACCGATCGGGCTAAGATTTTGCATGTATATAGCTACTATAACGTAGGCATTCCCTTACAAAGAATTTTGATTAATTCCACCCTTAAAGGGGATAAAAGTTTGTATGAAACTTTGTTAATTTTAAACCGATCGGGCTGAGATTTTGCATGCATATAGCTACTATGACGTAGGCATTCCATAAGAAGGGATTTTGATAAATTCTACCTCTAAGGAGATAAAATAGGGGATGAAAGTTTGTATGAAACTTTGTCAATTTTACACCGATCAGGCTGAGATTTTGCATGCATATAGCTACTATGACGTAGGCATCCCTTAAGAAAGAATTTTAATAATTTCCACCCCTAAGGGGATAAAAAAGAGAATGAAAGTTTGTATGAAACTTTGTCAGTTTTAATCTGATCGGGCTGAGATTTTGCATGAATGTAGCTACTATGACGTAGGCATCCCTTAAGAAAGGATTTTGATAAATTCCAGCCATAAGGGGATGAAAGTTGGTATGAAACTGTGTTAGTTTTAAACCAATCGGGCTGAGATTTTGCATGCATATAGCTACTATGACTTAGGCATTCCCTAAGAAAGGATTTTGATAAACTCCACCCCTAAGGGATAAAATAGGGATGAAAGTTTGTATGAAACTTTGTCAATTTCAAACCGATCTGGCTGAGATTTTGTATGCATATAGCATGCAGGTTTTTAAAGTTTTAAATTAATAATAGTCTAATACCACTCGCGCTTTACTAAGCGGGGTGTGTGGAGCGGTGAGACGGTAGCACGCTGCTGCTGGCCGACATGACACTGTCGATAGACGCGTAGAGTCTTGAAAATTCGATAATAAATTTGTTTTATTACGTAGTGGTGTACTAAGAAATTACCTTATTAAATTCCATCCCTAAGGATTTAAAATAGGGGTTGCAAATTTGTATAAAACTCGGTGACAAAAAACTAAAATCCACGCGGATGAAGTCGCGGGCGGCTGCTAGTTTTAAAATATAACGTATTTCTTTAGTATTGTACAATTGTTTTGTAAACGATTATTTGGGATTTCACTCATTGCATTTTTTGAAAATTTTTGAAATTTTAAAAATTTTTAGAAAGTATACAAACAAGAATATATTAAATGACATTAAGGAGAAATTGAAAAAATGTCGCACCCAGCGAGATTCGAACTCGCAACCTTCAGCTCTACGCGCTGACGCTTTAACAACTAAGCTATAGGTGCCTATCCATCAAAGCGTTAAATTGGACTATTAATAATCGTTTACAAAAGAATCCATGGTTCCGGTCTCCTAACCGAATAAAAATATAAGACAGGGCACTAAAAAAAAATGACTTAGAGTTTGATGGTTCAATTGTCGATTTGACAAAGTCTCTCTCATTAACGTCATGCTATATGTGCTTAAGGAGAAAGTGAGTACGTGTCACATAATGCATAAGTAGAATTTAACAAACGTTTGGCGATTTGATGGCTGGGCAACTATAGCTTAGTTGTTACAGCGTCAGCGCGTAGAGCTGAAGATTGCGAGTTCGAGTTACACTGGGTGCGACATTTTTTCAATTTCTCCTTAATGTCATTTAATATATTCTTGTTTGGATACTTTCTTAAAATTTTCAAAATTTCAAAAATTTTCAAAAAATACAATTGTTTCTTGATATGTCTCTAATTCTTAAATGAATTCATGTACTTTAGTAGTTTATTCTGAATACAAATATAAATACAAATATGAACAATTTTGCAAACGTTAACACATTTTAAAGTTGCAGCTTTTGTACAATTATTAGGTTTATACAATTATTAATATGTGAAATTAAAAAGCAGGTAATGTAAACAAATAAAGAAAATGAAAGGAACGAACATTAATAGATTTTTTTGTGACTAAAGTTGCATTACAAAATAAATTAGATCATGTTGGTAGCCACACAGCACCTTAATTCCTTTATGTGCAAATGTTTCGTAGTATTTTTTAACAAACATAAACAAATTGCGTAATTGAATAAGCTTACCTTTAATTTAAATTGTTGAGTTTCTGACGTTTTGATCTTTATTCAGATCTTTATTAAAGCTGTAATAACGTATTACAGTTTTTAAAGACTTTACATCTTATGCATTTTTATTTTTTTTTGTTTTCTTTATATTTTTTTTAAACGAAACCAAATTCAAATCATATGGACATTTGTTGAAGCAAAGAATATCATATTAAAATATCAACAAGGTTTTATTATTTTTATTAATCAAACATTGTTTATAAAAGCCCCATAGTGGTAAGGCTACAATTAAAGGCACAATTAAAGTAGTTTGTTTATAAAGTATTAACCTGAAAGTTTTTTATTTTTTTTGTTTGACTTACCGAGTTATTAGCTTAAAAAACTATGTACTTAATACGTCTCCACAAAATAGTAACGCAACCACACAAAATATTAAAATACAGGATTGTATACAATTTAAAAAAAAAATGCAAGAAACACTAACAAACTGTGACCGATACGGATGTGGTTCGGATCACAATGGTACTAATTTGTGTTTATATTTTTATTTTATTCTCAAACTCGACAGTATTGGTTTCTGCAAGATGATTATATTATTCTGACCCCATCGGTTTTAAAACCAAGCTTATAAATAAGTTGAAGAACTTCTAAATGGTGTATATATAGATGAGACTTTATCTAAAAAATTGAATGTTTCCAACAGAAAATTTCCGAAACTTTATGGTTTAGGTAAAACCCATAAACCAAATCTGTCCTTAAAAGCAGTGGTTAGCTGCAATAACTCTCCCTCGTATCGGCGATTGCAGTTTCGTCCGTAATATAATCCCTTTATACCTGTGTTAATGACTACATTTTCGTCCGGGTAGGTAATATTATAAAATTTAAAATATACACTTTCGTACGGGCATTGCTCAGGTATAACCCGACTCGATTTAATCGTTCCAAGAAATGCAACTAAGATGCAGTACACATTTCTACGAAATTTTGGAAAAGATAAATTTTATCAGGGTGGGATAATTTTGGATGTGCATCACCAGGTATTAAATGACGTAGTTGATGATTTGCTTCTGCAGTTGTCACTTGGCAATTAATAAAGTTATTACGTAATGGAAAACTTAAAGGTTTGATCTACATAGTTTAACCAAGCGGGGAAAAGTGGTGCTATTTGTGAACAATTTTAAATTTTAATTTTTGTAAATAACTGGCAAGTGGTGAACAGAGATAGAGATGCAGGGTTCCACGGTGTACCGCTGCTATATACACTGTTGGCGAAGAAAAAGTTGTATCACGATACAACATAACACACAGCCATGAACACTTATGCAAGTCTGTTTTACAAAAGCAATTCGTGGCAGTTACAGCTAAGCGCAAAGCTTCGGAAGACATAGGTTTGCAGCCAAAACGAATTTAGTACAGTGTTCTAAAAGACAACGAATTGGACCACTTAACAATAGAGGACCTTAACTCCGTTAAAAGAAGCATTTACGGAGAAGGCTGCCCAATTCTACTTTAAAAGTACATCAAGCCTTGGACAAAATGGAATCGACAGTAATTACGAATAGAAACAAAACATTTTCAAGTTAATGAGTCTAAATCCAACATAGTCGTTTTTTCGTGTCAGACGAATCTGAAGAATTTGTGTAAATGTACACACATATTTATGGATGGGACATTCAAATTCTGTCCGTAACACTTCTACCAATTGTTTACAAATCATGGATGCTACAATTGTCATTATATTCCGCTAGATTTTTGTTTGTTGCGGAATAAATCTAAAAATACATAGGTATGCAAGATGTCTTATTCTCCTGCCAAGCAAATGTAAAGAAATTGGTGTAAAATTTCAACCGAAAGAAGTGGTGATAGACGAGAAAGCTATCCATAATGCCGTAAGGATGGTGTGGAACGTTATTGCAATTACAGGCTGTCGATTTCACATTTCTCAAGCGTGGTGGAGAAAAGTCCAAGATCTGGGCCATTCTAAAGATTGCAAAAAAAAAGAGAAGTTATAAAATGAATCGGTTACTTTGGTCTTGTTTTTATAGGTATTATAATTTTTCTTCTAGTCCTTTTACACGTACAATTAAATCACTATACACTAACTTTCAATATTACATAATTATTGCTTTAAAATTATGAGAATTATGGTGACAAGTTTTGACATTAAAATAATATTTAAAAAGCCTTCTGTTTTTGGAACGAAGTTCCCTTTCGCGCGTTACGAACAGTTACTACTGACGCTAGGAGCTAGCCAAAAAAAATTCATACCAAAAGTTGTCACGACACTATGACACGACACACGCATGTTTCTCTCTCTCACAGACCAAAAAATAAATAACTCTCTCTTCCTCTCTCTCATAGATAGATATATTACAATTAAAAAGACACTATTTTAAATTAAAAGAAAAAATAATAATTAACTATAATAGTATTACATTTTATTTCATCCTGTTTTTATAAATTAATAAATTCATAAACATTTTAAAAATAGTTCGTAACTTGACTATTTAGGTACCTACGTCAAATTACCTTAACTGTCAGTTACTGTCAAATATTTTAATTTTAAAATTTTGTATTGAATTCTTAATTCCTGTTTTAAATTATAAAAAGTAATTCTAAAAAGATGTGTTATCTAAAGCTCTGGTATTGTATAAATGGACACTTTTGTTAAAAGAAACGAACTGTTAGGTAAGTAGAGATTTTATACAGACAATAATAAATGCTTATGTATGTATAAACACTCTTTTGTGTTTACAAATTACTAATTCCTTCACTAATTAATCGAAAGGAACTTCGTTCCATCCAGGTGTCCCTTGACACCTCACACTTTTTTTTTGTTTAATTTAATAAAACATTTTTTTTTCATACAATGTCCGATCAATATTTTTATTTGTCCGATTGTTTTTCTATTTTTAATTAATTTTTTGGAGTTTGTAATTCCTACTGCGCATGCGCAAAAGTAAATGGCTTTATGACAGATGTTTATTTAAATTTATTTACACATATACATTTAACTGAGGGAATGTACTCCAATTATACCTCTACCCTTCATAACTCCAATTTAATCTTAGTATTATTTACTTATGTTTATATAAATATTTTTTTATTTATTGTGTTTTTTTTTCAGAACCTAACATTGTTGGAGACATGTAGAGGAAACTAAAACGCAAAACCAGCAACTAGACAAATTTTCCGATTATGTGATAGAGACGTATGTGGATGACGATCCCGTTTTTTCGCCAACAGTTTGGGCCTTAAAATCAGCAAAACAACTAACGCATGTGAATCATTTCACGCTCATTTATGTCACCCCAATATTTATGTATTTTTAGATAAAATTAAAAATTATCAGTGCGAAATATATGTGAAACTCCACAGTGTCCTAGAGCATAAAGTAAATAACAGTAAAACTAGGAAACAAGAAGTGTATCTAGAAGAGAAGATTAGGCAATTAGATGCTAATGAAATATCTTTACTACAATATGTATCATAATACTTCACATTATTATAGTTTTTTTTGGTTCTACTAATTTAAAATTGGTCCTGCATTAAAACTTCCAAAGTGTTAAAAAGTGCAAAAACAATAAAAGTAAAACTCAGAGGTAGGAAATGTATCGAAGAGAATAGACACAAGATAGAAACAGTAAAGTGGTACAGTGGCGAAATTACTGAGCGTACGTATGAGTTCCCCCCGGCGCGGCGCGGCGCGCGGCGGTCAAGTAATTCCCAATTCTGCTTCAGGTACTGCCAGCACTCGAAATGTGAATCGACAAGTTCAAAATCATAGCGCGTGCTAAAAATTGCATTAACTCGGCTTCCTGTTAACCAGTTTTTTTAATCGAAATCTCAGACGACAATGATTTCAATTATCATATTTTCAATACCATTTTTAATTGCAAATCATGAAATTTGCAATAAACAATTGTATGTTAAACAAGCAATTGCACTTTTTTTTCGTGCATTTTTTAAGCTTACAATATATACACTTTAGCAAATTGTTACTTTTATTAAATAAATATTTATTTATAATTTGTTAATAAATAATTTAAATTGTTAAAAAAAAAGCGAACGATTTTTTTTGTATTTTTATGAATGTGGCCACAAAGCGCATTAAGTAAAACTTTTTATATAAAAACCCTTAATTTATGGTTAAACTGCAAATTTATGCTAACTTTGAACTTCTATATCTCGGCAACCAGTTAGCCGAATGTATGTTTTTTAATCGAAGCGTCTTTTAATGTTGTAACCACTTTTTCTAGATGTTAAAGGCTCACTAGGATTATCAAATTGCGAGCGGCACTCAGGGGACAGGAGGAGAGCGAGTCGTGGATCGGGGGAGCAATTGGGCCAAAATTGAATAAAAAGAAATATTAAGAAAGAAACTGAACTTATTGTAAAGGGAAATCGGTAATCGGTGCCACTTATCTTTTCAGAAATAAATAGGAGAAAAGGTAAGAAACCTATTTTGAAAGAAATCTGTTAAATTAAGAACATTTAGTGAACACACTTTATTTTACACATGATCGGAAATGTCATATATTCTAGGTCTCAAAATTACTCGAATCCTTATATTTAAAATTCTCAATATTCAATTTATATTATTTTTTTAAAAATTGAAATCAGTTACTAATGACGAAATATTATTTTGAATATTTACTGGAAAGGTCAAAAAAATATAGAAACTCAAATGTTTAAGTAGCAAAACATCAAAACATAGTATTTATTAAATAATTAAGTATTACCTGTAAAATACATGATAAATACATTCACCGAGGATTGTAATCGTTAATTAAAATAGCATGATTTATTTACTAAAAATAATAGAAAATTTCCTTATGTTCGAAATAATAAAAAAATTTAACTTACTACTATCTAGTTAATTAAAAATTTACCTTGTTAAGCCCTTGGTTTGGAAAACTATTATGGATGGAGAATCACTCTAAAATAGAAAATTTCTTCCATAAACATACCATAACGGGAACAGAGATATGTAAAATATTTCAACTAACCATAGGAAATATTCAACGAACATAATCCATAATTTCACAGGAACACACAAGTATTTCTTGAGATAACAGCAGCGATAAAAATTTTCAAAACTTACAATATGGCGTCGGTCGCTTCTCAACAGGGTTATGTCACGTATCAATCAGAAAATGCTTCCAGACCTAGTACAGGATCGCCACACGAAAATAAACTATATTTTAACACAATTTAATTACCCCATTATAACGGAAACTTCACAAAACTGAGTCAAAGAGGCGCGGCAATTAACAGATCAAAATGCACACCTAGCCTCTCAACTCAACGGCAGACACCTTCACTCCTTATTTATTAAACAAAATTCTTACTTATAGAAATGGGTTCTTGTTGGATGATCTCGAAACGACACTTCCTTAAAATTCAAATATTTTTCCACGATGCCAACGTTGAAAATTAAAAATGCAGCTAGGATATAGTCAAGGTCCAGAAAAGAAATAAATTTCTATATGATTAGTGTTAGGGATTCATTTATTTTTGGAATGCTGCAATGTTCTTTAGGTGTATAAATTTTGAAAATCAAATGTTGAAAGCTAGTAAAGTTATTTAAATTGTTTATAAGTCTAAAAAAGGTTCAACAGTTAAACAAAAATGGCTACCCTTGTGGACCGATTTGAATTTTACAAAAGCATTTAAATAATAAAAAAATTGCAACTATTTAGGGCCTAGTATGAATTTGAAAATTTAAATTTTTGAAGTGATAACTTCTTATGGGAGCGTAGCTGATTTTTAGCGTAACGCGTTGAAAACAGCGTTTATCATAACGCGTCGTTTATCGTTGTTACACGCAGGCGCAGTGAAACATAATAATAATAGAAATATTTAAATATTAATATTCATATTAATACAAATATCTTTATTTATTTATTTATTTATTTATTTGTTTATTTATTGAATTGATAACTTCTTATGGGAGGGTAAACTGATTTTAGCCTAACGCGTTGAAAATAGTACATTACGTAACGAGTGCGGAAAGCAGGGATTAACTGCGCACAGCACGAGTTGCGTATTTTATTTTTCATCACTCCGTGAGGAAAGCTCTTGAATTTGTGTAAAATAAAAGGAAAAAAGATATAAATCGTATTTTATTACTTCTATTGAAAAAACAATAACTGTCTATAAAACAGAATTCAATACAGTACAGTTTTAGCAGTCAAACGGGACGGTCGTGTTTTTTCGTTCGCGCTAATTTTTGTATTCAAAGATTTGTTTTGGTTTGATTTGTTTGTTTTGTATTGTTTCATGATTTCGTCGAAGTAAATATTAGTTCAAGGTCACTACTGATTTGTTTAGTGAAATTTGTTTATTTACACATCGATATCGACGTTTTTGTCGTAACTTTATATTTACTTATTCTGACCTTGCTTAGTCAACATTTGAACATTAATTTATTTTAATTTAAAAAAAATTTTAACTTAAGGAACATTATTATCAAATAAAAAACCATTTTTTCTTAAATTAAAATGGCCGAATTTAAGTGTGATTCCTGCCAAAAAATTATATCGGAAAAAGACAAATACAAATTACGCTGTAATGGAGAGTGCCGCCGAAATTTTTGCATGAATTGTACTGGTCTGGACAAAACATCTACAAAAATTTTGTGTCTATAAATATAATAACATCCGATACTTCTGCAGTGTGTGTGATTCTCCTACACTAAAATATTTGCATGATAAAATGACTCAGCTCCAGAAAAAACAAATTTCTTCAGAAAATGTCGAAGCTTTAGGAACCTGTTTGAAGAAAAATAACGACCTTTTTCCGATAATTATGGAAATGTATGACATCATAAGCGACCATGATTCCAAATGGAAGACATTATACGATCAAATAAATGTCATACATAGCCTCCATACTGTTAATTCTGAAAATCGACAGGAGTCTTTGTTCAATTCAATCAGGGAAATGAAGCAAGACATTTTCAACTTATCAACTATTCTGATGGAGAATCACAATGAATCTATAAAGGTCCAGGTCCACGATTCATCAAAGGAGGAATTAGCAAAAGAGATAAGAGACCTACGGAAGGAAGTAAATAAAATGGTACTGAAAGTTGATAAATTATCTGATTTTAACAGTAAGAGTAATCAATCTACACTAAAAAATTCAACTTCCACTCAGACCGACAACGCAGAAGTGCAAAACCCCGAAGTTCCTATCCCCGAGAATTTGACAACTCCATCAACTAAAAAAGTGCCCATAAAAGACGACTGGCATTATGTAGTAGTCTCGGTAAAAACACATACCTATACAGCTGTTCAACTTGCGCATTATGTTAAAGAAAAACTTGGGACAACTGGCTTTATCCGATGCTTTCCTATGGTGAAAAGTAGGTTTAGTTCACATGCGGATTTCAAAATAGGTGTGAAGAATGAAAGTCACCTCTACCTCCTTAAAGATGTAACTATGTGGCCTCCTGGTACATTAATAAACCATACCACCTTATCAGAACCCCCGTCTCCAAATCTATTTAACCCAACATTGTGTACGTCGACCACATACCGCCAAGGTTTACAGGCGGATAGTATGGGAAGTCGAAGTTTACCAACTCATTCTGCATCTGAAGAAAATACACCTATAAAGATTAGTTCTGACAGTGAGGCCATCTCTGCTTGCAAATCTTCTGTTTTTAGCAACACAGAGTTTGTGGTAGAAAATAGTGGTAGGAAGAACGATGTGCCAGTTGTAGACCCGATGACTCCACCTATAGTAAGGATGTCGCGAGACTCAGACGTGAAAAATGGACGATTCTTAGTAGCTAGACTAAGGGAACCTTTCATATTAAAATCCCTTAGGCTATTTCTCGCCTATCTACACAACCAACCAGCCACTGTATGCTTTGAAGGCCATACTAAAACAAGCGTCAAACTAGCCTTAACATCAGAGGGACTTCCTGGTGACGAAGACTCCTTGCGTAGGTTGTATTATCGTTTTCATGAGGCCTACGGAATTGAAAAAGATGAAGTTGAGGCAGATCTCTTGGCATTCAGATCCTTTGCATCATCAGAGAGGGTCCTTCATCTGCAAAGGATTAGGGAAGGCCACAGTAATTATATCTCTACTGGTTCTCCAAGTAGATCCAAAAATTTTTAAAATCAATGACGCGAACAGAGGATCAAGCAACCTCTAAAAAATTGGACGAAAGTAAGCTTGGTGTATTTCTAATTAATATTCAGTCCTTAAGACACAAAACGGATGAATTGTTTCTATTATTGGAAGAGCTTGGTTTTCCAGAAATAGTTGCCATAACGGAACACTGGCTAAATATGGGTGAGCCTGTATTTGTAAAAAATTACACCACTATAGCTCGCTTTAATAGAAGCAATTTATCTCATGGAGGTACTTTAATAATGTCTAGTAACAATAACTTTTCAGCAGTTACCAAGTTCGATAATTTTTTATCCGAAAAAATATTTGAATTTTCCATCGTTTTTAACAATGTTTATAACCTTTATATTATTTGTATTTATAGAACACCGGACGCTGATGTAAATATATTTTGTCAAAATTTACTAAGCTTACTTGAATCCTTACCTGCAAAAAGCAGATTAATACTATGTGGTGATTTTAACATTGACTTTTTCAGTGTGTGTGCTGCTCAAGAAACAATCCAATCAATATTTGACTCTTTTGGTATTAACATGCATGTCAACTCTCCTACCAGAATAACCAAAACTAGTTCCAGTACCATTGACTATGTTGTGTCGTCATTTGAATCGAGTTTTGTAGACTGTTCTGTCTTTAGTTCGGATTTCTCAGATCATGAGGCAGTATTAACCAAATTTTCAGTAAATTTCAAAGCAAAAAATGCTCCACGAAAATTCTGTCGAATTTTTACGGATACAAATTTTCTTAACTTCAGAAATCTCTGCCAAACAACTGTCTGGGAATGTCTTTCTTTTGATATCGATACCGCCTTTACATCTTTTGTTAAAACATTGTCTAACTTAGCTTTTGAATCATTTCCTCTTAGGCCTATCAAAAACAAACTGCATAAGCCATGGACTACCAATGGCTTACGTACATCCTCAAAAAATATGCGTTGTCTTTGTTACATAAAAAAATTTACGGACAATATATTTCTTCATGACTATGTAAAAGTTTATAAAAAAGTTTATCATAAGACTATAAAAGCTGCCAAGGACATCTACTATAATAGGAGACTGAGTGGGTCCAATAATATTGCTAAGGAAACTTGGTCTATAGTTAATGATTTAAGAAATAAAGTTTCCTTCTTTACCTGAGAGCCTCAACGATTAATTTATATATAAATGTCGCCAAAAACTTAACTAATTCTATAACTTCTACTCTTGATCCACTTTCCTATTTATTGAATGTTAATGAGAACTTGCACAGTTTCTTTTTTTCACCTGTAGTATCAGAAGAGCTGCGTATTACAATTCGAGATATTAAAAACAAATCCGCAACTGGAGTAGATGGGCTTACCCTCAAAATGTTCGCAAATCTACCGGACTGTGTATTAGATCTTCTAACAAATTTGATTAATAAATCCTTCCAAATTGGTCTTTTTCCAACTTGCCTTAAGACAGCCATAATCATTCCTTTGCATAAAGGAGGTGATAAAGGTCAAGTTTCTAACTATCGCCCAATCGCACTTCTTCCTACGTTATCAAAGATCATTGAAAGGTTGGTCAAAAAAAGGCTTCTATCATTTGTGGTTAAATACAAAATTCTAGCTAAGAATCAATTTGGATTTTTAAGTGGTCAATGCACAAATGATGCAATGTTTTCTCTTCTTAATAATGTTTACTCCAGCTTAAACAATCAACACTCAACAGCTACAATATTTTGTGACTTCTCAAAGGCTTTCGATTGCGTAGATCATAAAATTTTACTTAAAAAATTACAGCACTATGGTTTTAGAGGCACCTCTATCAAGTGGTTTGAGTCTTTTCTTAGCGAGAGAATGCAGCTTGTACGAGTTGATGAATTAAGGTCTTCATGCAAGCCAATAGAATATGGGGTTCCTCAAGGTTCGGTATTGGGTCCTATATTGTTTTTGCTGTTTATCAATGATATTGCTAATTTAAACATCGGCGGTAAAATTTGTCTATTCGCGGACGACACTAGCTTCTCTTGGAGTCACTCGGATATCACCGAACTTCATAGAATCGTTTCACATGATTTAACCATCATCAAATCATGGTGTGATTCTAACCACATGTGTTTGAACGTTTCTAAGACCAAAATTCTACCATACACATCTGCAATTCAACCTATTACGTTAAATAATTCCACTGTGGAGGTCGTTGACTCTGCGAGATTTTTGGGACTTATCGTTGACAGCTCTCTAAAATGGGAATTACATATTGACGCTTTGTCAAAAAAACTAAGCTCTTCTTGTTACGCGCTGAGAAAAATATCTAGGGAACTTCACCTGTCAGCTTCCAGAACAGTTTATTTTGCCCTCTTCGAGTCACACCTCCGATTTGGGGTACATGTTGTGTGACTCAATTTGAACGTATTTTTAAATTACAAAAGAGAGCCGTTCGTTATACGCTAAAACTAAGCAGCAAAACACACTGTAGGGAATTCTTTAAAAAACATAAAATTTTAACACTTCCATCCCTATTTATCTTTGAATCCATTTCCTTAATCCGTAAACATTTACCTGAAATCTCAGACAGACCATTTCACAACTACCCTCTTAGAAGTGCAGAATACGATCTTTACTTACCAAAACCACGCACGGAACTAATTAAAAGCTCCATTTTTTATAACGCTAAGAAAATGTACAACAATTTGCCCTTTGAAATAAAGTCCATTTCATCTTTCACCGCATTTCGTAAAGCATTAAAATTATACTTGGTAGAGAGAGCTTTATATGCAGTTGATGACTTTTTTAAATAAAATATTTAGGACCATCCCACACACTGGATGGTTAAGTTATGATATTTATTTATTTATGTTTTGTATTTGTTTTTTTTTAATACCACTTTGACTTAATTAAAATTTTAATTTTAAATTTTTTTTATATTACTCATCTTTCCTTTTGTATAATTTATACATAATCTAGAAACTTCTTTTTGTTATTATTATTGACCTTTTACAATGTTATATATTGTGAAGTTTTATATGTTTGTATGTAATTACTTGTAGGTACTTTTTATTGTGTTTATTGTGCATTGTTATTTTTATTTGTTCTGTTTGATTTGTTTATTATATATATATATATATATATATATTTTTTTACACAGCTTTGTCTACAAAATTTGAAAATTTTTTTTCGACAATAAAGCTTATTTATTTATTTACGTGCTGATACAAATGTATGTATTACGGGTGTATAAATATCAAGAAATAATGCAAGGCAATCAATTGAAGTTTAAACATATATAATTTATACGTATATAAAATTTATTTAGTTTACCTTAATAACAAGCCAATCAAGATCTATAGCTTCATTGCACAATCTGGAAATATCATTTGCTGTAAACACTTTCCATTTGCTTTTTTTAAAAATGCATTGACCTTTTTATATTTACTAATATCAATATCATCATAATATGCTAAAACACAAGCTCTAAGCATTGAGTAACGCGAAAAGAGTTGGTGGTGAACACTGCATTTCACTAAAATCTATATATATAAAAAAGGATGTGTTTTTATGTAAGAAATCAATGAACTCAAAAACTACTGGACCGATTATTATGAAAATTGGTATATATATATTTTTCCACGGAGAAGGTTTATATGATATGCTCATTGATGCCACTCGCCACCAGGTGGCGCTGCAAAGTAGCAACTTCTGCCCGTTCAACCGATTGTCATGAAAATTGGTATGTATATGTATTTTTTCACGGAGAAAACGAATATGCTATGCTCATTGATGCTACTCGCCACCAGGTGGCACTGCAGAGTAGCAACTTCTGCCGCGTTAAACCGATTGTCATGAAAATTGGTATGTATATGTATTTTTTCACGGAGAAAACGAACATGCTATCCACATTGATGCCACTCGCCACCAGGTGGCGTTGTAGAGTAGCAACTTCTGCCCCGTTTAACCGATTGTCATGAAAATTGGTATGTATATGTATTTTTCCACGGAGAAAACGAATATGCTATGTACATTGATGCCCCGTCCACCAGGTGGCGCTGCAGAGTAGCAACTTCTGCCCCGTTCAACCGATTGTCATGAAAATTAGTATCCGTATGTATTTTTCCACGGAGAAGGTTTGTATGATATGCACATTGATGCCACTCGCCACCAGGTGGCGCTGCAGAGTAACAACTTCTGCCCTGTTCAACCGATTGTCATAAAAATCAGTAGGATGCTGTATTTTTAATGGTTAATATAAATATTATATTCGTATTAATGAAAGTTATCACCAGATGGCGCTTCCATTAAACGAGCAACCACTACTTATTTGATTACTTTATATCACGCCATCGTAAGGTGGCGCAGTTAATATCACATATATTTAAACGAGCAATCCATATCTATTTATATATGTAAAAAAATGTTTGAATGTATGAAATCGATAGACTCAGAAACTATTTGACCGATCAATATTAAAATTGGTATGTACATGTATTTTTCCACGGAGAAGCTTTATATGCTATGCCCATTGATGTAACTCGTTACCAAGCGGCGCTGTAAAGTATCCACTTCCGCCCCGTTCAACCGATTGTCATGAAAATCAGTATGATGATGTATTTTTATTAGGTAAAATAAGTATGATATTCGTATTATTGGAAGTTACTACCAGATGGCGCTTCCATTAAACGACAACCACTACTTATTTGATTACCGTAAGGTAGCGCAGTTAATATCACATATATTTAAACGAACAATCCTTACTTAAGTGTTGTGACGCCACCTGAAGGTGGCGCAGTTAATATCACTTATTTTTAAACGAGAAATTCTTACTAAATTAAGTATTGTTATGCAACTAATATATTTTATCGATAAACTACAAAATATAACGAAAAAAAAAGTATAAACCTGATAACTAACGAGAAAATATGATGAAAACGATAAAGACAAAATAAATTGAAAAAACGAAAAATTAAAGAATGACATAAATGATTTGCGGTACGAACTACGAAGTCCGCCGGGTCAGCTAGTTGTGTTATAAATTAAACTTGCACAAACCAATTCTCACCAATTCAAATTGCAATTGTAAAATGACATGTAGAAATAAATAAAAGTTGACGTCAGGAACATGGATCACTATGACAACCGTGACAGACTCAAAATTTAATTGACAATTGATAATTACTTATCTTCTATATATATAAAAATGAATGTTTGTCTGTATGTCTGTATGTACTCAATGGACTCAAAAACTACTGGACCGATTATTATGAAAATTGGTATGTATATGTACTTTTCCACGGAGAAGGTTTGTATGATATGCTCATTGATGCCACTCGCCACCAGGTGGCGCTGCAGAGTAGCAACTTCTGTCCCGTTCAACCAATTGTCATGAAAATTGGTATGTATATATATTTTTCCTCGGAGAAGGTTTGTATGATATGCTCATTGATGCCACTCGCCACCAGATGGCGCTACAGAGTAGCAACTTCTGCCTCGTTTAACCAATTGTCATGAAAATATCAGTATGATGATGTTTTTTAAATAGGTAAGATGAATATGATATTCGCATTAATGGAAGTTACCACCAGATGGCGCTTCCATGTATCAAATTCAATACTTAATAGATATCTATACGAATTCGTATAAATATAAGTTCGAAAAATATATATTTTTGGTGCGATAAGTATAACAAAACTATAAACTTTCTTTCCTTCTCTATCTCTTCTTCTCTTTTATTTTTCTTAAATTTATTTTAGTTGTTGGTGTAGCAACGCGCGCCGGGTACAGCTAGTATGCTATAAACATTTCTTCTGCAAAGGAAGATGACTTTTTTGTTCTTCTCCATATTTTGAAAGCATTATATGTAGCTGTATATCTTTCTTTTGACTTCTCCGGCAATAAACTTAACTGTACAGTTTTTGCAGTTTCTCCTATTTCTTCCGGATAGGAATCAGAATCACTCATTGTAAATATATGCTATATGCTTTCACAATACGAATTATTTGTTAGGCACTTTAATATGACGGCTAATATTTGACAGGTTTGACAAGCACAATAATAATAAAAACAGTGCGGCGCGCGTCGTTTCGCCGTATATACAAATAAAAAATAAAAGTAGTATATTATACAATATCAATGTAAACAAACAAACGTATATATACATATATATATATATATATAAAACACGGCGCACCGTATGTCAAAATTAATATAATACCTGAATATAAACTCAGTGCGTGGAAGTTTTACATTTCGTAACTGTTAGTATTGCTTCTCGCACGCCCCTGCATGGTTGAATGCAGTGCTTTCCGCACGGAGTGATGAAATTTCGTAACGTTGAAGGAAGCATTGCTTTCCGCACGGAGTGATGAAATTTCGTAACGTTGAAGGAAGCATTGCTTTCCGCACGGTCCTGCATGGTCGAAAGCATAGCTTTCCGCACGGAGTGATGAAAAAGTGTTTATCATCACGCGTTGTTTATCGTTGTTACACGCAGGCGCAGTGAAAAATAATAATATCATTTCTCTCTCTCTCTCTCTCTCTCTCTCTCTCTCTCTCTCTCTCTCTATCTCTCTCTCTCTCTCTCTCTCTCTCTCTTTCTCTCTCTCTCTATGCTTTTCCCAATGTAAGTTTTAAGTATATTTGAATTTACCGTGTTATACGGTATTAATCTGTCACTAAATACAATTCATTACTTTTTGGAACTAAACTGAACTGAACTGAAAAAAATGTAATAGTAAAAACCGTAACAAAAACCCGTCAAATGAGACGTGCATCAAATACATTCTGGAAGTTATTATAGGTATGTAGGTGGTTCGGTGGTCCATTGGTAGAATGCTCGCCTGCCACGCGGGCGGCCCGGGTTCGATTCCCGGCCGATGCAAACTTTTTTGTATAGATCTCTTAACTTTTACCTTTTTTTATTTATTTACTCATTTATTCAAATAACAAGTTGTCTAAGAAGAAATGACAGACTGATTAGCCTAATTTTAGCATAAAAAAGACGTGTTTTGGTGGTTTCATTTGTGATAAATCTTATAACTAATTGATTATAAAGTGTGTTATTAATGTTATTATTGATAATATGGATAAGAATTTAAGTTTTAAGTGTGTATTAAATAGCAATCATGCCGTTCCACGTAAAGGGTTATTGTATTGCGAATTACTACGTGACTGATTAGAAATTTTGAACTGTCATAGTAAAAAATCGTAAGTAAGTATCGTAATTAGTGAAAATTATAGTGATAAAAATTTTCAGAATATTCAAAATATTTAAATTTTTAAATTTATACACATTATCATATTAATTTACATAAAATTTAAGTAATAGACAAAGTTTTTCTCAAGTTAAAAAATTTCAAAATTAAATAGTTCAACTTGAATTAGAAGTTATCACTTGTGCCGCGCGTCCTGAGACGCACACGTTTTTTTTTCTAGTAGGTTGGATTACAAAACTATTATGCAAAAACTATTCGACCAATCTTAACGAAATTTGGCACAAATTTTAATAATATTAAAAAGTTTTTCTAGGCGGAATATAAAGGTTGTAAGTTAAGTTTAGATGGTCGAAAACAATTTAAGGAAAACTTTATTTTTTTGTACTTTTTTTCCAATTAAAATCTGACAAGTATTAAAAAGATTTCTTATAAAATATTTTTACTTTTTAAGTAAAATTATAGGTTTCTTTTAATATGCTACTTACCTACAGTTCTTAAAAAAATACGGTTTAGTAGTAATAAAACAAACTTGTAAGGAAAGCCACTTTTAAAAAAACAGGTAAGATTATTGCTGTTATGAAAAGAAATACAAAATTTTAGATGTATCCAAATTTTGAAGTTGCATTAAACCGCTATAAATATGTAATAATAAATTAAATTTGAAATAAATAATAAATTCAAAATTTCTTCTGTGTTTAATGGAACCTTAACTTATAACGATCTATAAATCGTTACACAATTTTTAATACTCAACTGACAGTTGTCTCCATATCTACTGAATTATAATAAATTCTAGTATGGTATAGTTTGTTATTTTGTCTGTTATAATGCAAATTATTACTCGAATCATTTAATAATAGAGTAATGTTCTATATTTCTATTAAAAAATATAATTTAGTTAGAAAATATTTTATAGGATTGAAAAGAGCATTAGATAAATTTTAGCATATATATCCTAAATCCAGACGACATACATATATCTCGTGAACGGAGAGATGGAAATGGAGAAAACCCTGCGGAGCCGAAATACAATCACAGTTTTTCGTCCAAGTCATTGGACATATCATGACGGGCCCCGAGGCCCTCTATAAAATTCTCTTTGAGTTTTTTTCACTATTTCCATCAAATGGGGGATAGTGGATAGATTAAGATGATTCAGCATAAACTGATGGTTAGAAGCTTTATATCTCTATAACAAAAACGAAATCTACGTACTTTAGTGTATGTAAGTGTGCATTAGGCGTGTCAGAATATTTAACAATTATGAAGATTTAAAAATATTTTTATACTTTGCAATTAAATAAGAATTATCGGATTTAGTTGAAAAAAATTACAATTTTGCTATGTAAACATGTGTCCGCAAATGCTTCCATTTTCCAGATTTAAAGTGTTGAAATACTTTTTAAAAACTAATGAATTATTTAGTGCCCCAAAATCGTTCGAGAAATACGAATAAAATTTGCTGGCTTTTATTGTGCATTTTTTGACATGTAAATAGAAATTTTATGTTCACCATTGTTGCTCATGCGAGTAAGAATTTCAATTTATATCAAGAGAAAAAAGGTTCGCCAATAAGATATTTTATTAAAAATCTTTTTTTATTGAAAAAAATAAAACATCTCAACGCGTATTTTTAAATTTTTTTATCAACTCTTCGCTTCATTGATTTTATATTTCTTATTGACTTACATCAGTTGTCTATAATTCAATTCATTAAGTCTTTAAAATTTTCCACGAGTGTGGAATAAGAAAACCTAAAATACAAAAGTCTATCCAAAGATTTAGATATATATTATAACTTAGAGATTAGACATACATTAATACTGAAATGTGCTGATCACCCGTTTAAATTTACAAAAAATTATTCGAAAAGAGGTTGACCTTAAAGGCCATCCTTGCAACTTCCCGCTAGTTTTAACCGCAAAGCTATAGTAACGTGACGTATTTTGACGTTTTTGACTTTTTTTTAAATGTTTAAAAAGCCACAACTTTTTAACGCGTTATTCGATTTTGATGTTCAAAATAGCATTTAACGCAGTTTTTTGAGACCTAAAAATGTTACTGGGAGTGCAAAATCGGTTAGTAGAAAAACCTGTAAGTTATTAAAAAAAACACTTTTTTTGAAATTTTTCGACAACGATATCTCACGAACGAATCAACCGATTTTAATTTGCAAAACGGCATTCAACGTGTTTTTTTAAGCTTGAGAGCTGTTTAGGTTATGGAAATGATCGATGTCATAGCCAAAAAGATATGCCCAAAAAACATCATTTTTACCAATTGTTTTTTTCGGTTATTTTGAAATTTCTCAAAATCTACCGGTTCGAATTGGCTCAAACTTACAGGGAGTCTAAGTTAGATAGAACTCTTTGGAACGCATTTTATTTCATTGAGATCGGTCAAGCCGTTCAAAAGTTATAAGAGGTTTACATACATCCACACACACATCCACACGTACATACAGACATACAGACACCCTCGTAAAAATTGTCAGGGGAAGTTCCAAATACCTCAAAACGTTGAGATCCGATGAAAACTCGATTTTCGAAAAACGGGGTGAAACCAATAACTTCCCGATTTTAAAAAAAAATTTTAATTTTTTTTGGCGGGAAGTTAAAAAATAGACGCGGAATAAAGTCTCTGGGTACTTAGTAAAGCCTGTACACATTGAATATAAAATGGTTAGAATTCCTGTTTCTTAATAATATAAAATAAAGTAAAGCAAAATTTTTGTGAGAACTCGTTTCAAGTGACTTTGCAATTAATTAAAAAACTGCATTTTTAAGTTGTATGTATGTTTGTTAGGGGTAACAGATACAAGTGCGACCTATAAGATCTATTGTGTCTCCCTTTTGTTGCTATATTTCTGATGATTCCTCAGATTTATAACAGCTCTTCTAGTTCTATCTTCCTTAGAAAGTTTAGGATATCATTGGGTTTGAAATTAGGTAGTTCTTCCCTTTCTATTTCGTATGACCCTAGGTATTTGACCCTAGAAGTACTTAATGCTATGCATTCAAAAACTATGTGTATTGAGGTTTTATCGTCTACCTCACAGAATCTGCAGTTTGCTTCATCTACTAATCCTAGTTTCTTCATGTGTCCTCTTAATCGACAGTAACCGGTTAGTATTCCTGTTATAATTCGGAGGTTTTTCTTACTCAGGTTAAGACAGCTGTGAGTTTTCTTCTGTTTATAGTTTCCCAGCAACGTCTCCGATTGTCTTAGTCCTTCTAGATCATTCCAGTACTTGGATTTTTCGCTATCCATTTTTTTCCTTAGTTTTTCTAAGATTGTACTACTGCTAATTTCACAGGATAGTTCTGGTCCCAGGTATGGGGTTTCAGCTCCTATTTTTGCCAGCTTGTCTGCTGTTTTATTTCCTTCTATTCCTACGTGTCCTGGAACCCATAGGAGGGTAACAGTGTTATTCTGTCCTAGTTCATTTAATTTGCCTAGGTATTCCCAGACCATCTTTGAACTAATTGTATCTGAGTTCAGAGCTTTGATGGCTGCTTGACTATCTGACATGATTACAATCTTCTGTCTACGATAGTTCCTTTCAATGTTAAATTCTATGAATCTTTCGATGGCACGAATTTCCGCTTGAAAGATGCTTGGGCACGTACCCAAGATCTCTGAGTATTTGGTTCTAGGTCCAAACACCCCTGCTCCTGTTCCTTTATCTATCTTGGAGCCGTCCGTATACCATTTTATGGCGTTTTGGCGTGGCCCCAATATGGTGTTTTTGCTTTCAGATTTGTTTTCAAGTTTAGTGGTAAATTTTCTTACAAAGTTAAATTTCTTTGGCATGTCATCTTGGGGCATTTCCCAAGTTTGATCAAGTTCGAGCGATTGAGGTTTTTCCTTGATTACCTATTCCTTTTTTGATCATTTTATATATTGTTCTCTTCCTAGCATTTTCTACTTGAATATGCAGTGGCGAGAGATTTAGTATTACTTCCATTGCAGCAGTGGGACATGTTCTCATTGCTCCAGTGATACATGCACAGGCTAGTCTCTGAATCTTTAAAAGGTTTGTCCTCGTAGTGATCAGATTAGCTCTCGTGCTTTTTGAAGTTGCACAGTTCGTACTTCTCCATGGCGCCCACAGTGAGCAATTTTTGTTTCTAAATTGTATGATTAGAACTCAAACGTTTTTGAAGACTAAAAAATATAAGTGATGAATGGTAGGTAATTTATAAAATTTTAGTAAGCCTGGTAACACAGCAGGTGGAACATTACGTGATTGATTTAGACGCTATTTTTGTCAGTGATACATATGAATGAAGCTCTGCTTGCAGTTCAAGCGCATTTTAGTGTTTATTCTTAATTTTAAATGTGTTTTAGTTATTGTAAATAGTTTCAATCAATATCCTAACTATTATAATCTATGTTTTGTAAATTTAGTACATATTGCAGTTCGTCGTTTAACTAGTCTAGCTTTAACTTTTTTAACATGTAAAAAACAAAGGACATTTTATCAAGTTATTGATATGGACTCCACTGCAAAAACACTTTTCAATCAAGATTCAACCACGTTGTGAAGCCCTTCACTTAAAAATTAATTTATATTACAAAAATAAAAAAAATATTTTATAGTTTTCGTCTTGTTTTCTTTCTGCTCCTCTCCATATTCCTGTTGACTCCTTCTCTATGTTACTTGTACTTACTTCTGGTCTACTCTGGGTTGATTTTTAAATAGTTTATATATATATATATATATATATATATATATATATATATAAACAATTTGAAATTTTTTGGGGATTGCAGTCACTTATTACGAAAAACTCTTATGTAATTTCCAAGCTTTCGAAATTTATTTTATTTCTTTTTCAAGGAATCTACAAATAAACAAAATGGAATATAATGGAAAACAGAAAAAATATTGTTTATTTGTAGATTCCTTGAAAAAGAAATAAAATAAATTTCGAAAGCTTGGAAATTATATAAGAGTTTTTCTTAATAAGTGACTGCAATCCCCAAAAAATTTCAAATTGTTTATAATATTTGATCAGTCAAGATATATCATTTTTTTATATATATATATATATATATATATAGCATTAATTTATAACGTTTCAAGACCAATTATGGGACGTGTTATTAAAAAAAGCACCGCGCAAATAATGCAGTCAAAAAAAACTACAATATCATGGGACGAAAGACAAGTTCGCGAAACAACAATCAATAAAAATGTTAAAGGATACAGGCGTCAACATTTTACCAATGATAGTTTGTGGACTAATAAAAGATCTAGGAATTCTCTGCAATAAAGCAGCTACTCATAGAAACTATGAAAAGATGGCCTAAAATCACAAAGATTGAACCCAAAAGTAAGTAAATAACATTACTTAACATTGATTTTCTTATATATAAATTACAATTTATCAATTTGTCCAAAGTTCTAAAATATTTCAGGTTTATGTTTGTGACGAACCAAGCGAGCCAATTCTCATGGATAGAGCAAAATTGTGAGGAGAAAACCTATAAATAAATGTACAAAAAAACGGTACAAAAAACCTTCTGTATGTTATCGGTGATCCATTCTAAGTGGTCAAGGAAATGGTTTTATATTGTCGAAGGCACAGTGCGACAGGACCAGTACTTAACAGTATTGCAAACAAAATGCTGTTACAAAATTCTTTGCTGACAACCTGATAAAGGTGCTCGACTGGTTTGACAATTAGCAGGACATTAATCCTATAGATAGCATTTGGAAGCAAATGAAGAAAGAAATATCTAATAAAATTATAACCACTAATCGAACGTTTAATAGAAGTATGGTACAGGACTAAAACCATTCAATATAACTGCCAGAGCTGCATGAAAATTTGCAAAAAGGAGCACGGCAATCATTGCTGCAAATGGTTGCACCACCAAGTATTAGGCTTAATCCATAATTTTAAGTATTTGCATATAATCACCCTTTTATCTATACTAATATTATAAAGAGGAAAGGTTTGATTTTTTGTTTGTTTGTATGTTTGTTTGTTTGTTTGTTTAAAATGAATAGGCTCCGAAACTACTGGACCGATTTCAAAAATTCTTTTACCGTTGGCAAGCTACACTATTCCCGAGTGACATAGGCTATGTTTTATTTTCAAAAAATATGGGGATCCTTACTAAAATGCCATTAATGTAACCAAAAATGACCTTAAAACCCTTACATCGCGTGCGCTGAGAATACTAGCCTCAAGGTCAAACCTTCCAATTAGTAGGGATCGGTTTTTCTCATGGCCAACCGCCGAAGGAGGGGCGAGCACCTGAAAATCAATTTATTTTGTTGCCAGAAAATAAAACAACATGTAATATTGTTTACAGGGAAGCGTTGACCCAATATATTTAGTGGCGAGAAAAGGTTCGTTTGTTTGTTTGTTTGAAATGAATAGGCTCCGAAACTACTGGACTGATTTTAAAAATTCTTTTATCGTTGGCAAGCTACACTATTCCCGAGTGACATAGGTTATGTTTTATTTTCAAAAAAGATACGGATCCTTACTAAAATGCCATTAATGTAAACAAAAATAACCTTAAAACCCTTACATCGCATGAGCTGAGAGGTCAAACCTTTCAATTAGTAGGGATCGATTTTTCTCATGGCCAACCGCCTAAGGCGGGTCGAGCACCTGAAAATCAATTTATTTTGTTGCCAGAAAATAAAACAACATGTAATATTGTTTACAGGGAAGCGTTGACCCAATATATTTAGTGGCTTTTGTTATTTTTCTTTAATCCCCGTGCAAAGCCGGGGCGGACTGCTAGTATTTTAATATTTATAAACATTATAAGCTACTAAATCACAGTTAACTGAAAATAAACACGAAACGTTGTTTTACAGCTGATTTAGATAAAATTATTAAACAAAACATTGAATTACTGTTTACGTTAGTCGTAAGAGATATCGTTTCTAACTTATTTAAAAAAATACAAATAAATAATAAACATTATCGTTTGCCATTTAAAGGGTTGCGGGAACATAAACGTAGGATAATTTTAAAAGTTCATGAACTAGAAATAAAGATATAGTTTAATAAAGAGTTATAACGAATCTTAAAAATCTTATTAACTATAGAAAATATATTGTAGGGAAGATCTGATTATGACGTCGGCATAATTAAACATAATTACATTCTTTGTGTCGGGAAATCTATTTTAATTTATTTAAACTTAAACCGAATAGTACGCATTATGTTGTGTTAAAAAATTAAACATCAGTATCTATACGTTTTTATCATTTATATAAAATAAAAGTCTGAACTTTTATCCAAAATGAGCGCAAGCTCTTTAAAACTGGCTTCGCGCGTTCTTCTTCTCCGACGCCGGCGTCACGTAAAGCGTCGCGCGGTTGCGAGTGCCTTCCACAACGCCGTTATTCACTTGTTGTTCGACGACGCTTCAATCGCTCCTCTGGCCAATCATGTATGCTTTGGTATCAACGGACGTCTGAAAAGAGAAACTTTTTCGACTTTTCGCGTGTCATGAACTTTTCAAAGTTTTGCGCGGGCTTTCGCTCGGTCAAGATATATTGAAGATGTTTTGTCTGCCAACGTCTAATGGTCAAGAGATGAGTGGGAGACGAGATGGCGTAAGTTTTTTTATTTATTATTAATTTAATGTAGAAATTAATTTTAATTTGAACTAACTGCAGTCAAATATGAAATCTGTCAAAATTATGTACTTACTCTATTTACAATTAGACCACACCAAATTTTTAAAGGAGTTTATAAAAAAGTATTTTAATATTTTTTCATTAAATTTTTATTTTTCATAGTTGTTGGTATTTTTCATATTTCATTAAACGGCATGCTGTGTTTTTGTAATTTTGAACACTATGGTATATTATTATTATACCGACAAATATTAGAATAAAAAAGAAGAAGCTTTGATATATTTAAATTTCTTAAGGTACTAATATGTAAATTTGTATTATTTTCTGCCTCATGAAAAAAAAAAGATAAACTTTCTTTGTTACAATCAAAATACATTTTAAAAATTTGTAATTCTAAAATTGATGGTAAAGTAGTGGCATTTGATCATTGGTTTTTTTCTGGTAAATATTAATATTCTGACGTTTTGTATAATTGTAATTAAGAAAAAAGACATTTAAAATATAACCTAATGTAATACTGTAATTTTTTAAATATCTTGAAACTTTGTCAGTTATTATGACAAAGTTCAGAAAAAATTTTAAAATTTTTGTAGTGAAAATTTAAAGCTCATGAACGATAAATGAGAAACTAGTAGCAGTAAATATTTTAAATTGCTCACCAGTTCCAAAATCAAGATATATTTTTAAAACTATTTAGTTTTTAATTTAGTTTTTTATGCATTTCAGTAAATAAGAAAACTGCTATTTTATTTGACTATTATTGGATTCGAGAAATAACAATAAATTATTATTTCTAATAACCGTTTTGAAAACTATTAATTTAGTTATTTTTTCTACTCCTATGATATAAAATGATGGTTTATTGTATATTGCAACCAACTAAGTGTATAAGCGGAGCCTTAAACGCCTTTTGCAACTTACTTATTCTGTATAGTAGTGTATAGGTTGTTAGTTCGCATTTCTCCTAGTACCTATTAGAGCTGCACTTGTAGAACAGCAATATGATGTATTTCAATTTACTTTTTCTCAATTCACTATAAAAATGCAATTATTGCTAGTAAAACTACAAACTACGGTTTTAGGGTAAATATAATTAGTCTGGATTTTGAGACAGTTCCCGTTAAAAAAATATTTCTGTTTCGGTTTATTGGCGGATTCCCGACCACCGCTCTTCCAGCCCCAAAAATATTTTTAAAAAACAAATAGTTTATACCTAATGAAAGCTCTTAATTTGCACCTTTCAAAAATGTACTTTGCATAATTTGCACCCTCATACTTTTTTTTAAAACTTTATTTAAAAATTGGCTTACTCAAACCAGATTCAAACGCTTATATCTCACTCCCTAAAGTGTATTTCGATATGCGCCTTTTACCAAAAATTTGCAATTTTAATTTTCTAATTTGCACCATCGTAAAATTTGCGAAAAACGGTAACAATTATTATAAAAATTAATAAAATTAGTTTCGGACTGCTGTCAGAAATATTTCTGAACGTGCATCAGCCAGAAAATGATTTTATTAATTTTTATAACAATTGTTACCGTTTTTCGCAAATTTTAAGATGGTGCAAATTAGAAAATTAAAATGGCAAATTTTTGGTAAAAGGTGCATATCAAAATACACTTTAGGGAGTGAGAAATGAGCATTTGAATCTGGTTTAAGTAAAGCAAAATTTAAAAAAAGTACGAGGGTGCAAATTATGAAAAATACGTTTCTGAAAGGTGCAAATTAAGAGCTTTCATTAGGTATAAACTATTTTTTTTAAGAGTGGTGGTGGATTCATGTTTAAAAATGTCCCCTTTAAACAATTGTAAAGTGTGCCGAGCGAAATCTGTGGGCAGAAATTATTTAAACATTTTTTTAAACAAATTTCAAAAATATTTGTTTTCTTCCATTTTTAGGGCCATTCAAAACAAAAAATATATTTTGTAATTTTTTCTGGCTCGATAATATCAATAATTTTATGTTTTAAAATTTCAGAAAGCAATTGGGACTTATTCTAATTTATATCGTTGTTTTTTAATTGTTAATTCAGCGAGTTTACTGGATTTTTAAGCCGTTGCGATCATAACACTCAGTAAAAGTATTTTTATGCTTTCAAAAATCTAAATCACAACTATAATAATATAATGGTACTCAGTTCACATAATTTTTGTGCTACAGAGACGTAGCATAGCGCGGAGCTCCACGTTGGCTTAAAAAGTCAATATACGCGCATAATTAACAGTTAAAAAACAATAATCTAAATTAAAACAACTTCCAATTACCCTTTGGAATCTTCAAACTTATTTAGATACTTGGTAATCCCATAAATATTGTTTTTTTTATGGAGTTTTCGAGTCCGAAAGTGCGGATTTTTGCATTTCTCAGATTTTAAATCGAATAATTTTGAAATAATATTAAAAAATATATTTTCAAATAAAAAGTATAGTTTGCAAGTCGAATTATAGACTTTACTTAAAATACTCGTAACAAAAGTAAAGTTTTTAACAGTACTTACCTACTTAATATCTCTACTAATATAAATCTGTCTTTTTATCTATTTTTTATTTACTTATTGAAATTATATATCACTGATGTGAATTATACGGATATACCCAGAAATTACTCAACGTTAACAAGCATTTAACTGGGATTAGTTAAACAAAACCATCATTATATTAACACGTGTAGAGCAAGCTTTGTACCTCTTTTTACGTATAATTCACTTAATGTTGACATTTCCTCGAAGAATGATCTCAAATGGCGGATAATTTGGTATCTTGTGCGGTTTTCGTGTTAAATATTAGATTTGCACTATTCCTTGATCTTAAATTTTATCGAGAAAAAACAAAAATTAAAATATGCCGCTCTCATTGCCTGTATATGTATATTACTCGTAATCTTTTTAGCCATCGGAAGCCTACTGATGGCAGTTTTACAGAAAGAAAGCTATAAGTACTTAACTAACGCTGCTTTTTCTGTGTTAAGCCTATTGAAAATGTATAACGGAGGGGATAGGGACCAAGCATCCAACAATCGTCCGATCGCTCTCCTTCCTACGTTATCCAAGGTTATTGGAAGACAGGTCAAAAAAATATTTTTATCATTTCTTTGTAAATATGACATATTGACAAGTCAACAGTTTGCATTCTTTAGTGGCCGTTGCACAAATGATGGTATGTTCTCTGTCTTCCACAATATATATTCTAACTTAAATGACCATGAAGTTTTTTACATTAATTAAGTGTCCATATAGAATGTTGATGAATCGGAATAGCAAATAAATAAGGAGAAATTTATATTCGCATATACATAAAAATAGACCAAATGCAAATTTATATATTGTTAATTTTATACCTTAATAATGTTTAAACTTAAAAAATTAAATTAATTATGGTAAAATTTCAACAACTGGGAGACCAATAGTCGGAAATAACCTAAAATTTTCGACGACTTTCCTCCAACTCTAAAAAAGTAATCGAGTAAAAGTACACATGCAACTTGAAAAAAACTAATCAAAGCTCTCTACAACATCTAGAATGAAAAGCGAAATACAAATTTCAATTAAAACTCCCTAGGAATTATATGTACCTAAGTAGTAAAAGTTGAAAAAATAATTGGGTTAAGGACATGCATATTCCAAAGAACAAAATTTTTTAACGGCCTTATTATAATTAAATTAAAATAATGGACGTAAAATATAAAAAGGAGCGCGAACGCTTCAATTTTTTTCGTCGAACAACAGTTCGGTATAAAGTGCTTGGATGACAAAATCCAAAATATAATAATTTATTACATAATTCGCCAATATTGGTGATTTCATATTACCCATCGGGGTACAAAAAGTTAGCTTATAGAACTTGCCATCAAACACAAAGTAATTGTTATTAAATACAAAATAAGAAGTTCAAAAAATGTTTGTTTATACAACCCACAATTGCCATATATGTGAGACCATTTCCTAACTATGGCTTTGATAGAAATATCCAAATACACATTACTAAATAAGATTTGTTTGGGTTGTAATTAAGTCTATATTGGCCAAAAACTTCCAGACGCTTAAAAGATCGACTTACGTCAAATGATAAGAAATTTAAAAAAATTTAAGAATAATCGATTTTTCGAATTTTTTTTTTTGAAATTTTGAGGTTATGGTTAAAATAACCACAACAAATCTTGTATAATTTTTTAAAATCTACAACTTTTATTTAATACTAATTTTCGTTTAACGTCAATTTTAGCCGAAAAGTGCATGAAAACAATCATTACTTTATTCACCCTCCAAAAACAACCCTTTACCACCCCCAAATGCTGGAGCAATTATTAACAACAAAATATGATTTCTTTAGTTTTTTCCTGTAGAATTCATTAGTAAAGTTATTTTAAACAATTTAGTGAAATTTAAACAAAATTATCAACAATTACTGAAAAAAAATCAAAATTATTAGCATATTCTTAAATAAATTCTCTGTTTTATAAAAAAGTAAACGTAAAAAACAAACAAAATGAGCTTTGAAAAATCTATTAAGATGATTTTTCACCAGAGAATTTTCATCTGAAAAATGGGTTCTTTTTTTTGAAAAAGTTCAAACTCAAAATATTTTTATTATTTTCTTTTGAAAAATTTTCATTATAATTCATTAATTTTATACAAAAATGAAAATTGTGTTATTAGTTGGAAAATTTGCAAATTTCTAGTTAATTTTGAGGTTTTGTTAAAAAGTACAAAAATTAAAGATCTTTTTATTACCTACAACTTTGCTATTAAGACATTTGTGTCTCTGGTATAAAATTTTCTCAGAAAACGCGACCAAACTATTGCCCGTGGATTTCTTTTACTTAACCCCCTCCCTAAGTTAGTCCCAGGATCCGTGGGTTCATTTTTTTTATGTTAGTAACCCCCCCAAACCCTTTTCCGTTGGGCTAGTCCAGGTACTAATTTTTGCCGAATTTTGGTTAAAATTATGTTAGTTTGCCCCGACTATTTAACAACGTTATTAAATGAATCTCAAAAAGTTGTAAGTACAATACCAGTAATTTAAATATTTCTCTCTTAATATAACATTATTGTAGCTTCCAGATAATAGCTGAAAAAATTGCCGAAGGCATACCCAATACCTAATCCATAAAGTTTTATATATATATACCTATATATAAAGTAAAAATTTTGGATATGTAGATTCGGCACCTAAGAAAATCGATCACTATTACAAATAAAAAATACAATTTCGTTCTTCTTCCTGTGACTGGTCTCCATTTTTTCTGTTCCCCCATTTGCTGCTGCTTATTGTTTTATTTCTTTTGATTTGTTTCTTATTTGAATTCAAAATTTAAATTTACGCTTAATAATTCAACTTCTTTAATATCTTTTAATTATCTAATGTTCTATCTAAATTCTTCATGAAAACCTAATACAAATTAAAAAAATCTTAGTAACCGATTTTCTTAAGGGCTTACACTTACACTTTCAGAAAGCTACCAAAAGAATAGTGCCCTCAAGAAAAAATTTATATCAATATATATATATATATATATATATATATATATATATATATATATAAAGATTAATTTAACACTAAAAATAAATAAAAATAAAAACACAACAACGTTCATAAAATTTAACAAATAAATTTTTGAAATTAAAATCCCGCATTTCATGACTACAGAATTTTACTTGATATAATAATAAAATCTAAATAAATAAATCATTAAAATGTTTTGCTCTCCTACTGTGTTAAAATAAAAACCATATATAAAAAACACACATATAAAAAAAGGAAATTGAAGACACATTAAAATTCAATCATTTACAAACAAACCTCCATACTAAAAATAACAAAATAATAAGTTTTATGGTGTAAATGTATATATTTTTATGTATTTTAATAGTGATGTACCTGAATTTTAAAATTTTTTATTAGTGTAATGTTGTCAAACGGAATTCGTCGCTTCTCTTATAACCTCACGATTAGTAAGTCATCACATTTTTAACAATATTTCTTTATTATATAAAAATTGTTCTTCACCACAGATGTCCTGAAGAAGAATTGAATAAATTCGAAAGCTTGACTGAAATCAAAGAGTTTTCTTTACTTACCTTGGACGTTGACTGCAACTCCACGATTGACTTCACGTTATATATATATATATATATATATATATATATATATATATATATAGCCAAGTTTAGCAGCCGCAAAGGAAGCATCACTTGAAAATGCCAGCTGAGATGTTGGCGAAACGTCGTGAAGACACAAACAACCAACGGATTGAAACCCGGAACACCACTACTGTTCATATATATATATATATATATATATATATATATATATATATATATATATTGTTATGGAATGTCTTCTTTGGCTCCGGCTTTTGGTCTGGGTTCTGATATTTCTTCTAAATTTGTTTTTAATTAATTTAAACGACTATTAACATTAACTTCAAAATTAATTTTCAATTCATTCAAAAATCAATAACCAAAAAAATTTTTGTTTCCATAACATTTTCCTATTTATATCCATTATAAAAACAATAGTCACTGGTCTATGTCGTCACACTTTACAGTAAGATATTTTATTTACATAATAGACACAGTGATACCATAACAAATCCCCACAATTAAAAAACTTAATATTTTCTCCAAAGATATATTTTGATTTTTTAAATTTACTTTTATTTTTTTTATTATTTTTTATAACCTCTTTATTCAGTGTTCCTTTACATTTTATTTTAAACAACATAACAGTTTTATTTATTTATTTTATATCTTTTTTATTTTCTCATCCCTTTTCTGATATTTCCCCATTATTTATTTTATTTCCTGTTTTTAATTTTAATTTTATTTTAATCTTATTTACTTTTATTTAACTATTTTATTTTTTTCTCTTTTTATAATTATATACAATGCTCTTCCAAATTTTCCTTAAAAGCAAACGACAGCCAGAAAGCCAAAGGAAAATCTTGCAAACGAAAAGTTTTACAAGAAAGTTCTTCAGAGACGGAATCTGAAGATAATATTTGCGATGATGACAGTGATGACGACATGGATCAGGATGATGAAAATTATAACAAATCTAATATTTGTGAAGAATTTGGGAAAAACAATGAGTTGTGGTACCGCTGTACAACGTGTGGACTCTGGTCACATGCCATGTTTTTTTTTTTTTTTTTTTTTAAAGAGGGCCAGGCTTAGAGGTAGTCCATGGGATTGCATCGCAGCTAGTACAGCTTATTGTGCACCCTCATTCACAGGTCCTCATTCTTCGTCAAATCCCAGGTTCTTAATGAACCAAGAGATTCTTTTGACTATGGTTTCCCGTTCTTCCCTTTGATCTCCAGTCGGTAGGCCAAGGGATCTCACACGCAGACCTTGCAGGGCTGGGCACATAAATATCACGTGGAAGGCTGTTTCCTCCTCCTCACCGCATTTTCTACATAGGAGGTTTTCAACTTGAATTCCCATCTTATGTAGGTGTCCGCGAAATACCCAGTGGCCGCTGATGAAGCCAACCACTTTCCGCAGGGTTTTCCTCCTCAGCCCAAGGGCATCTGCCGCTATAGCACCAGTAGGTGTCTGCAGCATTCTCTTTGACTGTATTTTACCTTCTGTTCTTTCCCAGCTCTTTCGATGTTCTATGCCCATCCACTGGCGAACAGCTCTTCGTGCTGTGTTGTAAGCAATACCACACGTCGGCTCTGGGCCAATGAGCGGGCTTTCAGCTCCTTTGTTTGCCCACTTGTCTGCTCCCTCATTGCCAGCGATACCTTTGTGCCCCGGAACCCAACTAAGGATAACCTTGTTGTACTCTCCCAGGGTTTTCATGGCCTGATGACAGTCCCATACTGCTTTAGAGGTAAAGTCAAAACTGTCAAGTGCCATTAGCGCTGCTCTACTATCCGAGTTTATGAATATGGTGTGGTCTGTCATACCACGCTCCAAACACACTCTTGCACACTCTGATAGGGCAACAACTTCAGCCTGGAAAACAGTAGCCAGCTTACCCAGGCTTACGCAAAACTGCGCCTTGGGTCTGACTCCATATATTCCCGCCCCAGTGCCTGTTGGCTTCTTCGAGCCATCCGT
This sequence comes from Altica lythri, assembly GCA_964028335.1. Taxonomy (NCBI): domain Eukaryota; kingdom Metazoa; phylum Arthropoda; class Insecta; order Coleoptera; family Chrysomelidae; genus Altica; species Altica lythri. Next base: position 19,892,373 of record OZ034802.1, on the reverse strand, counting down.
ATACCAAGTGAACCCCCTTTTCATATATTCAGGTTCACCTTTCTCCCAGGCAGCCCTGTCAATAATATTGACATTGTATGGCTTTTCTAGATCTGTGATCTTCACCATCCTGTCTGGTAGCATTTCCAAGGTGTCCATCTGTACAGTGTCCACAATCCTTGTATGCCCACTGGCGGCGTTATACTTCCAGTTGCCACTGCAACCCATTCTGTAGGCTGTCATCCTTGCCTCCCCTTTCACAATAATGTCGAGAGGTGGGAGGTTTAGCACTACTTCCAGGGTTGCAGTTGGAGTACCTCTCATGGCTCCTGTGATGCCAAGACACGCTACTCGCTGGATCTTTTGTAGTCTCTTTACAGCGGTAGTTTGCATCACCTTGGTCCACCAGACTATCGAGCCATACACCATCATCGGTCTTGCAACCCTAGTGTATAGCCAGTTAGTCATTTGTGGGCTCAGACCCCATGTCTTCCCAACGGCCCGTCTCATCATCATAAGTGTGGTCTGAGAGCGTTGCGTTATATGTGCCAAATGGCTGTTCCAGGTGAGCTTATCGTCTAGTCTTATTCCTAGGTACTTGAACTCTCTCTTAACCTGGATCTGGTTACCGAAGAGAGTTGGTATCCTAGCGATATCAACATTTCTCTTCCTTGTAAATGGTACCATTACAGTCTTCATTGGATTGACCCTCAGACCCTCCTGGTTACACCACCTTTCCACTATGAACAATGCCCTCTGCATGAGTTCTAGGCATGTGTTCATAAATTTTCCTCTTATTAGGACAACAATGTCGTCAGCATATCCTTGAGCGTACATTCCCTGTGCATTGAGCTCAGAAAGGAGGTCATAAACCACTAGATTCCACAGATTCGGTGACAGGACGCCACCCTGTGGACACCCTCTTTGTGCCTTGACCTCCTTTACCGTTCTACACAGAGATGCTTGCGCTCTCCTACTTTCGAGCATGTTGCCTATCCACCTCACCACAGTGTTTTCCACATTCCTTGATACCAGCTTTGACACAATAGAGCGAGTACTAGTGTTGTCGAAAGCTCCTTCTATATGAAGAAAAGCGACCAACGCTATTTCCCTATTTGAGATAGCATCTTCAATCTTGCAAACCAGCGCATGCAAGGCTGTTTCGCATGACTTTCCTTTCTGATAGGCATGTTGGTTCGGATGCAAAGGACGGCTTAAAAGGACCCTGTCCTTTATATGTCTATCCACTAATTTCTCCATGGTCTTCAGGAGAAACGATGTAAGGCTAATGGGTCTAAAAGCCTTGGGCACAGCATATGTGTCCCTTCCAGGCTTCGGTATGAATACCACCCTAGAGGTCCTCCATGCTGTTTTTGATTTTTTAAATTAACTTTTATTTTTTTTATTATTTTTTATAACCTCTTTATTCAGTGTTCCTTTACATTTTATTTTAAACAACATAACAGTTTTATTTATTTATTTTATATCTTTTTTATTTTCTCATCCCTTTTCTGATATTTCCCCATTATTTATTTTATTTCCTTTTTTTAATTTTAATTTTATTTTAATCTTATTTACTTTTATTTAACTATTTTATTTTTTTCTCTTTTTATAATTATATACAATGCTCTTCCAAATTTTCCTTAAAAGCAAACGACAGCCAGAAAGCCAAAGGAAAATCTTGCAAACGAAAAGTTTTACAAGAAAGTTCTTCAGAGACGGAATCTGAAGATAATATTTGCGATGATGACAGTGATGACGACATGGATCAGGATGATGAAAATTATAACAAATGTAATATTTGTGAAGAATTTGGGAAAAACAATGAGTTGTGGTACCGCTGTACAACGTGTGGACTCTGGTCACATGCCATGTGCTCTGGATGGAATTCTGCAGAAGGATATATTTGTGATTTTTGTGCCAAATACTAAAATGGGATCCCTCAAACATTTATAATAACATTATTCTTTGATTCAAGTTACTTTACAGTGTCTTTGATGGTGAAGAACTATTAATTATTTGATTTGTTCATACATACAGGTTTGAGCGTCATAACTCCTTTGCCTGAGCGGTATTACCCGTGGTCCGGGGTAACGGCGCTCAAACCTCTTTTTTTTAATATGGCTAATTATTGTTGCTCATTCGAAGATTTACACGTTTTCGTTCTATATATAAATTACCAAATATCTAAACTAGTGTTTTTTTGACAAAAATTTAATACAGAGTTAAAATTATGAAAAATATGAAAGTTTTTCCTTAAGTGAGCGCCATTCGCCCTGCTTACCCTACAAACATTTTAAAAATCTTTATTTTATGTAAAATAATCTTAATTTTTTTTTACTATTTGTATGTAGTACAAGATAAAGGTAATAATCCAATAATTTGTCAAAAAGGTTATCGAAGGACATATTTAATTAATAAAAAAATAGAGATACTTTCTGAATTAAAATGCGAGCGGGAAAGTGTTGTTTTACGCATGCTTGTAAAAAAAATAATAAAAATACGTTGCCTCAAAAGTAATTTCAGTTCCCTAGTATAAACTGTCAATCTTTCTCGAGAAGTCAGTTAACATAACAAATGTTTTCATCTGTTAGATTGAATTTGGTCGACGTCGATGACTTTCATTTTCACGGCTTTTCGACTTTTTTAAAATAGTTGTTTTGCCAGGAATACCTTGTTTTTTATGATTATTATCTCTAAACTGTACTTAAGCCTTCCCAAATGTTTGAGCTAATTTTGTCCATTAATTAATAATAATACGTTACCTCATAAGTAGTTTCAGCTACTGTTAATTGTCGATTTTTCTCGGAAATCAGTAAACGGTATAAATGTTTTCCTTTGTCAAATTGGTTCTCAATCGACGTCAGTGAATTTTATTCTTTAGACTTTTCGTCCTTTAAAACAGTTTACATGCCAGAAATACACTTGTATTTTTATGCGTTTCATCCCTAAAATGTACTTAAAACAAATTTGAAATTTCGGGTGATTTTGTCAAACAATAATAATACGTTGCGGCATAAACGACGGTTTCAGAAATTGTGATAGCAACTGTAATCTATCAACAAAAACAGGAAGTCGAAGGAAATAAACAAAGCAATGTTGAAAGTGGTATATTTGTTTATTTATTTATTTGTAAAATTTTGGGATACTTACAGGTTTACACCCAATAATAGTATCCACTAATACAATTTTTCCTAATTCTAACCATTTCCAAATATGCAAAAAAATCAAATAAGAATTACTAAAATGCGTAAAAGAAACAATTGATTCGATAAAAAAAGATAAAGTTCACATGCAAGTAAACAATCATTTGAACAGAATTAATAATAAAATAATAAAAGTATTTAAATTAAACAACAAAAAAATAGTAAACAATTCTTTCAACAAAAAAAGAAATCGCTTGTTGATGTAGGATAATATCTAAAGGATATAATTACCCAAATTTTTAACATCGAGAAAAAAGAAATATTATTTTATAAATATTGATTTTACTTGTTTTTTAAACGAATACAACGATACAAAAAAAATGTCCACATCCGAACAATATCTATTGAATTCCATGCTCATTCTGTTAATTGGTGAATTTATACCTAAATTAGTATTGAAATGTGGATTGTAAAGTAATTGTCTACTACGAGTATTTTTTTGAGGAACATGAAATGAGAGTAGACTTAATAGATGCGGCGAATCAAATTGGTTATTTATGATTTTATATAAAAATGTGAGGTCATTTATTATTCTGCGGTGTTCCAACGGTATGATTTGATACAGTTTTTTTAATTCGCTCATATTGTTATTAATGTAAACGTTTGTCACTTGAAAATTTAAGAATTTCACAAAATTATTTTGAAGCCGCTCAAGTCTAATTTTATATAAATTAAAATTTGGATTCCAGATGATACTAGCGAAATTAAGCCGACTGTAAATATAAGCAAAGTACACGGATTTAAGAGTTTCAATATTTTTAAAATTTCTACATGTTCTTTTAATAAATCCTAACAATCTAGAGCACTTGTTTATTAAATAGTCTACATGCAGGTTGAAACTCATCTTACTGTCGAAAATCACTCCTAAATCTTTTACAAAATTTTAGCGTGCAATCGCTTTATTATTAACAATATAGTCAAAGCATATGGTATATTTATTTTTTGTAAAAGTAATAGATTGACACTTACTAATAGTTAACTGGAGTTGGTTTTGGGAACAGTAGTGTGTGAAGTTGTTGATATCCTTTTGTATTTGTATACAATCCCTTACTGTTTTACCTTTATTAAATATTTTTAGATCATCTGCATAGAGAAGAAAATTCGAAAATTTGAAACATTTTTTAAATCGTTTATAAATATTATAAATAGGAGTGGTCCCAAATGGGATCCCTGTGGTACTCCCGAAGTAACTGTAAATGCATCGGCCTTAAAACCATTAACCTCCACAATTTGGGTTCTATTGAATACGTAAGAAGCAAACCAACTCAGCAATGATCCATTTACACCAATATTAGCTAACTTTGAAATAAGAATATTATGATTTACTTTGTCGAAAGCTTTGCTAAAATCAGTGTAGATAGAATCGATTTGAACTCTAGAGTCCATATTTTCCGAAATATATTGTGAATAGATGGCCAAATTAGTTTCTATACTTCTTTTATGATAAAATCCATGCTGTTCATCAAAAATGCAAAGTTTACTAATGCCCCTATAATTATTAACTTGACCCCTATCACCACAGTTTTTAAAAATAGGAATTAAAAGAGCAGTCTTCCACAGTGTCGGAAAAGTTCCAGATTCCATAGATTTTTTGAAAATTAAATATAAAGGTTTACAAAGCGATTGTGCACATTTTTTAATGAATGTTGAGGGATAACCATCAAAACCGGCTTCTTTTTTCTCATTTAGAGAATTGAGTTTTTCAAGTACTGATTTCTCCGTAAAATCAATGTTATTTACTAACGTTTCGTTAGAATCATGACAATTTGATGAATTTGAAAGTTGGTGGTAAGGCTCATACACAGATCTAAAAAAAGACGAAAAAAGGTTACAAACGTCCTGAGGACTTTGACTAATTGTATCATTAAACTTTACCTGTAATGGTATACTGTGATCCCGGCGAGAATTGGATACATAGCTCCAAAATTTTTTGGGTGAAGTCTTTAAGTCTTCCTCAATTTCTGCTAGGTAATTTTTAAAATCTGACTTAATTAAGAATTTACTTCGCTTTCTTAATAGTTTATATTCTTCATAATCACGTAAGTATAAAGATGGCGGAAAGTGAGAAGTGCAAAAATGTTCTCGCTGCCATTATTGAAGAAAAAAACTTTACCGAGAAACAATTTAAATGTTGTCAAACAAAAACAACTAAAAATATAGTGTGTGTAAATTGTGGTAACATATTCCACATATCATGTGCAGTGAAAAACAAACTTAAATGTGAACAAATATGTGACACCAGAATAATATGCTGTCAGCCATCCAAGCAAAGCACAAAAACAACTAGTTCTAACAACTGTTCAGAAGATAAGGTAAAAATAAATATTTTAGAAAAAGAAATTGATCTACTCAAACAATTATTACATGAAAAAGAACAAAAATTCTCTCTAATTCAAGAAAATAATTTACTATTAAAACAAAAAATTAATTACTTAGAGGAAACGAAACATAAAGAAGAAACAAAAACTGAACCAAACAAAAAACCAATCATCAACAAAAAACAACTCACACTATCTCTCCAATCAACACAATCATCTATGACAACAAACAATAATGGGAATAAAACCAGTGAACCTCCGGCGTTGCCAGATTCATTAAAAATATCTGAAAACTCATTAGAAAAGGTCCAACATAATATAATGAAGGATATCGTGAACCTAAATAACAACGATAACAGCCCTTTGGTAGACAACGAGGGTTTCCAGAAAGTAATACATAGGAAAAAAAATAAACCACGAAGAAATTTTGGAGAAAATGAGAAGAATACAGAATTTGGAGCTACAAAAAAAGCTTGGATTTATCTGTATCGTGTCAATCGTCATGTTACTTGTGATAAAATCGATAATTATCTAAAAACCCAAGATGCTTTTAAGGATGCTGATATCTCTATTAAGGAGCTCCCAACAAATGAAACCCAAAATAAGTGCTTCATGTTAGGTATAGATTTTGACCTCAAAGATGAAATCTATAAGCCTTCTACTTGGCCTAAGTCTGTTGCATATAAAAGGTTTGACTTTAGGAAATACAATCAGTATGACAGGCGGAATGAGGATTTTTAAGAAATCTCTCACCTATTGATGAAGATCACAATAAAAAAATCAACGACGAAGAAGAAACTCAAGTCAAGTCAAGAAGCAAACAAGACCTTAAGAATACTTCAATCGGACCAATCACCAAATTACAAGTTATGCACTTAAATATTCAAGGTATCTCCAACAAGGGGCCACAGATAGAAGTACTACTGGACTTAAACCCGGCTGATGTCGTCTGTTTCTCGGAACACTGGCTTACAAGCAATGAATTGAAAAGCATGAATTTGAATAGTTACACACTGGTAAGCTCATTCTGCAGAAAAGAATCTATACGGGGAGGGGTCTGTATGTTCGCAAAAAATGAAATTTTCTTTAAACCACACAAATATAATGAATGCTTGGAAAAAAATTTTGAAGTAGCAGTAGCTTCTCTTGATTTAACGAAGGATAGGTTACTATATATCATCACAGTCTACAGGACACCTAAAACAAATATTGACATTTTTATTGATAAAATGTATGATCTGATGTGTAGAATTTACAAAATTAATTGCTACTATATTTTATGTGGAGACTTAAATGTTAACTTCTTAATAACCAACACTGAATCAAAAAAAATAGTGAATATGTTTAAAGAATTTGACATGCATAATCACATTGACAAGCCTACACGTATTAATAACAGCATTGATGCAATATTCTCAAATATAACTGCAGTCTCTGCTGTTGTGAGCGAAACGCATCTATCAGATCATACATTTCAAATGTGTGGGTTCGAAATGGATATTACAAAAGACAGCACCAAAAATATGTATAGACGGGTTTATTCTGATGCAAACCTGAATACATTCAAAGATCTGCTCCTGCGCGAATCATGGGAAGAAATTTACAATCCAAGCAATGATATTAACAACGCTTTTAATGAGTTTTATTCTATTTTTAATTTTCACTATTTAAATGCATTTCCACTTGTAAAAATAAAAACTAAAAAAAAACAAACAAAGCCATGGATTACCAACGAAATTAAAGAACTCCATCAAACCCTTTGTGATCTCTCTAAGCTAGCAAAATCAACAAACAATCAGATTATCAAAAATAGATATAAAGACCTAAAAATAATATACAAAAACATAGTAAAAAAACAAAAATTAGAATATAATAACAATAGAATCAAAAACTCTAAAAACATCAGTAAAGAAAGCTGGAAAATTGTCAATGAAACAAGAAATAACACTAATAATAATAGAAATCAAACACCAAAAATTTTAATTGATAACAAAATTGTCACTGACAAAAATATACTATGTAACCACTTTAATGATTTTTTTCTGGATAACAAAGCGCAGAAACCAAACACAAATCTGTTGAATCTGCATCCCCATTCAGTTTTCACTTTCTTTCTTACCCCAACCACACCTTATGAGATAGAGGAAATCATATCTAAAACAACTAAAAAAACAACACCAGGGAATGATGGAGTTCATGGAAAAGCTCTAAAAGCAGTAAGTAACATTATTTCATATCCACTTTCACACATAATTAATAAGTCTTTTTGTATGGGCGTTTATCCGAATGTACTTAAAATATCAAAGTCAATACCAATATTTAAGAATAAGGGCGCAGTAAACGAGGTTAGCAACTACAGAAATATTAGTCTACAGTCGCAATTTGCCAAAATCATTGATTATAGCTACAATATGAGACTGACCAACTTCTTAGAACAAAAGGGGCTAATACCAAACTGGCAACATGGCTTTAGACAAAACCGATCAACAGAAACTGCAATCAGTGAACTCTGCAATAATGTTTATAATCACCTAAATGACAAAAGATATCCACTTGCTCTGTATTTTGATCTTAGTAGAGCATTTGACACTGTGGATCATGATCTTCTCTTAGAGAAGCTTTATCGCATAGGTGTTCGAGGTGTCACGAATGACTGGGCTGCATCCTATTTGCGTGGAAGGTCCCAGATTGTAGCTATAGAAGATGCTAAATCCGCTCCCGGGTTAATAACGGAAGGAGTTCCCCAGGGCTCAGTGTTAGCCCCACTACTTTTCATATTGTTCATGAGTGACTTAGAGTACTCATGTCCAGCACCTAGAGTAATTACTGTTGGTTATGCTGACGACACCAATCAACTTATTGCTGAAAACAATCTGTCTGACACAGTTAGTATCTCAAATATTAGCGCAAATGAATTCCAAGGTTGGTGCTCAAATAATGGTTTATTGCTTAATTCTAATAAAACAGTATTCATGCTGTTTCAACCAAAAAATTCAAGTCTACATGAAAGTCAGTTAATAAAAATTGAACATAAATCTGTACACCAGGTAAGTGAGGTCAAGTTTCTAGGCCTAACAATCGACCAAAAGCTCACATGGGAAAGACACACAGATAATCTTGCATCTAAACTCTGTAGCAGTTGTTTTGTTATAAGACAACTTAAACCAACTGTGTCTTTGGATGTACTAAAACTGACCTACTACGGACTTGTGCATTCGGTACTCTCTTACGGCTTGATCTTCTGGGGAAATTCCGCACATATGAATAAAGTCTTTCTCTTGCAAAAGAGAATTATTAGGTGCATGGTAGGTGCCTATCCTTCAGAACATTGTAAGCAACATTTTATAAAATTATCAATATTAACTCTTCCATGCTTGTTCATTTATCTATCTGTGCTATATATTAAAAAAAATCTTTCAAATCAAACAACTAATAACATGATACACCCATACCCTACTCGAAAAGGTGGCGAACTTCGTACACCCTTTTCAAGATTAACAGTGGGCCAAAACTCCCCACACTATCAAGGAACCATCTTATTTAACCATACGGTTAAAATTTTGGGCAATATAGAAAACTTTAAAAAATTCAAGTTCATGCTGTTTCAGTTTCTTGCAGGTAAGGCCTTTTACTCTGTAGAAGAATTTTTATCAGATTAATCTTATAACTTAAAATGTATTTACCCAATGTTAATTTTAATTGTCTTATGTTTTAATTAATCATTTATCTAATATCTTAATATCTCTAAAATTTTAAACTTGTGTGAATTGAATAGTGTGAATGGGTTCTTTGTATATGGATGGTATGATGATCCTTTGAATGGATGTGTACTGTATGAGTTGACTAGTCTGATAAGTTTTTTTTTTTTAACATTGTAAAAATGTAAAGAAATAGTTATTTATGATATGAGTGTTAAAAGTGAGGTTTTATTTTGTGAGTGAAAACGTTTGTGAAATGAGCGGAGCGAATTGAACAATTTCACGAACAAAATAAAATCACTTTTAACACAAATACCATACAATGTTTTTTGTACAACTTCCCTATTTTGATAATGAAACGAGCGAATTTGCAATGACAATGAACCAAACCGTGTTAAAAGTAAACTAAACCGTGTTAAAAGTAAACTTGTTTACATGGCAACGTGTTAAAAGTATTTTTAACACGCTGCTATGTAAACAATCGTTTTTAACATTGTTTGCTATCATTAAAAGTGTCACTTTTAATGACAGTTGTACAAAAAAATTTTTACTGACGAATAAAATTCTATTCTATTCTATTCTATTCTGTTTCCAAATCTTTTCCACTTTGCATGAATGCGGTTTTTTTATAATACAGTATTTATTTTCAATTGCTTATTATATAAATCTACAAATCTATATCATTTAAAATATTTTGTGTAGGGGAAAGTGGTCACCCTTCGTACACTTTTCAGATTTTAGTTTTTTACTTAATGATTAATCATCGAATTTATCTGGTTTATGTACCTAAGTGTAAGAAATATATTGTAGTTTGTCACAAAAAAGTCCCAAACTGTTATGTAAAAAGGTTAAATAATTATGGCCATTTTTCTACGATAAGATATTTGTACGAACGTACCCCATACATGGGGTACGTTCGTACAGTAGGTGGGGTACTTTCGTACTACATGGGGTAGATTCATACAGGGTAATTAAAAAGCCAATTAAAGTCGTTAAATTCTTATTATTTATTATTAAAATATTTTTTAATAAAAAAATGAACGAAAAAAATATATTCTTGACCCATAGTCGGATAAATCTTCCTTCATAAACATAACAAAAAATAAAATCTTTCTACATTAGTTTACTTATTTATAATCACATTTTAAACTTAAATAAGGTTTTCTCATATTTGGTTGTCACTTTGGTATTTATTGCACGTTATAGTTATTCAAATCAGCTGCAAAATTAAAGAGTTTAGCTGTTCTAGCTGTTTGGCCTATTCGTGGTTGAGGATCAGGGAGGATCATGGTGATATCGTTGATATCTAGAGTGTGTATATCTTCTACATCAGGAAAAAAGAATGACCATGAGAGGCCAGGTTTCTTCCGAAGATATGATACTTTCAACTCCGTACCCGAATAATGATTTAGAACTTTTCCGACGTAATGAACAATAGAAGTCTTTTTTGCAAACTTTACTAAAACATAACAGTTATCCTTGATCCTCTCTGGTATCACATTTGAATTATCAATCATAACATAATTATCAATCTCCTCGTCCATCTCCAAATCAACTGGAGATGTCGAACTCTCCCTTAAGCTGAATTGCGATGCTTCAGATTCATCTGAGTCTTTATCACTTTCTATTTTTTTAGTTTTCTTTTTTATTTGTTTTGAATTAAATTCCTTCAAACAGCGTTTTACTGCTTTGGCTCTAGCTTTTCTTTCTTGTTCAAGTTTTTTCAAGTCTTTTTGTCTCTGTTTCTCTTCTAATTCACTTTTCTCAGGTGAATCTGTATATATACGGGATTTACCCGGTTTTCTTCCTTTATTGGTTTGTTTGTTCCTGGCAATTTGAGGATAAGGTCTTATGACTTCTGGTGTTAAAGGAAGATGTAAACTCGGTTCAGATTGTGCCTTAACCGTAGAGGTGGAAGGTTCGCCAGTTCCTGCAACAATGTTTTCAGGATTTTGGAGCATAAAAGGCGACTGCTCACAAATATCTGACTCAATGATATCAGTCGATGGCATGCTACTGGAAGGTTGTGGTTTTGTAGCGACAGTACTTGTTTCCGGATTAGGTGGAACATTTACCGAATTATTTAAACCATACACATCAATGGGAGCGAAATCTTCATCGCTAAAGGCCATTTCATTGAACGGCCATATACCTGGCTTTTCAAATCCACTCCTAATATTTTTTGCAGTGAAAGATTCGAAATATGCAAGTTTTACTAGTTTAGGAATAGTATATATATTGATTGTTTTGCCAGGATTCGACATATGCCAATTATTAAATGCTATTTTTAACTTTGCCTTGAATGGACCGAACACTCCAACGTCCAAAGGTTGCAATCTATGACTTGTGTGCGGAGGAAACGATAAAACAATGATGCCATTATCTCGAGCATATGTTATAGCCTGCAAGCTGATGTGGCTCTCGTGATTATCACATAGCAGCAACATCGGATGATCTTTAGAGCTCAGTGTGTATTTCTGAATGTGCCTCAATACGGAAACAAATATATCAGCATTTATCCACCCACTTCTATTAGCAGCTCCAAGGCTTCCTTCAGGCGCACCATCGAGAAAATGATCTTTGTAGTGCACTCGTGGAAATACAAATAGCGGAGGGATAGTATTTCCACTAGCCGAAATAATAGCCCCAAATGTTATTAATTCGCCTCTTTCCGCGGACACGATTTGTCCAACTTGTTTTTGTGATTTGGGAGCCAGAATTCTAGGAGTTTCTAAAACAGTAGAAACGCCAGACTCGTCAAAGTTGAATATCCTGTCGGCAGTAAATTTATGTCGCTGTAACACATCAGCCAAATTATTGTAGAACACTTGGACTGCATTTTTATTAAAAGCGAATGATCGAGCAGCGCTAGTGTTTTCGGGCTTCCGCAGACTGAGGTTAGCGTTTCGTTCCCTATATTTGCGCATCCACTCTAAACCAGCCATTTGATTTTCGTCCCATTTCGCTGGATATTTTAAATTCAACGCTTTGGCGTATTCGTAGGCAAGTTTCCGAATTTGTATTGTCGTTAGCCCATAATGCATTTTGCAGCAGTTGATAATATAGTCATTTAAGCGTGTCTCTTCTTCCAAGGAGAAGACTTGTAGACTACTAAATTTGGAATGAAAAATTCGTGAGGGTCCATCGGCATTAGAGGCATATTTAAATTTCTTGACTCTACTTTCCAACGTCGATGTTTTGATGTTGTATTTCAACGCGGCTTTCCTATACGACAACCGTCCTTGTATTACATCATCAATTGCTAAATTCATGGACTCTTCATCCACTTCTTGAGAACGCGTACCCTTTTTTTTATAATTTCGCACCATGGTTCTGCAATAAAATAGTAATTTTGAGGTTGACTTAATATAAATATTTCATATAGTTAGAGGTAGCAAACTGCATTAAAGTTAAATTACGTTATTGTGCTGCCTGTACGATAATTTTGAAACGTAATATCATATTTTTATTCATGAAAATCGAAATTTGATGTAATATTGAATAAAAAAATCTGATGGGGAGCATTCGTACGCGTACGAATGTACCCCCTGACTGACTGTACGAATGCACCCCAATGCCTTCACACAAAATTAAAATACAACTTTATAAAAATTCCGATTTAGTTTGAGAAATATAACAGTTAAAGCACAAAATAAACAATATTAACATCTATAAATCATCGTCATTTTGTCAAAAACATAACAATTTTACTCACAATATTGAACAGAACCTACCTAAAGAATTTACTTGAGACGCGCGAAAACACACTACGTCTTGTCAACTGATACACCGTAGTTCGACTGCAGCGATACTCCGCTGATAACATGGCGTCCATTATGTCTTCGCACACAGACAAATGCGAGTTTGTGTGCAGTTTATTTTTTTTGTTATACTCACTGTACGAATGTGCCCCACGTACGAAGGGTGACCACTTTCCCCTAAGTTTGCTAATGTACATTTTTTGTTATCTCACAGTAAAGTATATGAAGAAAAATATGTTCGCTAGTCATAAACAAAAAGATAATTAAGTTTCTAAATTTAATAAGTACCTCGAAACTTTTTGGCATACGATAAACTCCATAATGAACTCCTACCCATTTTTCCAACACAATTAACTTCATCGGAATCGGAAAAAGCAAATAGCGACCCTCTCTGAATTTGGAGGAAAAACAGAATTATGCTGCTAATGATTTATTTACCTAAAATAAAGGTATACATATTATAATGGAGAGACAGGAAGATCTAATTTATTCATAGAATCTTGGAGAAGTGGTTAAGCATGCAGCCGTGTCGCGTTTCCCTATAACCTGCGAAGTTTGCTCTTTCTCATGGTGGGGTGGATAACACATAAAACTGATATTATTAAAATCATTAAAATCTATAAGTAATTAAAAAGCAGTCATTAATTTTGATAGTAAAACATCTTAATGTCTTTAATAGTGGCACATTTAGGTAATAATATTAAAAAAAATAACGTAAAAAAATCAATATTAAAGAAGTTGTTTAAAGTAGAAGCATTAAAAAGTATTATAAATAAGCACTGAACTTAAATTCGAAATATGTACTTTTAAAGTGTAGCTATTCTCGACTATTGATCAGACGTATCATTTTTAACACGGTTTTATTAGTTTCACTTGTATGTTTGTGGGTATGTGTATGTAACTCTCCGTTGGACCAAGAGCTTCTGGCTTATTACTCTTAGTATATCCCACCACTTTAAGGGTGTTTGTTGGCCGAGTGGGCTAAGGCGGGTCTTCGCTAACGGATTCACCGGTTGGGTGCTCAATTTACGAAAAAAATGGCATAAATTATTTTTCGTTTATTATTGCTTAAGTTCATTTAAAAAAATATTTTTAACTTTTTAGTTCGATGTGCTTTAAAAGCGTGTTTTTTAATTTTATCAAACTATATTTATTTAAATAAAAACATTAATATATCAGTATAAAATAGTATCATTATCGTTTCAAGAAAAAAATTAGCTTGATAATAATATATTACATAGCAAAAGTGGTAAGTAGCTATTTACCCCCCCCGAGTTTAAAAATGACGCACGAGCGTGTTAGCGACGAGGGTGTGATTCCACGAGTGTGTAAACGCATTATCACAATATTTTATTTCCCTCCACGCTCACTACTATAAATTGAAAGAAAAACATATAACAGAATGTTATATTTTTTAATAACACAGTACATACATTATTATTAGTTGTTATTAATGCCCGTTAATTTGCCCCTTTTGTTTGTCATAAGTACGCGTACTTGGCACCCTTTTTTGTATATATATATATATATATATATATATATATATATATATATATATATATATTGATATGGATACTTCCTCCGGGAACACCCTCCCTCAATGAAGATCTCGGTCGTGGATTCACGATTCTTAAATTGATTGTCTTTACAATCAATTTAAAAAATATTATAAAAATCTCTTCTTTTCAATTTCCAATCTTCTTTTAAATCTTTCTTCTTCCCATATTCAATTCTTACTCCATATCTTGTCTTTCTTACTATTTTCCAACTCCTTCTTGCTACCGCCTTTCTATTTATCTATTACCTTTCTGCTCTCTTAAAATTTCCAATTCTCTGCTTTTCTGTATCTTCCAAGTTCTGATTTCTATTTCTATTTGCTCTTGCTTTATTTATACTTCTTCTAATATTTATTTTCCTTTCTATTTACTTTTAAAATAAGATTTATTTAATTGTATTTCATAACTTTTTTATTAATGACAACCCTCTTACATATTCAATGACAATCCAATCAATAATAATAACAAATCTCAAAACAACTTATAAACTAAACAAAAACAATCCAAATACAAAAATACTTAATCTAGACAACCAATTTAAAAATATTGAAACACGTATGGGGGCTTTTTACACAATTTATTTACAAAATTGTTAAGATACACTGAACTCTGCTGGATAACGTCTAACTACTTGACAATACAATGAACTCTTCTGAACACTTGACTCGAACTGACGTTAACTGTCCGTGCATCCCCTTATATACAACATTATTTAATCTAGTTAGTGTGTTTAGAAGTTTCTAGAATTTTCTAGAAACATTATTTAAAATGGTCAGTTGATTTTTTTACAAACTTCTAAAAATCAACTGTCAACAACAATCTTTCAAATTAAGGTCCCTTCCGTTACGGTTATCCCGTTACACTGCCCCCTCCTTAGATTCATTCCTCCTGGAATGTTATTTCCTACATCGGAATCCCGCACACTCCCTGAGCCAGCCAAACCATCTTCTTGGAGTTGCTGCGCATCTCCACTGTGGTTTCCCTGGTAAGGCGCCAAACGATCGTGATGGACCACGACGGGTTTCCCTCTGGGAATTTTCACGATCCGATAAATGACATCGTTAATCTTCTTCTTGATGGTGTAAGGACCTTCCCAGTTCTTTTGTAATTTGGGACAAATACCTCGACGCCGTCGGGGGTTATAGAGCCAGACTAAATCTCCAACTTGGTAACTCTTTTCCATTGTCCGTGTGTCATAGTACCTCTTCATCCGATCACTGGATAATTGTAGTTTTCCACGCACCAGGTTGTGTATATTCTCCATTCGATCCTGAAGGTCAGTGACATATTGTTCACGTGCCATTTCTTCACCAGGTTTACAACCAAACACCAAGTCACATGGTAGCCTCATTTCTCTACCGAACAGGACCTTCGCAGGCGTTTGGCCAGTTGATTCGTTGATGGCCGATCGAATTGCCATTAGAAATAGTGGAATATGTCGATCCCAATCCCTCTGACAATCTGACACCACTTTTGACAGATAGTTGGTTATAGTCCGGTTCATTCGTTCCACCATTCCATCAGACTGAGGGTGCATCGCTGTGGTTCTCGTTTTGTGGATGCCTAATCTTTGGCAAACTTCTTGAAACAGCTTGCTCTCAAAATTTCTTTCTTGGTCTGAATGTAATTCTAATGGTACCCCAAATCGGCTTACGAATTCTTCAACCAATATATCTGCTAAAGTGGTAGCTTCCTGATTGGGAACTGCATATGCTTCAACCCATTTAGTGAAGTAGTCCATTACAACAAAGATGCACTTGTTTCCTACATCGGTCTGTGGAAGTGGCCCCAATACATCTACTGCGATTCTTTCAAAAGGACTTCCAACCAGGTATTGCTGCATTTCCGCGTTCGGTTTCCGGTGCGGACCGTTACTGGCAGCACATGTAGTGCATTTACGACACCAATCTTTAACATCATTGGTGCAATTTACCCAGTAAAATCTATCTCGGATCTTTTGCAGCGTTTTCGTGATACCCAGATGTCCTCCAGAACTATCGTTATGCATCTGTTTTAAAATTTCCGGTACAGCATTTCTTGGGACCACTATTTGTTTCCTTGTTTCTGTGCCCTCGGAATTTTCTACAAGTCTTTTAACGAGCCCTCCGTCCAAAATTAAAGAGTTCCATTGGGACCAGTATGCTTTTAAAGCAGGAGAGGATGAGGATATCTCTCTCCACAACGGACGTCGGTCCATTCTCTTCCACTCTCGAATCTTTCTCAGAACGGGATCGTTTTCTTGTTGCTCCTCCAGCATAGAGCTCTCGTCTTCTGGCACAACCTTAACTAAAGCAAGTTTTTCCTCGTTCTGCTCCATACGGGTACAATGGGGGCAATCAGGTCGACATGGTCTTCTGGAAAGTGCATCAGCATTACGATGTCTGGTTCCAGGTCTGTGCTCGATTTCAACATCATATTCCTGCAGTTTTTCGAGCCATCTTGCTATCTGTCCTTCTGGGTTCCTAAAGCTAAGTAGCCACTTTAAACTAGCATGGTCTGTTCTGATCAGGAATTTTCTGCCATACAGATATTTATAAAACTGTTCGACGGATTTTACAACTGCTAACAGTTCCCTTCGAGTTACACAGTAGTTCTTTTCAGCTTTCGATAAAGTTTTGCTGAAGTAACCAACCACTCTTTCCTTACCGTCTTGTAGCTGTGACAAGACGGCTCCAATTCCCACATTGCTGGCGTCGGTGTCCAGAATAAGCTTACCAGCCGGAAGTGGATAAGCAAGAACAGGTGCTGACGTAAGCTGTTTCTTCAATATTTTAAACGCCTTTTGACATTCCTGATCCCAACAGAAGGACTTATCTTGTTCTGTCAAACGTGTCAAGGGTTTGGCGATGTCTCCAAAATTCTTGACATATCGTCGGTAATAGGAACAAAGACCCAAGAAACTCCGGAGCTGATGTTTGTCGATAGGGATTGGCCAGTCCTGAACGGCTTGTATCTTAGCGGGGTCAACAGCAACGCCATTCTTGCTTACGTTATGTCCTAAATAGTTGACCTGTCTCTGGAACAAGTGGCATTTCTTAACATTCAATGTTAGATTAGCGTTCTGTAATCTTTTAAAAACTTCTTCCAGGTTAGATAAATGTTCCTTAAAGGTCTTACCCATTATGATGATGTCGTCTAGATAAACTAGACAAGTTTCCCATGACAAACTCCGCAGGATGTTCTCCATTAGTCGTTCAAACGTCGCAGGAGCATTACAGAGGCCAAATGGAAGGACCGTGAATTGCCATAACACTGATCCACTGGTAAAGGCAGTCTTTTCTTTGTCTGCAGGATTCATTTTAACTTGCCAGTATCCGCTTTTAAGGTCCAAGGTAGAAAACAGAGTAGAACCCGCCAAAGCGTCGAAGGCATCATCAATCCTTGGCAGAGGATAACTGTCCTTCTTAGTGACATCATTTAGCTTTCGATAGTCGACACAAAACCGCATGGATCCGTCTTTCTTTCTCACTAATACCACAGGAGAAGCCCACGGACTACTGGATGGTTGGACTATGCCATTTTGAGTCATTTCTTCAAGGGCTCTGTCGGCTTCTTCCTTCTTAACTTGAGGCATCCTTCGGGGTACCTGTCGAATCGGACGTGCATCACCAGTGTCAATTCTATGTTGTACAACATCAGTTTTTTCCAGTTTACTTTTAGAACCAAATACAGGTTTATAACGGTAAAGTAGATCTCTTACCTGTTTCTTTTTTAATTTTGATAAAGAGGGATCTAATTTTGTCAAGAATTGTTCAATTCCGTTGGTCTCATCTGTTTTCGTAACGTTTACCTTGTGAATTATGGCCATTACTGTTTCTAAACTTCCCATTTCCGTGTCCTTTCGGAGAAGAACTGGATGATCGTTCAAGTTGATAACTCGGATGGGTACCTCTTCGGCGGATCTAACAAGAGTCTTACCCACAAGGAGTCCTTTTCCCAATTCATGGTTATGGTTCTTCGGCTCTATCATGGCTGGGGCACCATCTGGCTCCAGTCCATCCAACCGCGCTGTGACGACACATTCGCAGCTCGCCGGAAGTTCGATATCATCGATTAGCTTAATCGAGGCATTGTCAACTTGTTTTCGGTGCAGGAATATTTCTTCATTACCAGTACGAAGGATACGTCGGTGAAGATCCAAATGAAAACCACAGTGGAGCATAACATCCATGCCCAGAACAACATCTTCATCAACGTCAGCCACCAGCACCGAATGAACCAGAGAGATTAAACCAAACTGTAGCGTCACCTGTATCTCACCGTAGACTCTAGCAGAATCTCCGGTAGCGGTACGCAGTTTCCAACTAGTAGGCCACATCTTCTTTCGCATAATGATGGATGGTCGAACGATAGTTTTCGTAGCTCCAGTGTCTACCAGCATGCTAAAGTTCTTCCCATCAATGAGGCCATCTACATATAAGCTGTCCACGTGATGTCGCAGAGTTGCCAATTTAATGGTGTGAGGGGCTCTGGGAATGTTTGGGGTCGATGTCGCCCTCCAGAAGTCGACCCGTTTAAAGTTTTCCTGCTGTTGGGGTACTTCAGCAGAAGATTTTTCTTTTTGGGGGCAAGTATTTCTTATATGGCCTAGTTCTCCGCAGTTCCAGCATCTCACTGGGCGCCTTCTTTTTGGAGATAACTTCATTAACCTCTCTACTACCGCTTCAACGTCGCTAACGGAATGAACAGCATGGTCGTAGTTACCGGTGACTTCCCTTAGTCGAGCAACTCCACGTGAGGCCTCCGTCGCAGCCTCAAACTCCAGGGCAATGGTCAAGGCGTCCACAAGAGTCTTCGGCCGCGCCAACCGTACAGCGCGCTGCAACTCGACGTCTCGAAGACCATCGGTGAAGGGTTGGACTGCTAGGCACTCCAGAAAATCCTCCGCTGCATTTGAATACGCAAGTCGTACCATTCTTACTACATCCGCTTCAAATTTCTGGATAGTTTCTCTATTTTTCTGTTTTCGGCTCTTTAACTGCATTCGGTACACCGTTTGTAGATGAGTTTGACCATAACGCATCTCTAGACGATTCACCAATAACTCGAAATTGTCAGCTTCATCCGGTGTCAATGATTGCAAGACGTCTAAAGCTTCGCCTCGCAGAGCTACGGTTAGGGACAATGCCTTCTCCTGGGATGACCATCCATTAGCTCTGCCCGCTGCGTCGAATTGTTTCAGGTAATTTGGCCAGGAAGTCTTCCCGTCGAAGGTTGGGGGTTTCATCGTAGTTCGTACTTGGGTCGCCTCTTCGTTTCCTCGTCGGTCGACGTCTACGTGGCAGGTCTCCATCCTATCTGCAGCGTCGTCGCCGTTATGGATGGGCTGGTTTCGACGATAAGCTTCCTGTTCTTGTTGAAGCTTCCTTATTTCGGACTGCATTTGCTGGTTGATCTCGTCTCGCAAGTTGGCAACTTGCTGATTTTGCTCGTCTCGCATTTTGGTCACTTGCTGATCCAAGTTGTCCACTTGCTGATTCAAGTTGGCCACTTGCTGATTTTGCTCGTCACGAAGATGTGATATTTGCTGGGAGAACGAACTGGATAACTCATCTGATATGGTAGACATCCGTTGTGATAGCTCCTCTTGCTGGCTTCTCATCTGACTGGATAGCTCCTCTTGCTGGCTCGCCATTCCTCCTGATAGCTCCTTTGGCAGATGGGAAAGTTGTTGAGTTTGTTCTTCTTGTTGGCTTGTTATTCGTTGGGACAGCTGGGATATATCTTCGCGCTGGCTCTTTATCTGACTGGAAAGCTCCTCTTGCTGGCTCTTCATCTGACTGGATAATTGGGCCAGTTGTTGGGCTAGTTTAGAATTCGCTTTTGAATTTGGGTCTTCAAACTCCACAGCGACAGGGTCTAAATTATTAGCTAGGTAGTATTCACGGAGCCTAGTTAACAATACGGATTTAGTCCCAGTAGTTTCCAATTCCAATTCTTCGAGCTCTTTTCTGAGCTCAGCCACCAATAGTTCATTTATTTTCTTTCCAGGCATTCTTGTATCTTCACCCCACACCTGACACCAATTTGAAATACTTATGGGGGCTTTTTACACAATTTTATTTACAAAATTGTTAAGATACACTGAACTCTGCTGGATAACATCTAACTACTTGACA
This sequence comes from Altica lythri, assembly GCA_964028335.1. NCBI lineage: Eukaryota > Metazoa > Arthropoda > Insecta > Coleoptera > Chrysomelidae > Altica > Altica lythri. The sequence goes on along the minus strand of OZ034802.1, from coordinate 19,871,736 downwards.
ATACAATGAACTCTTGTGAATACTTGAACTTGAACTGACTTTAACTGCCCATGCATCCCCTTATATACAACTTTATTTAATCTAGTCAGTGTCTTTAGAAGTTTCTAGAATTTTCTAGAAACATTATTTAAAATGGTCAGTTGATTTTTAGAAACTTCTAAAAATCAACTGTCAATAACAATCTTTCAAATTAAGGTCCATTCCTTTACGGTTATCCCGTTACAATATATTTTTTTTATCATAAAATTTTTCTTGGGATTTGGTCCTCACAATAAATATTAACAGGATTTCATGTTAAAACCATTTATTGACGTTTCGACAATAAAAATTTTGTCTTTTTCAAAATCTATAGATTTAAAAGCAGTGTTAAATCAGTATTTTCTTAAAACTATTTTTTAAAATATATATATATATATATATACATATATATATATATATATACATATATATATATTTATATATATATATATATATATATATATATATATATATATATATATATATATATATATATATATATATATATCAGCTGACAATTCAAAAAAAAATATTGTTCCACCCCTTTCCGAGAATGGTTATAGCTTGACAGTTTAACAGATGGCATACTTTATTGCAGATTTATATTGTACTTATCTGTTTGATTCTTTAATTAGTAATTTGAAGAAGTAAAATTAAAACAAAAATTTAAGACTTTTTAAAACAGAATTTCTCTTATCTTTGTTCAAAAATATAGAAAAAACTAAATTAAAAAAAAATTAACATAATTTTTACTAACGATTTATCCGCTAGTGTTATTAATTTATCATTAAATTCCTACTGCTGTACCTATATTTTAATTTCCACATTTGGGATGTATTCCCACTTCGACTTATATAAGAAATACAAATCAGTCGTTTGGGTTCGTAACTAATCGTATTGTTAATGATAATTTATTGCCCTCATAAGTGCCTCAATTCCCCATATTCAGATGGCTGTAATTTCAGGCTGTGTGATATATAAATTTGTTCAGGAATTAATAGGCTTAGCAATTTTTCTGCTCAGGCTCAACAATTCCTAAAGTCTTCCATAACTGATATCTACGCTCTTACATCATATTATACCAGAAAAATTCTTGTAATTATTTATCTTCTATATCTTGTATAACATACTTAAAAACGTTGGAACCACCTATTTCGTGGTATGCATTCCAGGGGGGAGGGGGAAAACTTGTAAATGATATAGTTGTTCATCTAATCTTTCAAGTACTTAAAAAAATTGTATATTCAATGGATTTTGACGGTATGCAAATTTCCGTGCTTGTACAAAGACATCCAATTCTGAATTCAAAACCGGTAGTTTGCTATTAGTAAACCACCCCCATTTTAAAATAAATTGTGTATTAAATACATTTGAACGATTTAATTGCAAAAGTTAAAAATCGTTGTCGAAAGATAAGCTTATATCAAAATTCCACTTGGTCCCTATATGAAATATAAAAGCATAACAAACAAGAAATGTCACTAAATGACATTAAACAATATGTGACATACGGCAGGATTCGAACATGCGATGTTTACCTATAGCAGGTCACCACAGTGTCTTAGGGGTAAGTTTCTAATCACATCTTGATTTAACTCATCTCGAATAGAGCACTTATTTAATTTATCCTAAATCATGTTAATGACAGAGATTATTTGTCAAATCAAACTCTAAGACCCTGGTCTTGATTACATAATATAATTATTTGAAAACGCAATTGAAATTCCCGTTTCAAATACGAGTGTGCAATAAATAACCCGCAGTTGAATTTGTCAAACTAAGTAGCTGACTAGATGTAAACTGTATGAACGGAAAGCCCGACTCGAAATCCCTCTTACCACCTCTCTTTTTACCCGATTCAAACTTGATTAATAGTTTTCCCTATACCGGGACCAACATTAAATTGACACCTGTCAATTTGAGCCGAAAATAAGACAAACGGCATACGTTTTAGAGATGTTTGATACAGTTCAATAATTTTTTTTTAGTGGTTTGGTGAGCAAATTGCCCACGCAGTAATTAAACTAGCAATAATAATAATAGCGTCTTTATTGTTCACAGTGATAATTACATAGGGTGTAATACATTCATATATTTTTAACAATCAAACTGTTAAATTAATAGGCTTAGAATATTAATATGAAAAGAACAAAAAAATAAATATGTTTTCAAAATTTCGCTGCGTTTCCACTCAACCTGTATATGTACTACACTATTTTGGTTACAGAATAGTATATTCTGTAACAAGGTTAGAATGAAAATTCGATACAAGTGGAGAATTCCGAACGCGAGCGTAGCGAGCGAGAGGAACCACGAGTAATCGAATTTTCATTCTAACCGTGTAACAGACTGTATTTTCTCCACGACCATGTAATAATTCTGTTTATTTAAATTGAAATATGTAGCAAAACAATTAGAACGTCGCACTGACAAACTGAGTGACAGTTTTGAAATTCGCATGGCAATCTATGTTTTTTGTTGAGCAATTACAGAATGTTATTCCGTCACTAGTTATAGAATGGAAATACATGCAAAACACATAAGAAGCAAGTGTTTCAGAATGAATATTCTATCTCAAGAGTGAGAATGAACACTTTCTATTATTAAAAATGAAGTCGGAATTATTACATTCATTAATGGTCATGGAGAAAAGTAAATTCAAAACTAAAACACAGGGTCGGGGGGCTAACCATTTTGTAAGTTAAGTAAATGATGTCTATACTCTCCCTCAAATTTGTTTATTGTGAGTCCCTTCAAGTTAGATGGAATGTTATTATACACCTTGCAGATTTGGTAACTAAAAGACCTCTTAAATAATTATTTATAATGTAGTGGTGGCGTTAATAAGCCCTTAAATCTTAAATTAAGTGTGTGAACATCTGTCCGAAATTTAATTTTATTGTAAAGATAGGTAGGTTCTTTGGTAGCTACTATTTTATAAAATAAACAAGCCGCGTGGAGTATACGTCTATTTTTCATATTGAGGCAATCCATTTCTTTAAACTTATAAGTTACAGATACGTACTTTCGTATACCAAAAACCAATCTGAGACAGGAATTTAGAATTTTCTGAATTTTTTGTTGAGAACGAAACGTTAAACAAGGACCATAAAGGAAATCTGCAAAATTTAGTATAGAAAGTACCAAACTTTCAGTGCATTATACGACCTTGAAAGTAAATTATTAAGATGTTTCTCAAATTTTAAATCACTATCTAGTATCACTTCGACATTCACTCACTATTTGGAGAGATTCGTTTTTAACTATAATTTCAATTTGGTCTAAAACACTATCACTATTTAATCTATGGCCTAAAACCAGTACCATTGATGTTCTTGTATTAATAAGCAAACCGTGATTCTCCGCGAGATCAATAAATTGACTTTAATCCTCATTAATAAGTGAACAAGCAACAATTACATCAGAAAAAGGAAAAATATAATGAAGTTGACTGTCATCCACAAAAAAATGTATTTGACAATGCTTTAAACATTTAGATAATAGACTCGTGTAAATAATAAACAACAGTGGCCCCAGGATGGAACCTTGAGGAACACCACAGTGTATGTCAAGTTAAAATTATCAATTCTAACCTTTTGCTTATGTGATCCAAAATTGAGAAAAGCAAATTATGATCAATTGTATCTAAAGTACGACTGAGGTTTAATAAAACCAAGATTCCACAAAGTTTATTTCAACACCCGAACTAATATCGTCCACCACATAAAGAAGCGCTGTGGTGCAACTATGTTCTTTCCTAAAGCCGGATTGAATGGTAGAAAGTAAGTAATATTTACAAAGGTAGTCTTGCAGTTTCATTATCAATATTTTTTCTAAAACATAAGAGAGGCAAGGCAATATAGGTACTGATTCCCCGCAGATCCTGGAATTCTGTCGGGTTAGTTTCTTAGGTATAACTTTAATTACAGCATTTTTCCAGGAATCGGGAAATACATTGTTTTCTAAACAGCAATTTAAAAGATGACGTAAATAAGGTAAAATATAAGGACAACATAGACGACATGAATCACTTTAAGAGTATATTATCTGACCCTGTGGCAATTAAGCGGATATCAGAGATAATTTTCAGTATATCATTTTCAGTACCTAACTACATAGTTTAAACTGAAAGTGATATTTGTTAATCTATCCTCTTGATATGTTTCGTGTAGCTCTCTTGGAATATTAGTATGCGGTAACAAGTCTACAAGGAAATTATTTATATCAGAAAGTCTTTGAAGATTATCAGGTGAAAATCAACTGATTCTTTGTAGTATTAGGTAGTATTAGGCTAAACGAATCTTCTAAATATGAAAGAAAAGAGAAAACAGACAACGAAGGTGGCCTATAAACAACATAGCCATAATTTCCCTTTTAAGTTTTATTTTTAACCAAATTTATTTTAATGTATCATCAGGATTTTGCATTAATAAATCAAGAAGTAATTTTTATAGAAAGGAAAAATTAAAAATTAATCCCTTATTGAATTTACAACCAAGTAGAACAAGTTTCCAGCCAAATCTGATTTTTCTACTTTACTGAAAGTATATTCATTCTTAAAGCACTTGTAAAAACCGGACCTGACTTTGATAAGTAATAAAAAATGCGGATGCTTGACTACCTTGAAAATCCTTAATTTTGGTTAGTATTGTAACGGGTAGCCGAATAAGAAAAGGACCCTTACTTTAAAGACTGTTTTAAGGTTATGTTTTAGTGACTGTATTCCAGAATAGTTTTTCCTTAGTTTTTCTAGAATGTAGCAATTAGGTTAGATTATGTTTCTCGGAAATACTATATAAGGAAATGTATTAGCAGTTCAAAATATTTCATTATCTTTGTAAAACTGTTTAGACGTTTTTCAGCAGAGTTCTTGTGAATCTGTTACAAATTTGGTGATTAAATTGAGTCCCCATAAGTGTTTTAGTATTAATTAAATATCATATCTACTTTTGTATCACATGAAAAAAATAATCAAAGTAATAATGTATTAATACAGGGAATTCGTTTTAAATTCATCGTGTCGCTATAAATAATTCTCAGCAAATCTAAAATGAGATCCACCCCATTTGAATACGTAACCTGCCTTTCGATTTTACATCCAACACCATCTCTGATTATCCTTAATTCACACCTTACTCCTCACATTTTTGAATCCTTAAAAAAGGGTATTTTATTAACTGAAAGGCAAATTTATCATAACTGTTAGCAGATGCGTATCGCTAAGAAATTTTTTTATTAAAAATATAAAATAAGAAGCATAGATCCAGGCAGATATATGCTATTTTTTGTAAATTAACTATCTGAAACACTTAGCATAAAATTTTTACAATTTAGAAATTTGACAAACAAGATTTGGCATTAAGGAGTAATTGAAAAAAATGTGTCATCTTGCCAAGCTTGAAACCTGCAATTTCTATCTATGATCAAAATTTATTAAAAATCTATAGCTTTAGTCTCCTAACCGAATATAAATATAAAACGAGGCACAATAAAAACTTTTTTAAAAGAATTGAAATGCTTTCATTAAAATGCACTAAAATAACAGAAATAAAATCTTTATTTCTTAAAAAAAAATGGAACCAACCAGGCATCTGATTTCGATTTCCTTACGTGCAATCTTAAATATCGAAAATGGTTTGTCACACTAAAATTCTGATATTCTTGATGACTACAAAGGTAAAGTGGCAGAAATATGCGTCATAAACAAGCACCATATCCTGCCTAGTAACAAAATAGAGTGGACAATAGTATATTGTAATACAAGTGTTACAATGACAGAGGTTTCGTAGTACGAGTTCAGTTTGTGAAACGAACCGCGAAGCGGTGAGTTTCGCAAAGAACGAGTACTACAAACCGTCATTGTAACTCGAGTGTTACATACTATTTTTTATAATGAACTTTTAAAAGTATAAAAAAAGTAAAATGAGTGTTTTTCGAAATATTTATTTATGTTGGCAATCTTGACAGTTTTGACACTTGTCAGTTTTAATGATTTTAAATTAGAATGTTTTTCAAATTTGTATAAAATATTCCGAATTTAGCAATAACGGTGATAATGTAGTTAATAATTTACTACAACATACTTCTTGATTTACTACCTGAACTCTTTCGGTGAAAATCAGTGCAGTGCAACCAATTGTGTAAAACAAAAAGTTACCAAAAACAGTGTTACAATGAATCTATTTCGATACTGTTTTTAGTGTCGAAATAGAAACTTTGTGAACGTGAATTATAAAAAATATATTTACTTATATTAAAAAGTAATATACAATATTTTGTTTTATATGTAAAATATGTACAAAGAAAGATTAAATCCGGAAGGTTTTTTAGTGGCCTATATTTTAAATGACAAATGTACTGTTTAAAAATCCTACGATATTAATCCCAAACTTTATTTTCAATATGGAAGCCGTCTGCGTGTTTTAGTCAGAAACTTTTTTTAATTGTGCTTGAACTTTATACTAGCGGAATTACTCCCATTAAACGGTGTTTTAGGAGTGAGCAATTATGAGGTTGGCACAAGATTAGTGAAAAACTGGAAAAAAATAAGCACGGGTTAAATTGTATTCCGCTCATTTGGCTTCTCTATCTTAAAGGCCTTTCTTAAACATAAAGATTTTTTAAAAATTTTAAAATTTTGAAAATTTTAGAAAGTATACAAACAAGAATATATTACATGTCATTTAATATATTCTTGTTTGTATACTTTCTAAAATTTTCAAAATTTCAAAATTTTCAAAAAATCCAATAAGAGAAATCTTAAATAATCGTTTACTAATATCATTAATAAAATGAAATGTGTTCGAATTTTTGAAGTTTTCATGTACCACACCAAAATTTCGCACTATGCATGAAATTGTTCAACCTGGCATTTTTGTAAAGTAGAAAAAATAATGTTAAAGTGTTAGGAAGAATGGGTTTCTAAAGGCTGCAAGAAATCTATGTTATTTTTTTGTTAGATCAGGACACAACAAAATAAGGCAGGAAAATAAAAAAATAGCAAAATGCGAGCACATCACTTAAGCTTTAGGACCGGTACATTGGGAGGTCTAACATTACACAGGGTTCAAAAGCAGGGATCTAAAGCAGCGACAAAAATATAAAAAAACTTTGTCTATTTTGAACATACACCTCTGTGTTTTAAGCAGAATTATATCTAATATTGCAATGCTAAAAAAACTAATTTGGCAGTTGATAAATCCAAGCGGATTAACACATAACAAATAGACAGGCGGCTATTGGGGCATTAAAGACTTCTAAAGAGGCCTCCAGACTATTGTACCAGAGCAGAGTAGAAATCGATGTCCTGGCGGAACATAACAGTGTCTAACTATTTTGGGTGCCAGGATATAGAGAAGTTTGCGACATTTGAGTCGGCACTTTTTGAATTAAAAAAAAAGACGAAGCAAGGAAAGAAATTAACAATCAGGTTTTTAATGGGACTTACTGGAGATAAAAATGTAGTAAAATTTTGTTACTTAACTCTATAGAAATTATCATATTTAATTTTGTGATATTGTTTCACTAATAATTAACAAAAAATGCTATACTAGCAAATCTGAATTTTTATTACGGAATAAAAGGGATATTACTTAATTACTGATAAAGGGTTCTTTTTAAAAGAATAACTATACCTACTAACAGTTAAGGAATGAAAATGAATAGCAGACTACTTATGACAATTTCTGAAATCTTATATTAAAAGCAGTAAGCAGACTGATTAACTTGCAAGTAAAGGATCAGTACAATATTTTAAGAATCAAAGCTATTTCTTGTTGTCAAAAAGTATGATCTGAAGCCAAACACTTGGGAACACGGCGGAATGTGTAGGAACCAGCAGTGCTAAAACATTGCTAACATTTCACCGGTCAAGGGATACCTGCAAGCCATAGAACTGTTAAACGTTGACTTTAATTGCAGATTATGTAGTAGGAAACCTAAAACTGTTACACTGATACTATGCCATTGCAAGGCATTATCGCAAAAGACATCTAGGGTCCACAAACATATCGCACCAACTCTTTAGACGTGTACAAATTAGTCAAGATCTTGGAATGGGTGATATAAGGTTTGTCCCAACTGTAATTTATTTACCATTATGGAATCGGTACAAAACCAAAGTTTTACTGCAATATGCATCGTTACGAAACTGATTTTGCAGCAAGGCGAGTTGGGACGGTTTTTTAAACTCAATGTTTACTGGTCATACAGCTAATATTGTAATAGCTCCACTTAGTTCGGACCTTATATTTTAAAAATAGATAAACGTTTACTGTCCTACTAAGGTGTTATAGGTCTAATTTACCTTAAAAAAATAAAATTTAATATTTTTAAAGATTTTAAAAGAGAAAGACATGGATTCTAATATACCGAGATGTTTTTTATTACTAATAATATTTTAGTTTTAAAGAAATTTCCAGTCCTGACATCAACTTAAGCGATGTCTCCATGACGGTATATCATGGTAAGCTCCAAAGAATTTTGTTTCACGTTTATAGTAGATTCCTATTCCCGTATTAAATGATGTGACGAAAAATTCTTATGTAGGGTTTAAATGGGACGTCAATGAGTCCAAAATGTTATTAGATTTGTTTTTTATTATGTGAACAACAAACAAGTGGTTGCAATTAAAATAAAAAGTATGAAGCAATTGCTTATGCTTGCTTCATCAAAAATCAAAACTATTTAGACACGCCCATTTCTATTAACAGCACAAATCAGTACAAACAGTACATAGGTTTTCTTGTGAATCGAAATTATGGTTTTCTAACGGTACAACAAACGATACGAGTTAAATTGGACGGCACAGATAATCGTTTTTAAGCGATTTTACTTTCATTTGGGACATTTTTTATGTATTACGCATGCATGGTTATTTTACAATTTTCGCTTCAATTGGGACAAACCTATAAACTGATGAAAGAAGTACAATAAACCTAATTAATCTGTAGAACGATTAGTATATCCCAAACTTACTGTGACTTTTTCAAAGATATTCTGTTTTCAAAAGTGGAAATATAAACGTGATATTCAATATTTAACCCTTTCAGCCAATATAGACAATTAACACAACTCAGTTATTTGGTATTTAAAATACTTGGTCATATAAGAATTCGGTTTTTAATATAAAAGATACAAATTTCTTAAATGGGGTTGAATGTTAGATATATTACATACCTGGACATAAAGCAGCATACGCTATACTACTATACTATACTTCGGATCTTAAAGGCCTAGAAAATTAAGTGTACAAAAATTTAAAAGAAAATACTAAAGTACCTACCAGTTATGTTATTCAAAGGTAATTTCTGATTACAGAACAATTCCTGTGTACTAAAATCGAATATTGTTATACAAACACTTCGGCTTTATTCATTAGGTCTAGTTTCATGTCGACTATTAATACTTTTCTCAATTAAAAAATGTCTAAAAATCGTAAATATTGCTTGTACCGATACAAACAATCCTTCATTTTTTTCGAAATGCAATAAGACTGATCGTTTCGTCTAATAATAAAAGACTCCAACAAATTTAATAAAATTTAGTATATAGTATGGGTTTCGGATTTAAAAAACTTCGTTTTATCCGTGTTTTCAGGAAATGAAAACTCCTACAATAAACTAAAAACTATGACTCTTTTTGAAATCTAGTGGCAAGTAAAAATACTACTATTTTTTTTTAATTGACACAGAAAAACATTGATCTTGAGGCAATACCAAACAATTAATTGTTTACTTATATTCCTGATAAAATATGTATTTTTTAATAAAGTGTTTATTAAAAAAGGCCTAAAAGATATTAAAAAAAAACTAAGAATGAATCTCACTTCATGAAGCCACGACTTCTCTTAAGAACACCTTAAAGAAAATCGACATAAAACAAAAAAAGCTCAGATTTCTCAAACTTTGCGCAGTTAAGAATCAAACAACCTTCATAAACACAATAAAATTTTGCTCGCCCCCACGTGCTGCTATATTTAGATGCTTGCAAAACTTGACTTACATTATACGAGCAAAAAGGTCTTATGAATGAGATGTTTTGCAAGCTCGGTCATCCAAATACTGTTTTACTGATAAATCTTTACTATAACTTATGTATGTAATACTAAAGTACCTATGTCCTAAAACTTTTGGTCCAAAATCTTAATTGGTTTTTTTCGGTAAGAAAAAAATATTTAAACAATTAAAATAAATTAATTAACTAAACGATACTATCGAATTATGGGAGGTGGCTTATTCTGCTCAACCAGACGCAAATTTCTAAGAATGTCCCTCATGAGGTCTTTGACGGAATTAAGAGCAATTTCTCTCAGTTTTTCGTATACTGAAGTTCATTATTGTTCGTCATCTGAGCTTTTTAGTACCACAAATAAACATTTTTAGAAGCTATATTCCAAAAACCCGTATTTGACGAGCAGGCGACATGTTTAAAGGATTATCGTTTTTGGGAACAAAAGGTATGTGTCGTTGTCAAAGCCAGATCTAAGTATTTCTTATTTGCAAATTTCGCTTATGTTTGTATCTAACATTGTCAGAGTATTACTGTATGTTACCCGTATTAAATCCATCGCTTCTATTAATTTCAGAAGCACCTAAACTGACACTTTGAAGCTCAGGGCCGTAATAGGATCTATATGATACCAGTAGATATCGACTGTTCTTTTCAATTATTTTACAGAACCGAGACATAAAACCAAAGATAATTTTTATTCGTAAACCCAATAATAGAGTACCTACTATTTCTTAATTTTTTTAATTGAAAGGTTTTAATTCACTTATAAATTTATTGAATAAACTGATTATAGTACATATTAAAAAAATTATAAATCATAATGATAATTACATTCGAATAATAGAGTTTGCTATCGTCTGCTTTTTGATTTCATAGAGGCCAATGCCGACCATTGGCGTGGAAATGACGAGGAAGGGCCAGTTTAACAAACGCATATTTCGTAAAAATCATATCATTTTATTAATTTTTGTTTTAAATTTTATAAGAAAAAGGATTTTTGTCTATTCGTTTATTTAGTATAAGTTATAAAATTGACAAATTACAATTTATTTCTTTCAAATTAAAATTTATTATTAGAACAATTAAATTATTATGTAGCTTGCACATAATTCTTTATATTTTTAAAACAATTATCTGTAAATAATGGGCAGCAAGAACCACGCGAAGGTATAAGCCTTTCTTGTCTGGAAAGAAAAGAGTCTACATTTATAATTACCAAATTAGAAAATACCTCGTAGTATTCTCTACTCTACTCTCTATACCTCTACTTCTTTACTATGTATGTTCAATGAACTTGTTCAATTTTGATTGCAGCGATATCACAGATACACTTAGTTTTGGGGTTTGGTTTTTGCGGGCAATGTTTCTTTTCAGCTGACCCCAAAGTAGCTCTATATTTAGGATTCAGGACGCAATAATAGAAAGGAAGCCTTTTTGAATTTTTTTGTATGCAACACTTCTAATAACAATTTTTTGTGTAGCACTTTTCATTGTAAATGTCATTCTGTTCCAAAAAAAAATCAGCTCATCTTTCGTAGAACTTGAAGGCGAATCTCTTATGGTTACCCTTAAATAATAGGGCGCATTAACCATAACAATAACGCTATTTTTCTTGAGTTGTGAAAGTAAAGTGTTTTGAAAATCATTTTTTAAAAATAATGCTATCCACATTTTGATAGTAGGTAATCTAAAAAACAACTTTTTAAGTTTTTAGCGCATAGAAGGGGCGCTCCTTTAACCCAAAACTGCCGCAATGTAGATTGCTACCTAATTTTTTTTCCTTTGGAAGAAGGAACGTCTACACTGCATTTTCGCTGGTTTTGATCACCGTTTCTTTCTTCACCGTTGCGTGTGTGTCGTACCAACTTTTATCCAGATAATAAATTGGTCTGCTGCATTCTCTCTATTGTGTGGAAAAACAAGAAAGAAGTGAAAGATTGTGCGAGAACAGCATTGTAATCCTTTTGGAAGAACAACGGATTTAAATTTAAGACTATCAATAAACATCAGTCAATCATGGAGAGCAAGAGACTCGTTGTATGGATAAACGAATATTTACAGACCAACCGTCGTTAAACCCTCATTAAGATAAGAAAGGTCACTCCACACGAACTTGGAACGAATAATAATAGTTATTTACGTAACGAGTTATGAAAAGTCCAATTTTGTTTAACGAGTGTGATGTTGCAGCAAGAGCGTAGCGGGTGCTGCAAATGAACACGAGTTAAACAAAATAACGTTTTATAACGAGTTCCGTACAAGATTTTTTATAATTTTGACGAAATTCCATAATTAAAGAAAATCATAATTATCTAATAATAATTAAAAACAATACATCTAGTTCTCGTGTTTATTTTGCATTGACACCTTTCTAATGACAATTCTATTTAATACAGATATAATTAAAAGGTAAGTTTCTGATTTACCTAAAGATTAAGTATACCTACTTATTTAATTTTTTGTTTAAAAATGTCTGCTTTTAAATATTTCTTTAATAAAGTTAGTACCTATAAAATAGTTCTTAGTTGTTTATATTTGCTTTATATTTTTCGTAATTTGTTTTGAAATGAAGTTTTCAAAACTAGTTACGTAAAGTTTTACTTTTCAAAACTAGTTATGAAATGTAATGACTTTCAAAACTGACAGCAGTTTTGAAAAATGTCACTTTACTTGTCAAAATGATAAAAAATACTTTTCATCATCTAAAATAATGTTTTTTTAAATTGCAAAATGTATTCGCCACAGTTGACGACTGCAACTTGGTATACGAATGAGTTGCACTTGAGAGTATTTTGGGTATATATTTCTCTTTCGGTATTTAAGACCATTCTTCCTAAATTACAAAAATATCGGAATCTTAAAATGTAATCACTTTACGAGCCTTAAAATATTTATTTTCAAATGTATACGCTTAAAGACACACTCCCAGCGACATTTTACGCAAAATAGTTATTTATGATATAAGTGTTAAAAGTGAGGTTTTATTTTGTGAGTGAAAACGTTTGTGAAATGAGCGGAGCGAATTGAACAATTTCACGAACAAAATAAAATCACTTTTAACACAAATACCATACAATGTTTTTTGTACAACTTCCCTATTTTGATAATGAAACAAGCGAATTTGCAATGACAATAAACCAAACCGTGTTAAAAGTAAACTAAACCGTGTTAAAAGTAAACTTGTTTACATGGCAACGTGTTAAAAGTATTTTTAACACGCTGCTATGTAAACAATCGTTTTTAACATTGTTTGCTATCATTAAAAGTGTCACTTTTAATGACAGTTGCACAAAAACGTTTTTTTTGTACAACTGTCATTAAAAGTGACACTTTTAATGATAGAAAACAATGTTAATAGTTATTTATGCAACTAGTGCGTAAAGTGACCTTTTTTGACGAATGTGAATGTTGTCGCATGAGCCGCAGGCGAATGCGACAATCACATGAGTCAAAAAAGGAACATTTAAGCATGAGTTGCATACAATATTTTTTCTACAACCGAATTTCTTTACAAGAAATACAAGTATAGGCCTGATTTTTTTTAAGCTTTACTGAAAAAAAAAATATTGTATTTAAAACCTATTTAACATAACAAAATATTTATTTTCTAAATTAATCTTACCTTACAGGTATAATACCGGTACGTAGAAACGCGAAATGCTTGAATTATAAATTAATTGAAATGTCAATCAGTCATTTAAATAAAAATAATTACCCTTATTCATGAACTGATATTTCTGTCATATTAAAAATCAAATTAAAAATTACTGAATATAATATCTAGTTTTGTATGTATTAAACTGCAATTATTTAACAATTAAATATATTTACACAAATTTACACAATTAAATAATAAAAAAAAAGTTTCCTTGCCCGGAATTGAACCTGAGCCATCTGGGTAGGAGCTATATACCTTACAACCTCGGCCACTAACACACATAAAAGTATTTGCATAATCTTATACAAAACAGTGCTTATTTTACTTTTTTTCACTAGTGAAAAAAAAACTTTTTTTTTCACTAGTGAAAAAAAGTTAAAGTTTACGAACCTTAAACCGTGCGTAAAGGTAATACTTTACGCACGGTTGTAGAAAAAATTGATTGTTTACATGGCAGCGTGTTAAAAATACTTTTAACACGCTTCAGTTTACTTTTAACACGGTTTAGTTTACTTTTAACACGGTTTAGTTTATTGTCATTGCAAATTCGCCCATTTCATTATCAAAATATGGCTGTTGTACAAAAAACATTGTATGGTACCTATTTGTGTTAAAAGTGATTTTATTTTGTTCGTGAAATTGTTCAATTCGCTCCGCTCATTTAACAAACTTTTTCACTCACAAAATAAAACGTCACTTTTAACACTCATATCATAAATAACTATTTTTTTGCCTTTTTTATGAATGTTGCCATGAAGCGCATTGGTTAAAAACATTTTGAAATTTATGTTTTAAAACCTTGTAAAGTTATTCAAATTGTTTATAAACCTAAAAAACGTTTAAAAGTTTAAAAACTTTTCTAGACTCTCCTAGTGGACCGATTTTAACGTCACAAAATGCGTTTTAAAGTTTGAGCCTTCGTTTATATGCAAAAAAATTGACGACTCGAAAACTTATTTAGGGCCTAGTATGAATTTGAAAATTTTCGATTTTTTTCTAGTACCTAGACTGGATTGCAAAATTATTATGCAAAACTATCCGACCACCGATCTTAACTAAATTTAGCTCAAGTTTTCATCATATTAAAAAGTTTTTCTAGGCGGAATATGGAGGTTGGAAGTCAAGTTTAGAGGGTCGAAAACAATTATTGGATAAACTTTATTTTATACTTTTTTCCCATTTATTGTTATGTTTCCAATAATAAACATAAAATTTTCAATATTCAACTAACGAAATATTGTGTAAAATTAAATAAAAAAACTTGTAACTTTTCATAATTTTTCCCCTTGGCGAAATATTTTACGAACTATACAAGAAAATAGGAGCATAAAAATGAGAATTTTTTTTCAGATTTTGTTAAATACAAAATTTAGCACTGGTTTTACGACTGGCTCATATCCTGATTATCGATATTGCATTTCGACAGATACCGATTGGTCTAATATTAAAATGGTGTTTAATATAATATGTACATTTATTTGAAAACGTTTACTTTATGTAGGTACGTGTTTAATTAGTTTAATTTTGAATGTATTACAAAAGGATTTGTTAAGAATTTCATTACTGTGTCAGAGCGCTACTTGATGCGTTATTACCATACAGATCCTATGTTTTCTCCAGAAGGAGTAAGTACTAGCTTTCTTTTAAGAGTTAAACCTGTTCAAATTTACAATATTAAAAAACGAGTTTCGATAAAAATATTGAGATCCTTGTCTAGTCAACCTTGGGCTAGAAACTAGGTCAACTATTTACTTCTAATTTGTAACGTAGTAAATTTAACTAACCCATTCACAAATTGTTAAGCAGCCACTAAAAAGCCTGAACGTTAACAAAGAGGTGCTTAATTTCTATGATTAGTTGGAGTCTAATTAGTTTTTTATCGCAGGTGCAACTTTCTGTCTATAGAAAGAATCCTTGAATAGCTACATATTTTAGTGATTAATTTTTTTGCAGTCTTTAGCGAGTCTTATTACTGCTTACAAATAATTGAACTACTAGCGGCCGCCCGCGACTTCATCCGCGTGGACTTAAGTTTCTTGCCACCAAGATTCATACAAATTTGCAACCCCTATTTTAAATCCTTAGGGGTAGAATTTAAAAAAGTCATTTCTTAGTACACCACTACGTAATAAAACAAATTTATTCTCCAATTTTTAAGATAGTCTCATGTCGACCAGCAGCGTGCTACCGCCTCACCGCTTTACACACCCCGCACATTAATGCGCGAGTGGTATTAGACTATTATTATTTAAAAACTATAAAACTTCTTACATTTTGGTTGAAAAAAATACTGTAAAGGGTATTTTTGTTCAAAAATATGTGTCTGTGTTAAATAACTTATTTATTTGGATAAGGATTAAGAAGGAAGTTAAGAAGTATTATTATTATTAGGTATAGTTTTTGCGGCCTTACTTTTGTTTAGCGTGTGTAAAAAATTGGGGCCTACAAAACTTATTTGTACACAATATTCTTAACTAATCTGTCATTAGGCGCTAAAACTATCAAGCTACCTACTATGTAAATTTATTCGTGAGCAAGCAATATAAAACTGTCAATGAGAGAATCAATGTTCTCTCAAGTCAATACGCTCAAATTTGAGAGTTTGGTCCTGAGACTTGTTTATTGTCATGACAAAGCAGAATTTTAGGGAAAATTGTAATCGTTTAAATTCGAACGGGATATCATTCGGTATCGAACCTATACTTAAACCAAACGAAAACAAAACAAATGCCATATACAGAGTCTATGAAACTACTAAACCGAAACAAAGTCGATGCAATCCAAAATATACCAAGAAAAGAACAGCCAAATACGTCAAATATAATCCGCTAGAAATATTTGGGTATAGTATGTACTATAAGATACGGCGGCCACTCATCATCGGGTATATGTAACTCAGTGAAAACACAACGATAGCGCGTTTTAAAATACTACTAACGCCATCTACTGTCAACATTAAGAACAAAAAATTATTTTGTTCGTCTTTATTTATTCGTTCCATTAGGTACTAATAGGTTTAAACTAATACATTTACATCCTCCATCAACCCTTATTTTATCTCCATGGAGTTCAATTTATCAAAATCCTATTTAAGCGGACGTCTTCATCATAGTAGCTCCAAACTTTAATTTCAGTTCAATCAGTCTTAAATCTAAAAAGTTTTATACAAACTTTTATCCCCTATTTTATTCCCTTAGGGGTAGGATTTATCACAATCCTTTCTTAGGGATACCATAGTGGCTATATGCATGCAAATTCTGTTGGCTGTTGGATTCGATGGAATAAATATATCTTCCTTAAAACTGTGTTTGCCCTTTTAGTTGCCACATTTAACACACGTAATTAACTCTGCTCTTCAATCTTGTTGTTTCCCCGATTTGTTTAAGGTTGCCCTCGTGACGCCTATACCCAAAAAATCAAATCCGCAATTTTTTTCAGACCTAAGACCTATAAGTATATTGCCTACTGTTTCTAAAATACTGGAGAGGGTAGTGGGTTGCAGAGTCAGAAACTTTATTGACGCAAATAACATCTTGCCCAAAATCCAGTCAGGTTTTCGTCCAGGTTTTGGCTGTTCCCCTGCACTTTTAAAAATAACAGACGACATAATCTCCGCGAGTGACCGTGGCCAAGTAACGATTTTGACCTTGTTGGACTTTTCAAAGGCCTTTGATACTATAAATCATCGACTTCTTCTATCAATTCTATCAAATCAAGGCATGTCTGACAGTGTAGATAAGTTTTTTTCTAGTTATCTTTCTGCGAGGTATCAAGCGGTCAGAATGGGTGGTGAGATATCTACATTTCAATTGGTAAGTTCTGGTGTTCCTCAGGGTTCCGTGCTGGGACCACTTCTCTTCGCTTTATATACAGCAAACTTTCCGTCAGTGGTTCGGTCGTGCAATGTTCATCTTTATGCGGACGATACCCAACTGTACAAGTCATTTCCCCCATCCGATGTTATTTTCGCTTGTGTTCAAATGAATAATGATCTGTCTAAGCTTAGCAAATTGTCCTTGAAATTTTCTCTTCAATTAAATCCTCTCAAGTCCAAAGTTATGGTATTCGGTAAAAAAAATGATAGACAACAGGTTCTGTCTGAGGTCGTTATCAAGGTTAATGGTGCACCACTGCCAATTTGTGACACAGTAAAAAATCTTGGTTTAGTTATTGATCATTCGCTTCGATTTACTGATCATGTTTCTTCATGTATCCGCAGAGCTTTTTCACAGCTGCGTGTTCTTTATCGTCAGAAACAATTTCTTACAAGGGATCTGCGAATTATGCTTTGTAATAGTTTGGTTCTGTCTGTCTTCAATTACTGCGATGCAGTATACGGTCCCTGCTTGAATTCGATTGATGCTGGGAGGGTTGAACGGGTTCAGAAATCTTGTCTTTGATTTATTTTTGGTATGCGCAGGCGCGAAAGAATATCTTTTAGACTTTTTGAGGTGCGTTGGCTTAACATGCGCAATCGTCGTTTACTGCATTCTTCATGCCTTTTCCATTCTGTCATTCTTAATAAATCTCCTCCATATCTATACAAAAAAGTTACTTTTCGAACGGATGTCCACCATTTGAATCTTAGGTTTGGCAGTCACCTCACCGTCCCTCGGCATTCCACTGAGTTTTTCAGACGGTCTTTCGGGTACAACGTTGCCATGGTTTACAATGCCTTGACTGATGATATCAAGCGGGTCTCGGTACGGGACTTCAAGAGGGTGGTTAGACGGTGGATTTTGCTGCAGCAGCTGTGAATATTCTAATTTTCGTATTCATGTACATGTCAATTCTTTTATCCTTTTTTATGTCATATAATATGTTAAGAACTATTATTTTGTTGTTGTTTATAATTTTTTTTTTGAGCCTCCAATCTTGTTTCTGTGGAGAAGACGCGTATAAGGGACAATTTTAATTATTCATTTTAGAATTTAAATTTTTTTCACTCACTCACAAAATAAAATAAAATAAATTTAATTTTGGTTGTTTAGAATTAAGTATTTATTATATGGTTAAATGTAAGAGCAGGTAACTGGTCTGCCAGTTAACCTGAATTTCGCCATTTTTGTAGCACAGTTTTTTGGTACAGTATTGTAAGCTTAATAAGGACATTTTGATTTGATTTGATTTGATTTGAAATCTCAGCCCGATCGGTTTAATATTGGCAAAGTTTTATACAAACTTTCATCGCCTATTTTATCTCCTTAGGGGTGAAATTTATCAAAATACTCTATTAAGGGATGCCTACGTCATAGTAGCTATATGCATGCAAAACCTCAGCCCGATCGGTTTAAAATTAACAAACTTTTATATAAACTTTCATCGCCTATTTTATTCCCTTAGGGGTGGAATTTATCAAAATTCTTTCTAAGGGGATGCCTTCGTAATAGTAGCTATATGCATGCAAAATCTCAGCCCGATCCGTTTAAAATTGACAAAGTTTCATACAAACTTTAATCTCCTATTTAATCCCCATAGGGGTGGAATTTATCAAAATCCTTTCTTAGGGGATGTCTACGTCATAGTAGCTATATGCATGCAAAGTTTGAGCCCGATCGGTTTAAAATTAACAAAGTTTTATACAAACATTCATCCCCTATTTTATCCTCTTGGGGTGAAATTAGTCAAAATCCTTTCTTAGCGGATACCTACGTCATAACATCTACCTGCATGCGAATTTTAGCTCCATCCGTCCAGCGGTTTGGACGGTGCGTTGATAGATCACTATGTCAGCCAGTCAGTCAGTCACCTTTTAGTTTTATATATATAGTGTCACGCCTGGGGGGTTGGAAGAATGTGCCATAGTGTTTTATGATAAGGGGTAGCTTACTAAAGGCACTTCCCACCCAGGTCGTGGTTATCTAACCCCTGGCCAGGTAACCTGCTGAAGGCAGAAAACTAACCAAGGGCAAGATTAGATAAACAACAGGAAACAAACAACAAATATATAAACGAATAAATAAGCAATAACAATAAATGGTAAAAAATGTAAATAACGAATAACTTAATACAAATCTTAACTAATCTTACCAAATAATCTACATGGTGGCATGTCACATTTAATCACGAAAATACGTCAAGAGTCACAACGGCCCAGACCCAAGGGTCTGTTTTAGGGACACCCCGAAGGGTGACCCTTACAGACAACCTCAGACTCCGAACTCCCCGTGTCCGACCTCAACAACTTGCTTTTATAGTCAATTCATATTCTACGTGAGAATAAAAATTAAACTAAACACGCACCATCGCCAGGTATCTCTTTTACTCTACATCGGATTGCTAATCCTTCAACTGTGACTGTTACAATTTCTTCATCCATTTTCAAACAAACGTAAGTTTACTTAACGAAAAATACAAACTTTTTTAAGTAAGTAATCGATATGACACTTTGATATAAACGTTAGCATAATCAATGAAAACAAATCTAAGCTATAGTCCATTTCACCGTTTTTGGCCGATGACAGAAATCATACTCGAAGTAAATTTAGAGTTACATCTCTCTCAGATACAGGCAAGTTAGAAATTTAAATGAGGACGTTTGTTGTTTAATACAACACTTACGTAACTGCATCTTGTTTCACCGGTAGATAAAAAGTATTCAATACGGAAGTCTTGACTTAATTCACATTCCTTGTAACCTTCATGTACGGCTCGTTGTTGAAGGGTTGAATTTAATAATTATTAGTGTCATATTTTTGTAGATGTCAAACCACACTGATAGTTTCAGAAACTTACGACCTTATTTAGACAAAAAAAAACTCTCCGCCATTGGTAACTTGGATGACAGTTTAATCTTATTTCAGTGGTTTCTAATATCAAATCGGCCAAAAACGGTGAAATGGACTATAGCACCTAATTGGCATGAAACTTTGAAAAAACATAATTTTAATTAACGAAGAAAAAAACAAATATTACTAACGAATTTGAAACGAAACTTGTACACCTCCACAACTTCTAAAGAAAACATTTTAATTTTCAAGTCCCTTATTTCGAAAACATAGGACTTTCATACAAACTTCCAACCCCCGTTTTACCCCCTTAGGTGTAGAGTTTTGTAAAATCCTTTCTTAGCGGACGTCTAGACCCTATAAGGAACCTACCTGCCAAATTTCAAGTTTGTATGTCTTATAGTTTCTGAGATACGGTGATGAGTGTACTTTCGCTTTTATATATATAGATATATAATACAGTTCGCAGAAAACCTGTTTTTCTTTATTGGTTTAAGCTAATTTTATTATTTTCCAGAAATTTCTCCTCTAGGACTACTTCCAATTAATTAAAAACTCTGTGTTGTGGATTCTGCATTTAAGTTAATTAGTTGCTTTTACCATACAAATATTTTCTCCTCTTCTTGTTCTGGTAATCTTCCCCTTCTGGACTATGCCAAATTCGCCCGGGCTGTCTCCTCTGGTCCTCTTCGGTTGAGTATATATTTCTACTGTCTTCAATATTTTCTTTTTGTTTTTTTTTTAATTATGTGCTTTTATAATTTATTGTTTTTTCTTTTTCTTTTTTGATTATCTATCCCCAATTTTAATTACCTAATTTTCTTTTACAAGTTTTTTTATGAATGGTTTATCATATTTAATGTCTTTATAGTCATTAGGTTTAATAAACTCCATAATAATTAGTTAATTTTTTTTATATATAACATCTGCTTGATAAATTAACTCATTTTCAAATTGTTCTTTTGCTTTAGTTTCATTTTCATCAGTTGTATATTTGATTTTTTTTTATATTCAGATTTAAACTTTAAATATTTCCCCATAATTTTTGCTTTAGGAGATTCAGTTTCATTCTTCTTATAATTTAGTGGTTTATTATAACGTATTCCATAATTAGAAGCATTTCGTTATATTTTCTACCATTATCATGATTGTATTTCGATTAAATTTTATATTTTAATTTTTTTCATGGTCATATCTCATATCCTCATGCCGTCTTTGAATTCTTCTTTATTTTTATTTGTCTTTTTGCTCATAACACTCACCCCTTCAGTATTTTTATTTATTTTCTCATAAACTCCCTGTATGACCTTATTAAATCATTTTGCTCCTTTATATCTTTCTTCACTGAATCATTTTGCTTCTTTATATCCTTTTTTATTGAATCATTCTGCTTCTATAAAGTTCCTGTATTTTAATGTAGCAAAGCGCACAATCGCCACATACCCCTAGATATTCTGGAAGAGGACAAAAGATCCACAACGGCTTCTCTCAATTAAGATTTAAGAATTTTATACGAGTGGGGAAGAAAGAATCTTGTAAATTTTAACGCTTCCAAGACAAAGACATGTTGCCTATCCAACAAGATGCAAACATACGACTCATCCATCACAATGAACGATCAGACACTATACCCGAGACGCTCAAAAGATGGAATTCAAGGACGCGTGATCAGTGACTGGCTGACGTAATCCTACTAAGCCACGCCTTCCAAACTGAAATAACGAAGAACCGTTTACACTGTACTCATACCAGAGATAATATAAACTGTAAGCATCGAGGGTGGGTACTTTTTTGTTGAGTGGTGTAAATCGGACTTGTGTGACGTTGGTTGGGGAGAGTAATATTCAAACAGTGCGTGCCGTTCACGTGATCATTCCATCTTTTGGACGGCTGGAGTATAGTAGTAAGCGACTCCATTACGCTGGTTGGTATAACGATCTCCCAGTACTTACTCTGGAACGAACATATTACATAGAAGAGCAGTTCGACTAATAAATAACATCAGTATCACCAAAAACCTAGCCCCATTGCCCCACCGAAGATCTTTCCCTGTTTTACCTTTGGCTTATCCTGATTATACCCTACCTGACTATCCTGATTATCTATATTGTTTCTTATTCAATCATTGCATGATTTCCACCTCCTAATTTCATATACCTATCTTTTAAATTTTTTGATTTGGAATTAAAAAAAATGAATGCCACACTTAAAACTACTTATTTTTCTTATTAATCACACATCTCCTATAAAATTATTTAAACAAATTTCTGAGCTTGATACTTGTTTATATTTCAAGTATTATATTTAAGTTGAATCACTTTTTATAAGTTAACCGTAAAATCTTAATTATTACAACATTACAACCCTTTAGATATGCCAATGGAGTTTTTTAAATGAATTCACAAATGATTTGACTCGATTTGAAAAGCGTAGAAAAATTTAAAATAATTTATCTTTTTACCTTTATTATGTTCTTTTTGGATCGACTGCTTTCATTTTGTAGCTGTTGATTGAAAAAAGAACGGAGAATAATTTATAACACGAATATCTTGGGGGAATCGTATCTCAACCAAATTGAACCATCGTGCGGTATTATAGGATTACATTTCCAATATTTGATCAAATATATGTACTTTTTTATGACTTTGGCAATTATTATTATAAAATAATATGACAGGATAATAATATTGGTGTAGATAAACTAGATTTATTTCATAAAATTTATGAAGAGACGAAATTACTTTTATAACTTCTTACTGTGGTAGGTACCTAATCGGCTGTGTGATACTATCAACTATAAATAAATTTTGGCAAAATTAAAATATTACGTGTTTTTGCAAGATTAATTTTTGTCGTATTTTTTTTTCTTTAGCATGCCCTAGAAAACTATCTATCTATTTGACTGCGTTAATAGAAAACAATCTCTGAAACATGACGGGACGGTCTGAAAAATAGGATTGGTTAATTCATTATCAAAACGAATATTAATGTTATGAACATTCCTACACAAAATAGGACTTTATTTTAAAGATACAGGAGAAAAACCAAGTAATCTCTTTATATACGTGAGAAACATGGTCAAATTTTTTAAAAGAAGAGACCTTACTTTCGAAACCCATACTCTAGTCAACATCTTCAAAAACGTGAAAAATTAAAATAAAGGTCCTAAAAATATGAGCCATAGCTAATTGGATTCGGAATCACCTCTAGAAAAATGTTTTTAAAGGAAAAGTGTGCAGGCAAAAAATTGCAATTGTTAATAACAAAATAAGATGAAAAAAAAACAGATGTTTATGTTTTTGTTAATAACTCGAAAAATATTAATATATAAGCAATTTTGAAAAAAGCTCGTTAAAGAGGAGGAAATTTCCGAAAAAAAGTCCGTCCTCCCGGAAGTCTATCTCCATTATTTATAATTTTAATTTGACGTTGAAAATGGGGCTTTGAGCGGCTTTTACGGCATGCGCGCGCTACCGCTAAACGGTGTTTATCAGATAAAATATTTTTTTATGACATAAAATGTTAATTTAGAAATTTGAAAAAACTCCAGTATTTTCCTAACACTTAAAAGAATCTAAATCAGTTAGAAAAAACATTTTATCACTGTTTTTCAAAAAGTTATTCAATTGTTAACTAACAAATTTTTTCCTAATCTCTGTTGACATAAACAATGGGATAAAAGGTATAAATAATTGGCTTAAAAATTTAAAACTTCGTGGAGCCCTTTTCATATGTATACTTTACAAGATCCTGCGATAAATCTTTATAAAAGTTTATTAATTTGTTAATAATACTTTCTAATATCATACGCCACGTTAACTGTAGCGCCAAATCACTTGCCAATTAAAAAAATGATATATCTTTTAAACTATTGGAGATATGATAAAGGATATTCAGGAGTTTTTTATAGAAAATAAGTTTTTCTCTTAAATAATTCTAAGACCAAATTCGTATTTATTGTTTATTAGATACTACATGCATTTATTTGGAAAAATTCTGTATTTTTTTTTACTTTTTCGCAATATTTTGCAATAGTTATGAAAAATCATAATTAACAAATTAATAAACTTTTATAAACATTTATCACAGAATCTTGTAAAGTATACATATGAAAAGGGCTCCACAAAGTTTCAAATTTTTAGGCCAATTATTTATACCTTTTATCCCATTGATTATGGCAACAGATATTAGGAAAAAATTTGTTAGTTAACAATTGAATAACTTTTTAAAAAACAGTGATAAAATGTTTTTTCCAACTGATTTAGATTCATTCAAGTGTTAAGAAAATACTGGAATTTTTTCAAATTTTTAAAATAACATTTCATGTCATAAAAAAATATTTTATCTGATAAACACCGTTTAGCAGTAGCGCGCGTATGCCGTAAAAGCCGCCCAAAGCCCCATTTTCAACGTCAAATTAAAATTATAAATAATGTCGATAGAGTTCCGGGAGGACGAACTTTTTTTTCGGAAATTTGCTCCTCTTTAACGAGCTTTTTTCAAAATTGCTTAAATATTAATATTTTTCGAGTTATTAACAAAAACATAAACATCTGTTTTTTTTTCATCTTATTTTGTTAATAACAATTGCAATTTTTTGCCTGCACACTTTTCCTTCAAAAACATTTTTCTAGAGGTGATTCCGAATCCAATGAGCTATCGCTCATATTTTTAGGACCTTTATTTTAATTTTTCACGTTTTTGATGATGTTGGCTAGAGTACCAAGCAAAACCTATATAAAGATCGCAATAGGTAATTGAAAAAAAAACATCAACTAAGACTTTGTGGGATTTCATTTTAAATTGTAAATTTTGGATATAGAGCTTAGTCTATTTAAATCATAGTTAATGCATATTTTGGTCTCAGTTTGATCTTTAGCACAAAACAAAAATAAAGTGGGGTATCATCAGTTTAGTAGTTTACAGTCATTCAGAGATTTTAAAATATTTGACGTGTAGATAAGGAAAAGCAAAGATCCCAATAAAATTAATTGTACTGACCCTTACTATTTGAAAGTCCATTTTATTAGGAATAATAAAAATAATAAAAAACATGTTTCGCGAAATATGTCATTATTTTAAAAAACATTAAAAGTGAAAGTTTTATAAAAAACTAAGAGTTTTTTATTATTTTTATTATTCCTAATAAAGATCCCAATATTGAGCCTTGAGGGACTACGGAAGCAATATTAATTAGGCCTGATTGTTTATTGTCAAAAAAGATAGATAGTTTTCTAGGAGATATTGGCGAAGAAACAATAAGAAAAAAAGTAATCTTGTGAAAAAACGGAATATTTTAATTAGAATATCATCAGTAACGTAGATGTGTCAAATATTTTTCTTAAGCCGCATTGAGTTTTAGGTATAGTCTTATTAGTTATAAAATGCTCATACTTTTGGTTATATTTAATTCGTTTCAAAAATCGGGGGCAAACTACTTATTAATCCGAGGTCATTTGAATCAGTGGCGCTTAAAACTTTGTCAAGGGTTTTCCAATTGACATTTTCCATTGATAAGAAATAGTTAACCTCAATGCAACAGTTTATGATATGCGATATATATTTGTCAATAAATGGGCGGCAATACTTTAGTATTACAGGCAATATGGCATCAATACCAACAGAATTTGTTTTAATATTATTTAAAATACTATTTACTTCAGCTACCTCCTATAAACGAAATATTATTTTTAAATAAATTATTATTATAAAAATTAATTTTAACACACTTTCTAGCATTAGAAGTGTTGCCAGTGATAGCCATCAATAATTGCAATATCTGAGTTAATTTCATCGAACATTGGCAGTTGTAACTTCTTACTTACACTTTCCTGGCACATTACTTGTGGTTGTTCCAAAAACCATTTTGAGATTTGTTAGGCAGTAGATCTTAGTCGAAAAATGTTCTTCTAGAAAATGAAATTGAGATGCCAATGATAGCAAACATGGAGACCCGCAGAGAGCACGCAGCAGGTTTTGAATGGAAGTTTCTAGTAACAGAAGAAACAATTGCTAATCGCTTTTAGCATCTACACTGAAACAGTCGCACGTACATTGAAACAAGCCAGCATTAACATTGTAGTAGGTTGGGAGAAAGAGAGTAATGGAGATATAGTGTGGAGGCATACTTTCATTTTCTAATGTATGATAATCTCAACTAATTTTTTGTTAATTCGTTTTTCCATCCTTTAATAACTAACTGCCTTCTTAACTAAGCTGGTTACAGTTTTGCTTGCTTCAAGCTTTTTTAACATATATAATTTGCATATTTTTATTTACTCACTTGTTTAAATTATATATATATATATATTAAAGTTAAAATAGCTGAGTTGTTAAATTTGTTAACACCTTTCGAGTGTAAACGAATGACTTAATCCGGATTAAATATTTTAAGTTTCAGAAGAATCCTTTTTCGTTAGGGTTTCGGAATTTTTTGTAATTTTGTAATTTATTTGTATTTTTTTTTTTAAATGCTGAAATTAGTAACTTCTACATAACATGACAATAAGTAAACAATTATTTTAAAATATCTCTTATAAAATTTTTAAAATTTAGAAAGTATACAGACAAGAATTTATAAAATAGTAGTAAGGCAAAATTCAAAAAAATTTCGCATCATATTTTAAAGGTTGTCGAATACGACATTTTATTAATTTTTTCTTAATGTCATTTAATATTATTCTTGTTTGTATACTTTCTAAATTTCAGAAATTACATGATAATATTTATTCACGCTTTAATTTGAGCTTCGGATGTAAAAATTATTATTATTATTATTATTACCAGAGACTACTAATGGTAACAAATTAATCTTTCTTATTATTTTTTATATCAGCAGTTTATGAATTATTATTCGTTCAAAGTCCGTGCAAACTGACAAATCTTAACAGCTACATAAGCCGACACTTTAAAGCTTAGGGTCGTAATAGGATCTATATTATCGGTTTATGTAAACTGCGAGACGGCATTATTTTTCAAGCCCCAAGTACCTGTAATCTGCCAGACCATAAGAGGGTCGAACTGCCAGACGAGGGATTATTAAAAGTGCCACATATTAAAGGTACTGTTTATTAAATGATGAAACCTATCCTTTATAACACTTGCATTATTGTCAACTGCCAGACAAGCCTACCCGAGTAAAGCAGGTAGCAGGCGTTTTTCTTCTGGTTTTTCCTCAATTCATATTACACACATCCAGACGTATTTTAACAAAATTAAAGGACTACTATTTATGGATATGTTTCTAGAATTTTATAATTTTGGAAAATCCTAACTGCTTTTATCCTATGGGTAGAAAGGGCCGTACCTCTTCACTGTAAATGGTCTTTGGTTTGGTGAAACGTTAAAAGAAATTGATGGTTTTCAATAACTATAACTTCTAATATGAAAATGTCACAAAAAGTGGGGACAAAACGTGGCGGTGCACTTAAACGTTCTGTCGTGCCAAAATATATACACGTGCCAATGATCTAGTTCGTTGGTGAAGCCGAAGTCAATCACAACCATGTCGCAGATGGAACATTGATTTGTCAAGAAACTACTAAATTTATAATTTCATTTACTACATTACTATGTTTTGCTTATACAAATACTATCTATTATACATAGGTATATTTCTACAATATACTTGTCGATTTTTCATCTATTCATGCTATTCATGCAAACGAAAAGCTGTGGAGGACATTTCCGTAAAACTTAACAACAGAGAACCTGTCAAAAATTCGAAGAAAAATGAACAACGCCAGGAGATAAAGTTTGCCGCCTTTGCTGAAGTCAATAGCAAATATGTATGAGGCAACATCAGGCACGAAATATTTCTCTTTTTGTATGCAAAAAACGAAAATTTATTAATCCAATTTTTTATAAAAAAAAAAAAAAAAATTGGCAATGGAACAAAAAAAAAATTAAATAGGGAATTGACCTCCTCGTGCATTTTTTGTACTGAGGATAAAGTTATCCAGATCTTCTTGAGGAAACACCATCCAGCACTGTTAAAATGCTTGAAACAGCTGATTGAGGTTTTGAAATTGATTTTAGTTTTGAAAGACCCTTTGCTGCAGCATATTCCAAATATGCTCAATAAGATTAAGATCTGACGATTGAGCTGGACTGGGCAAAACTAGAATATTCTGCTCTTCCAAGAAACTTTTTCTGGCTGTATGAGGAGTAGCATTGCCATGCATCAAGATTAAATCAGGACGAATATTTTGCGCATATGGAATAATTACAGCTTCCTAGAACATTTGTAACGTAGTGCTCTGATGATAAAAAAACGATCCAGCAGAACGAGCTCAGTTCTACTGCCAGGTGAAATTCCTGCCTATACCATAATTGTGCATTCTCTGTAGCTGTGGACATTTTGTGTAAGTTTCTTTCGCCAGGTTCTCTCCATACGCGTATCCTTCGAGAATCTAAAAATTGTAAAAAGAACATTATGCTATTGATTTTGCTCCCATATAACATGTTTTTGTGTCCAACGACTGGCGCAATTCCCTCGATTTAAAGATTAGCATGTCCAAGGTCTATGGCTTACTAAATTACCTTTTCTTAACCTTCTATAGATGGTAGATCTGGAATCAGTCACATTATGAGCTCCACGGAGATGATTAATTTATTGTAGTACCATCACTGTGCCAGTTCTTCGCGCTTCAAACTGAAAATTTCGTTCCGTATGAGGTGTTGTCATCCTTGATCGTCCCAAATGCCTTTTCCGAACGCTTCCTGTTTTACGATAACGAGTCCAGAGACGTAAGATAACGATCTGAGCAGTTTCTACAGCGTTTGCCTGATCAATTTGGCTCATTCCAAATGACATCGAAGCCTATTAAAACAATTTTTCAAAACACTTTTACAACAATTGATAAAGAACTAATGAAATCTTGACTAAAATAGTAAATTATTAATTTCTCATTATATATTCTTTTTTTTTATTTCTTCAAAAAAAGCAGTTGATACATATTGGTAGGACTGTTCACCATAGCTTAATTTGTAAAAAATAATTATATAAAATATTTAATATCCCTAGATTTTAAGTATGTGTTTATAAACCTGGTATAAAATATTAGTCCTTTAACTAGACCATACAATACGCCTGGCAGTTTGTAATATATGTATAGATCATCCTATTTTAGGCTATTGACAATAAAATTTTGTACAAGAAGTATCGCAACAAAAAAAATAGAGATTATTTAAAAAATAAATAGAATTTTTAAAATTGGTCTATTAAAATTTAAACTAAACCATATTTGTATCTTTAATATTAAGTAGAAATTTACGCAACCTTCTAAAAACGTTTCTTTGATGTGTAATGTTGCTCTCTGACTATAGGAAGACACAGTAGAAGCAGAACTCTCGGCAGGAATATATAAACACGGCCTGCTTTGTTGCAGGATTCCATTATATGATGTTCGTTTTCGTTTCGTTTTATAAACACAAACGGTGGATGGAGTAGATCCTCCACGATCAATTAATAACAAAACCTATCTTTTGTTTCGCCGTTTTTCAGCTTTTTCACGCCATAGGCATCACCACAGGGAACGAGATGTTAAGGAGTATAAAACTTTAAAAAGACATCAAACATTTGTTTCCAAAATATGCTTAATTAACGCTGAATTGTGAAAATGAATGTTAAATTGAAATATTGTGGGATAACAGACAGACAGTAATAAAAGTAAATGTTAAAAAAATTAATTGTTAATTAACAAACACTGTTGTATATAATCATAATAAATTTATATATATAGTCCATTTCACCGATTTTGGCCGATGACGGAAATCATACTCGAAGTACATTTAGAGTTACATCTCTCTCAGATACAGGCAAGTTAGAAATTTAAATGAGGACGTTTGTTTTTTAATACAACACTTACGTAACTGCATCTTGTTTCACCGGTAGATAAAAAGTATTCAATACGGAAGTCTTGACTTAATTCACATTCCTAGTAACTGTCATGTACGGCTCGTTGTTGCAGGGTTGAATTTAATAATTATTAATGTCATATTTTTGTAGATGTCAAACCACACTGCTACTTTTAGAAACTTACGACCTAATTTAGAAAAAAAAAACTTTCCGCCATTGGTAACTTGAATGACAGTTGAATTTTATTTCAGTGGTTTTTAATATCAAATCGGCCAAAAACGATGAAATGGACTATATATATATATATATATATATATATATATATATATATATATATATATATATATATATATATGTAAGCTTTGTGTTGACTTAATAGTGACATTCGAATATTTCTACGTCAATTGAATATTAATAAAAGTAATTCAAAGTGTATGTGAATGTGCAACAGACGATTTAGGTTTATATTAGATAATTATACTAAAGCATGAACATTTGATTGTCGATTCTCTATTTTTAGGTTTGTATTTCATCAGTTGATATTAGTAACTTATTTGTATTTCATAAATAAACTCTATTTTTAAATGAATCACATCTTGTTATGTTTTAAGAAGAAAACAATATCATCCCTTATAAATCGACAATTCATCTACATGTAAAGAAAAAATATATTTGTATCAGTGTTTAGAAAATGGAGAAATTAAGATTTGAATTTGTTGTAAAAGCCAAACCGGATGATAATAAGACAAATATTTACGCCATAACGTCTATTACGGATACACAAAACCAAACTTTTATAGTGCCTAAAGAGTATCAACCAGTGCATTTACACAAAGATATAATAAAACATGAAATATTTGACAAAATAAAAAAATCTCTTTAGAAAAGACACGTTAAGAGGCAAGTTTGGATAACATTAACTAAGGAAATGAAATCAACATATTTAGATGATGGAAACTTACAAATTGATGGGTTTTTACTTGAAAAATTGGAACAAAATAGTGGGTCCTTAACAACAGAACCAACACAGTTGAAAAAAAAGGAAAATAAGATGAAATTAAGAGCAGAATTTTCAATAGAGGCATTTTCAAGAAAAACAACAAGTGTTGAACAATGGTTAAACACTTTTGAAAGTGAATGTGTACGTTTACACATAGATACAGATATACAAAAAATAGAAATTTTAAAATTACTATTGGAAGATACTTGTATGGATTGGTACAGCTCAATGATGATCAAACATACTATAGATTCAGATTGGTCTGTATGGCAGAAAAGTCTTAGTGAAACATTTGCTGATAAAGACTGGTCATCAATCAGGTACGCTATGAGTTTTAAATATATACAAGGATCAATGTTAGAATATGCTCTTAAAAAAGAGAGACTATTACTAGAAATAAATCAATCAATAGATACACAAACCATGATCTATTTGATTGCCACTGGTCTACCAAACTATATAATGAATAGAATAGACAGAGAAACCCTTAAAGAAGTAAACGACTTATTTAACTGCATAAGAGGACTAGAAGGTTTAATAAGAAAAAATGATACAAGGAAAAACTTAAACACTGGAAATAAATGTAGTCAACAAGAAATAAAACAAACAGGAAAAAAAATGTGCAGCCTTTGTAAAAATAAAGGAAAACCAAATAGATTTCATCCAGAAAATATTTGCTGGTATAACCATGACAAAAAGACAACCGATGATAAAAACCTTAATTCAAATTCAATATTAAAAGTTGAACTTAGTGACGAAGATCCAAAAAACTAAAATTCCCTCCACTAATTGAAATTACAGTGCTGTTAAATAATACATTAGAAGTCAAGGGATTGTATGATCCTGGTTCACGAATAACATTAATAAACTGAAAATTAGTTCAGGTAAAGAATATGAAGCCAAATTATAGCTATAAAAGAATAAAAACAATAAGTGGAGGGGGTAAAACTAAAGGTTTAATTACTTTGGATGCGGAATTATTACATAAAAAGATTAAAATAAATGCATTTATTTTTGAAAATGAAAATTTCGAGTATGATCTAGGTAATACTAGGATTGGATTCAATTCATAAATTTGGGTTGACTCATGATGAGAATTTAAATATCCAAATAAAAAAGATAGACAATTTTAAGATAAGTAGTAAAAATACATATGAAGATAAACAAAATGATACTATGGAAATAAATATAGAAGAAAAAGAATATGAAGTAAACTTTAATGAAGGTATACATACAAATAATTTTAATATAGATACAGAACACTTAAATACTGATCAAAGAAAACAAATAGATATGCTATTGGATAGTTACACTGAAATTTTTGCTAAGAATAAATATGACACTGGAAAAGTGAAGAATTATGAAGCCTGTATAGATTTTCAAGTTGAAAAATATTGTTATAAAAGACCATATAGGTGTTCAATTCAAGACAAGATAGAAATAGAAAATCAAATCTCACAGCTTTTAAAACATAGACTGATTGAAGAGTCTTACAGTCCGTTTGCGGCACCTGTTACCTTAGCTTTTAAAAGGGATGAAGGAAGAAAAAATAGATTATGCATAGACTTTAGAGATTTGAATAAAATAATTATACCTCAATCACAACCATTTCCACTCATAGAGGACTTAATAACAAAAACAGTAAATTGTAAGTAAGGTACTTACGCCTAATAAGGCCCACTTCTTAAGATGGCCCACTTTCAATATTTTGTACGTCTAAAAGTTCAAATGAATTTAAATTTTGCGCCCATGTTCGGTTAGTGCCATAGACAAAATTGCAACTTCATAAATAAGGAAGACAGTCGTCATTTTTGCAGTGGTTGCCAGTTTTTTAGTGTCGTTGCAAAGGGCTAACGATTTATAACTTTCTAATTTAAACCTTTTTAGTATTTTCTTAAGAAAACAAGAAGCTTTCGTGTTTTTTTTTAAATACAGCGTTTCTTGGGTTTATGGGCACTTGACTCAACGTAAGAGTTGTTTATATTATTTGTTAATTTTCATTTATAAAAAGTAGATCTTGTGGCGGGGTAAATTACCCTATAAAGGCCCATCACATCCTATGATGGCTTGGGCCAGTCGAAGATATGAGACAATTCAAATGTTTTTGAAAAAAATATTTGGTCTTTAAATAAACATGTTTTTTCTAAAAGTGAATATTAGAATAACGCCACAACATTGTTATTTGTTGCGTTTATTTAGAGGTTTTTGTTTAGTAGGTAAATTAAATTTTGCTAAGTCTAAGATGGCCCACCGTCCAATTAGTGACCAAAAAAACTTTTGTATCAGACTGATTACCTAAGAATATCATATAATATTAGGTCAAGTTTTACATAAATACTTATTTTTTGTTTTGATAGGGTTTATTGATTACATAATTAATATCGGGCTATGATAGGTGCCTATGTTCCTAAAAAAGCCCACTTTAGAGGTTTTAAAAAACAATTATTATCTTAACGAATTGTTTCCAAACATGTTGATTTGTATGATTACTTTATTCACAAATAAATGAACTATGTTGTGATAAAGGCAGTTTTCACAAATTTATATTTCTTTTCCAGCTATTAAAATTTAGCAAAAAGTTGGCCTTACAGGGCGCGCATGTACCTTATTTTACAACTTTGGATGTAAATTCAGCTTTTTGGTCTATTCCATTAAAAATAACAGACAGACACAAAACTGGTTTTGTTACTCAAGAAGGTCATTACCAATGGACATGTTTACCCTTTGGCCTTAAAACATCCCCAGCCATTTTTCAACGGATTTTAAGTAATATTATAAGGAAAAATGGCCTGACAGAATTTGCTGTAAATTTAATTGACGATATATTGATTTTTTCTAAAACATTTGATGAACATATCACACATATAAAAAAATTGCTAGAGGCTATTCGAGAAGAAGGTTTCAGGCTAAAAGTCACAAAATGTAAGTTTGCATCCGTCTCCGTAAAGTATTTAGGCCATATATTACAAGAGAATACGATTACACCTCTAAAAGACAATTTGAAATCAATAAAAGATTTTCCTGCTCCTCAAAATAGAAAACAAATACGACAATTTTTAGGAAAAATAATTTTTTATGGAAAATACATTCCAAATGTCTCAGTAGTTCTTGATCCTTTGCATAAATTGCTGAGAAAAGATCAAATATTTAATTGGACTTTACAGTGTGAAAATGCATTCCGGAAAATTAAAGATTATCTATGTTCCAAACCAGTACTTGCCATTTATAACCCACAAGCACCAATATTTATTTATACAGATGCAAGTTCCGTAGGAATAGGAGCCGTTTTGAAACAAATTCAAGATAATGGAGAAGAAAAACCGGTAGCGTATTTTTCAAAAAAACTAAATGAAACACAAAAAAGTAAAAAAGCTATATTTTTAGAATGTTTAGCGATAAAAGAGAGCATAAAGTTTTGGCAACATTGGTTGATTGGAAACTATTTTACTGTCTATACAGATCACAAGCCTTTAGAAAAGTTAAATGTAAGAAACAGACCTGACGACGAATTAGGCGAAATGTCATATTATCTATCACAATATAATTGCGAAATAAAATATTTTCCAGGAAAAGATAATGCAGAAGCAGGTTGTCTCAGTAGGAACCCGGTGTTAGACATAGATGAAAATAATGAAGAACATTTAAGGACGGTAAATATTATTGAACTTGATGACATAAAAAATGATCAAGCACAAAATTTACAAATTAAAAAAAATGCACAAAATATTATTTTAGAATTTATTATAAAAAAAGTGGAAAAAATAAAAAAAAAATAATTCTAAGTGAAGACTACAGTAAAGTTATAATAAAAAAAACCCATGGAAAATATTGTCATACTGGAATTAATCAAACAGAATCTAAAATAAAACCATTTTATACTGCACCGAATCTATCAGAAAATATTAAAAATATATGCAAAAACTGCGAGATATGTATAAAAAATAAAACAAGGTTGAATAGGAAATATGGTTTTTTGTCGCAGTTAGGCCCAGCTAAGAAACCATTTCAAATAATGTCATTGGACACAATAGGAGGATTTAGTGGTCAAAGATCAACAAAAAAATATTTGCATCTATTAGTAGACCATTTCACTAGATATACATATATCCTATGTTCCAAGAATCAACAAGCTCGAGACTTTATCAAACTAATTGAAAAAATTCCTAAAGAAGAAACAATAGACATCTTACTATCAGATCAATATCCAGCTTTCAATTCGATTGAATTCAAAAATTATCTTAAGAATCGAAATATACAATTAATACTTACTGCGGTAGACGCCCCATTCTCCAACGGTTTAAACGAAAGAACAAACCAGACTCTTGTAAACAAAATAAGATGCAAAATGAATGAATTAAAAGGAAAAACGAATTGGGCAAAAATAGCAGAAGAATCTAGAAATAGATACAATGAGACAAACCATTCTGTAACAGGATTTTCTCCTAAATATTTGCTATCTGGTGAGTCTACAGACTTGTTACCACAAGAGTTAAAAGAAAAACATTTATTAACAAAAAGTTTAGAAGAAGACAGGAAAATAGCACTCCAAAGGTCTATTAAAGCGCATGAATATAATAAAACTTTATTTGACAAGAATAGATTAAAATATAATTTTAAAATATGAGATAAGGTATACGTTGACTATGGAAACAAATTAAACAAAAAAAAGATGAATGGAATTAGAATTGGTCCCTTTGAAATAGAAGAAAAAATATCTGATTCAATTTTTAAAATAAATACCGGTCGTGGAACAAGATCAATTGGACTATATCATGTCACAAAGCTTATCCCAATGCTTATTGACTTGTAGTTTTAGTTTTAGCTGCTAAATTTTACTCAATATCGGAGAGAAAAATTAGCATTTGGTGGAGGGGAGATGTAAGCTTTGTGTTGACTTAATAGTGACATTCGAATATTTCTACGTCAATTGAATATTAATAAAAGTAATTCAAAGTGTATGTGAATGTGCAACAGGCGATTTAAGTTTATATTAGATAATTATACTAAAGCATAAACATTTGATTGTCGATTCTCTATTTTTAGGTTTGTATTTCATCAGTGGATATTAGTAACTTATTTGTATTTCATAAATAAACTCTATTTTTAGATGAATCACATCTTGTTATGTTTTAAGAAGAAAACAATATCATCCCTTATATATATATATATATATATATATATAAAGCAGTAATATATATATATATATATATATATATATATATATATATATATATATATATATATTTTGTTAGTAAAAATGTTGGGATAACAGCAATTTAACGTAAATAAAACTCTTTAAAGTTTCTTATCCAAGCTTTCGTAATTATTTTATTACATTTTCAAGGAGCTACAAATTTAAAATGATAGAATGTAAGTAAAAATTTTTATTGTAAATTTATACTTACATCTTTGTGAGGTTATAACGTTATTGTTTTTATATGGTTTTGAAGTGAATAAGACATTGGCCAAAGTACGTGAAAGATACTACTGGGTAAACTGTCGCCAGGAGGTGGAAGAGTGGTGCAAGCGCTGTGATATATGTTTCTCGAAGAATGGTCATAAAGCGAGGCTAAGGAGTGTCCACGATTTTGCCAAGTCAAAACTGCAGATGACAAGTGACAGGATTTGACAAAAAGTCGACGCCAATATCCTTTAACGAAGGTGATGCAGTATGGTTATACCAACCACAGAGAAGAAAAGGATATTGCCCCAAACTACAACGACCTTGGAAGGGACTTTATCTGGTAAAGAAGAAAATTAACGACCTAGTCTATAAGATCCAACTGTCACCAAAAAGCAA
Organism: Altica lythri; assembly: GCA_964028335.1. Lineage (NCBI taxonomy): Eukaryota > Metazoa > Arthropoda > Insecta > Coleoptera > Chrysomelidae > Altica > Altica lythri. The sequence continues at coordinate 19,834,662 of OZ034802.1, read as the reverse complement.
ACCGACAGTCGTCCACATTGAAAGGTTGAGCCCTCCGGGATGGAGTATAGAATAAATGTTGTTCGGGGCGAACAACTTTAAGAGGGGTAGTGTTACGACTCGAGCCAGACCTGCCACCCAGGAAGTAAACGACACCGACGGGCAGTTCTAGGAACCCAAGAATGTTCGACGTTCTAGAAACGTAACGTAGCGACTTTCTAGCAAATTTGTTACTGTGGGATCTTTGTAGATGTTTCGAGAAGAACTAATCTGATATATAAAGGACCGCGTTAACCGGAGTACAGTAGAGTAGTTGTTATGGTGATAGTTGGCGATATATAATAGTGGTGATTGTATTAGTTTGCGATAAGAATTAATTGTATTTGTAGTACCTACCTACTTGGCGATAAAGTGCGAATTGTTATACGAAATATTTTAACGACGCTATTTATTAATTGTCATTGTATAAAAGTTGTGTAAATTAGTTAAAGAAAATTGTTATTTAGTTGTGTTTACAATAAATTGTTAAGTTTGTCTGCTGTTATCACTTATCCCGAACCTACGAAGAAAAAATTATAACACTATTATATAATACTAGAGATATTGCGCTTTTTAAAAGCGCAGTGAGGATAAATAGGTATAAATATAAATAGGTAACAGGCCCAAATGCCAGGCACCTTTTTAAACTTTAATAGGCATTAAATTAAAATTTGGAAGGCATGTTGACAGTAGTTGTAAATCCATGCAAAGTTAAATTTAAATGGTTAATGGTAATATTTAAATACCTAAAATCATATTTATTAAACGTAATTAATAATATTTTATTAATTAAAATTAATTCAAAAAACTTTATTTAATACACATTATCACGTGACTGTGAACGCCAATCACAGCGCATGACGTCATGAACCGATAAACAACTTAGCGTCGCTTGGTGTCACTGTGTGAACGACTCTGAACGAGTTATTTCTTTGATTTCTCTTGCTAATTACTCGCTATTAGTATTTGTAACTCACTTATTATTATAAACCGAATTGTGTTTACGTTATAGAGACTGGATTCATCAAAGGAAACAGTTCTAACTTGCCGAGAATCGATTGTTTGATGTTGGCGAATTTCTTTGCTACAAAGATTTTTGTGCAGCGGAACTTAACATAAATTTTTTATAGCCTCTTTTTCTTCGTAATTACAATGTTCAACTCGTATATTTTTTAGATTAGATTCTAAAATATTATCGGTGTATTCGTTTAATTCAGAATTGGTTTCCATTTTTTCAATACCTAAAATTTATATCTGCGATATCTAATTTTTCAATTTTAAAAGGTTTATTAATATTAATTTTTATTGGTTCTTCTCTTGAATTAGTAATGGTGGTTGCAAAAAATTTATTTACGTTTACAACTGCACAGGGTGATTCTATTTGATTGCCAAAATTAATATAATTTACAAGTCCTGTTCCGCTTTCTATGTCAACGGGTAATTTTACAATTTGGGATGTCCTAGCGGGAATATTAATAGAATAATTTTTTACTTTAAGTTTCTTTTTTAGTTGTGTTTCTTCTTCTAATTCGTATATTATTAGTATTTCTGTATAAGGAGTTTTCTCTCTAAATTTACAGTTGATTTTAATTGTTTTAATAAATCAATACCAATACTTATGTCGTTTGTTAACTTTAAAAATTTTAAAAACAGGTATATTTATAACTTCATTGTGGTTAGAAATACTGTGGGCTGTTTGAATATTAAAATCTTCATTTTTTACATGTACATCTACATACACACACACTTTGTATTTATTATTAACTATAATAAAGCCTAAAAAGAATTATTTCCCAAGAAAACTTTCAAGTTCCTTAGAGTTTGACAGATCGCGAGCATTGTTTATCGGTTCGTGACGTAATCAAAGTCACATTACAGTTTTGGGCGTTTTAGCGGGAAATTTGAAATCTATTCTAATTTATCACTTTTTTCTTAAAAATTAAACCATTTTTATTATTAAAATATTTTTTTCGCGGTTATTAAGGGTTTATCTATAAAATAAAAGCAGATCCGGAAATTAGTCAACATCCCTATTGCTAGAAATATCACTGTCATTTTAGCAAAATATGATTTATTATAGATCCTATATCAATATATACCAGGATGGGACAAAACAGCGCGGCCATAAGAGCGCCGCAGAAACAGCGCGAGACAAAACAGCGCCAGCCCAAAACAGCGCCGGCCCAAAACAGCGCCGGACAAAACAGCGACGGGACAAAACAGCGCCTTATTGTTTTGACATTAAAGCTATGAACTGAACAAATAATTTTCATGGCTTAAACTTAAAATTCTAAATATCCTAATATTTAGCTTATAGAAGTATTAATAAATAGAAAGTTTAAAAGTAATCTCTGAGAGTAAAAAAAAATTTGTACGGGATTGTAAAGAATACTTATTTTCCTTTCAAGTTTTTATTATTTGTAGATTTTTTTAGTGAATGTTTTCCTGCGAATTTTTTTTTCCATTGTTTTTTTCGTTTACCGTATTATTACAGAATGTCCCATTTGTGTGGCAAAGCTTGGTTTATTAGTTATCTTAAAAGTGACGAAACAAAGTGATTAACATAAAAGATGTGTATTATAAAACATTTTAAAATTACTTTGAATTATACAGAATGTATCGTTATGTGGTGGCAGTATAATTTTTTTTTTTAAATGGAACACTCTGTAGATATTTTAAATTTGGTTTTTGTCTGCTTTAATGATTAATTGAAAACTAAAATTAATTATACTAATTATACTGGGTATTCTTAGAATCATTTTTCAGAGAAAATAATGCTGAATACAACACCCTGTACGGTACAATAATAAAAGTTATGATTATATTTTAAAGGATAGTCTAATTTAATTACAAAATATTAGATTTATGATCGTGCCTAATTTACATACAGGGTAATACATAACACAAAGACAGAATTTTCTACTTTCTTTTAAACATATCATGTTAAGAAACTTATTAAATATTCTTTATAGTTTTTCGTTTTCGCTAAGCTAATTTTATGGTAATAGTGAAAACATATTTACACTTATTAAAAATGTTGTTTATTTTAAATAAAAAATATTTACATTTTTCAAATTTACAAATAGAAATCAAAATTTATTTTTAAAATCTAAGAATCCATTTTATAATTACCTATAAGCTATTGCTCTTAAATACTCTACAAAGGTACGAGTTTGTCTATAATCAGTAACAATCGACTTAATACGATTATCTGCTTCAATATATTTTTTTAGTTTTTTTAAAAGTTTTTCGTAATACACATCTCGTCCACTTTGAATTTTTCTGAGGATTTCAATAAATTTCCAAATTGTTGGATGATCCATAGAGAGTTACTCTTGCAAACGACAATGTGCTGCCTCAGCGTGGTTGTTAGTTTTCTCCATGTCCATCATCACCCTCTGATATACTGATCATATTCTTGGGTTGAAGATAGGAGGACAGCGTCCATTTCCTCGTCGATTGGGGCGTCCTATATAATTATCTTCAAACCACTGCAACAATTCCTGTAGCTCAGCTGGGAGCACTGCAGCAATTTGTTCTACTGCGTCATCTAAATCTTCAATTTTTACAAATGCAATAGCAGTGATCATTCTTACTGAGACAGCAAACTCGGGATCATTATTATAACGCCCAACTAGTTGTAATTGTCCTTAATGTTGTTTGAGGTTTTTTGTTAAATCAAAGAAGCATCCCATAATAGTTGCACTTGGGAAGGCATCTTTAAATGCATTAATTACTGTCAACTCGAAATCGACTGATATGTGTCTAGGATTAAAGGCTTCCTCTTGTAAGGCCTTGATCATTAAAATCATAGCTGCATATGTCGATTGCTGTTTGTTTGGTAGCAAAATATATAGGACCAGATGAACACCAAATCGATGGGCCAGAATGGTATATACTTGATAAAAAGGTCGCGGGGTAGGCTTAAAGGTCCCATCTATATACCAATGATCGGATTTATTAAGAATCTGAAAAATAAATATAATTTTATTAAAAAAATTTCAATAAAATGCTTACGACGATTATAAGCAGTTAGTGGAAAATGATTACTAACATATATATTTTCAGATCGGCCATACTTTCTGGCGCGACTGGAGCAGCACTAATTTCATTTCTGACGCGTCGAATAGTTTTCTTTAATGCATTGGTGTTGGGAAGGGCGACATGCACACTTTTTGATAATCCACTTTTTTTGGCTCATCACCTCATTTATGACTTGACTTGTTTTCTCCATAGTCTCAGCAGCTCTGTGTTTTATATTTATATTTCGGTCACATCTCCAAAAAAGTTTATCGAAACGATACGTAAAACCATTAATGGCCAGCTTCTCCTTGCGTTTTTGACTTTTAATATTTATTAATTCGTTTTCCATTTTACTAATTTTCTAATTTTACACACAAATTCAAGACTAAACTAAGTTTTCGCGACTGCTCTCGGAGATTGATTAAGAATTTTAAAAGTGAAATATATATATAAATACGGCAATGAACAGTATGCTGGGTAATAACAAAATATTTATATATTTTATGAATAAGACGTGTCTATGACCATGCATCAAAATTCTCTCTACAATAGAAATATTAGTTTGGGAGATCTCCATCCCCAAAAAACCCGGATGGTACTTTTCCAATCATAAAATGTTTTAAGCTTGTACACATTTTAGTAATATGAAAAGTAATCTTTAAAAATTATTTTTATTTAATTATAACGTACAGTTTCTTAACAATATTAGATATTTATTTTACAAAAGAGCAGATGTGCACATTGTATATGCAAATTTCTTCCTGAGTCCACTAAAGGCCCAAAATGTACATACCATTAAAGACTAGATTACTAAGAGGCGTATATTGTAGTTGCCCATAGTTATTAAATTATATGGCGCTGTTTTGTCCCGTCGCTGTTTCGGCGGCGCTGTTTCGGGCCGGCGCTGTTTTGGGCTGGCGCTGTTTTGGGCTGGCGCTGTTTTGTCTCGCGTTGTTTCGGCGGCGCACTTATGGCCGCGCTGTTTTGTCCTAGACCCAAGATATACGTGTATAAAGGAGGTTATCCATTTCATATATGGGTTTTATTGCAAATGAAATAATACTCAAACTCTTCCCATATAATCATTTAATTTAATGAAACTAATGTAACCAAGGAGCGACCAGTTTCGGTTCTTTAGGCTAACAATAAATAGGAGTTTTTTACCTTAATTTATAGGAAATACATACCTAATTAATATTCCAAATATAATCTTACCGATTTAGATTAAAAAAATTGTAATCATTATTTATTGTTATTTTGAAGATGGTTCAGTTGTCGTTACTTCGTTATATTAATTTTATTAAATTAAATGATTATATGGGTATGACTTTCAATTTTTTTTATTATGGACTTTACACTACGATTATTATCGGGATTTAAAAAAATGAACCTAAATTTTAGTCTGACTGTAATCATATTTCAGTAGTATAAGTGTAAGCTTATGACTGTGGAAATTAAACGCCCTTCGTAGGTACATGATATACGTAAAGGACGGCAATTGTAGAAACCCACACATCATACTGTAAAACACTAAACCTATATTTTCTTTACTTTACTTCTTATTTACTTACTGTGTATATACCGTTGTTCTAGTAAAGCTTATTTTTAACTTTTATTACACAATGTAGCACATTAATTTCGTTTTTTTTAATGAAATATTAAATATTTTAAAGTTATTTTTAAATATATTAACCTTAAGATTATAATTATCCTAGTGGTTTAAATACTGCTTTTATTCTAATTATATTTCTAATAAAACGTTCCTTGATTAAAGCTGTCTGTTCTTGTAATCATAATTTTTTTTTTCAATTTTTCTACCTTATACATATTCGATAGCTACTAATAAGCTAGAACCCAGTTTTCCATCATTGGTCCGTATCGAAAAATCTGGAATCTGCCAAATACAAAAAACCTCATTTTCTTCCGCAAACGAGGCGCAGGCCGAGTCGAAAAACACTTTTCGGCTATAGAAAATTGTCATAAAACTGATAACAGCTATCTGTGCGGTATTAAAATGCATAAACATGAATGAGGTGAGGCGGAATATTCCTTCAAGATATGTACACGTGCGGAGCGCTTCGCTGAGATTTCGGAAGCGATAAGTTGGAAAATTCTGTAAGAGAGCAGAAATGTTCAGGCATGGGCTTATACTTTAAAGATGTTTGTTTAGATTTAGTGTACCAGAAAATTTAGCATAAACTTACTGACAACTGTTTAAATAGGTGATTTATGAACCAGAATATTTGAAATACTCTTCGTGAAAACAAATATCATTTTACGCAAATACTTATAGTAGAAAAAATCTTTAATATACTTTTATTTACAGGTTAGATAAGTGAAATTTCTGCAATAACTCAAATTACAGATTAAATATTTAGGACAATTGCGTAATAATATAGCTTAACAAATCCAATTAATCCAATATCTCTATTTTTTGGATAAGATTCAATTTAGATTGACTTGAAAATATAAAAATCTGGTCACATCTGTTTTGAATATAAAATCAGTAAAATGACCAGTCAGTCGGGTAAAGTATGAGAGTCATATTTTCAGGAGAAACATTTCCTTTCAAAAGTTATTCTAGATTTTACATAAAGTATATTTTCTTTAAAAACTATATTGTCACAAAAAACAACAACAGAGTTTCATTTGAATTTGTGGCAGAAAAGTTGGACCAAAACGTACAGCAAATGTCAAGGAACAATTAAAGAAATCTTTGAAGAAGGCAGGGATTTGGTTTAATTACACCTTAAACAAATTTAAATATTTTAGCAGTAAATTAAAGATTTGCGTACAGCTATTTAAAAATATTTTTCTACGCCCATGACTGTAAACGTCAAAAATCGTACTGTAGACATTCCTTGTAAGTGACATTTAACAATAACATGCACGTAATAAGATCTCATAACATACCTACATGTGCGTTTAGTTCAGAAAACTTAAATTTTTTGATTAATTAAATTGCAATAAAATTTTTTATGTACGTACTACTTTATTTGGTCTATTTACATACTTTTTGTCAATTTTAAAACATAAATATATAATAGTTTTTATTAAAAAATAAAATAAAAATAAAACAGATTTAGGCAACATATATTACATTTTAAATTATTATTTAATCTAGGATGTTACTTAATGTCACTACTTTGATAAATGTTATTTTAAACGCCAAATTTCGTAATATATTTTTTAAGAGATGTCAAATATTTAGAATTAAAATTAAAATATTGAGTCGTAGAAAAAGCATAGTACGTAACTCGAGTGGTAAGAGGTATTACGTACTCGTGTAATTACGCACTCGCCGCTACGCGGCTTCGTGCGTAACTTTTCCACTCGTACGTAATATCCTACTTACCACTGTTGATACGTAATATACTATTAAATTTAATAAAATTATTATTTTCATAGTAATCACTGGTCACACAACATAATCAATATTGAAATAATTCCCACGAATCAAAATCATTTCTATATTTACAAAAAAAAATTAAGTTTATTATTGGAAGTAAAACGGACTCATTGTGTTTATATTAATACGCGTTTTCTTGGCACTTTGTTTATTTCATATCCTGGGCTTAGAACGACTCAAACACAATGAGTCCGTTTCGCCAACGTTGCGACGCTGGTTGCTAGCCGAAAACCCATTGGCACAGCTGGCCAAAAGCACAAAATGGGGATAGGACTCCTGTGTGAGCTTTCGTTGTTTTTGTGTTTTTATGTTTCTTTACACATGTTTCCCCAACATCCTTTGCTCCCAAGTACCCAACACTTTTGCTAACCAAGTGCAATACCCTACTTGGTTATGCCGCACTGATGACGGCTAATGAGCCAGAAACATGCATGTCTGCGGTTACCATTCCTACTCGTGGCCCTATTGATCCTTTTTGCGTACATGCCCAATAATTTTCCCCTTTTGTTTATATATATATATATATATATATATATATATATATACAAAAGGAAAAAATTATTGGGCATGTACGCAAAAAGGATCAATAAGGCCACGAGTAGGAATGGTAACCGCAGACATGCATGTTTCTGGCTCATTAGCTGTCATCAGTGCGGCATAACCAAGTAGGGTATTGCACTTGGCTAGCAAAAGTGTTGGGTACTTGGGAGCAAAGGATGTTGGGGAAACATGTGTAAAGAAACATAAAAACACAAAAACAACGAAAGCTCACACAGGAGTCCTATCGCCATTTTGTGCTTTCGGCCAGCTGTGCCAATGGGTTTTCGGCTAGCAACCAGCGTCGCAACGTTGGCGAAACGGACTCATTGTGTTTGAGTCGTTCTAAGCCCAGGATATGAAATAAACAAAGTGCCAAGAAAACGCGTATTAATATAAACAAAAGGAAAAAATTATTGGGCATGTACGCAAAAAGGATCAATAAGGCCACGAGTAGGAATGGTAACCGCAGACATGCATGTTTCTGGCTCATTAGCTGTCATCAGTGCGGCATAACCAAGTAGGGTATTGCACTTGGCTAGCAAAAGTGTTGGGTACTTGGGAGCAAAGGATGTTGGGGAAACATGTGTAAAGAAACATAAAAACACAAAAACAACGAAAGCTCACACAGGAGTCCTATCGCCATTTTGTGCTTTCGGCCAGCTGTGCCAATGGGTTTTCGGCTGGTTGCTAGCCGAAAACCCATTGGCACAGCTGGCCGAAAGCACAAAATGGCGATAGGACTCCTGTGTGAGCTTTCGTTGTTTTTGTGTTTTTATGTTTCTTTACACATGTTTCCCCAACATCCTTTGCTCCCAAGTACCCAACACTTTTGCTAGCCAAGTGCAATACCCTACTTGGTTATGCCGCACTGATGACAGCTAATGAGCCAGAAACATGCATGTCTGCGGTTACCATTCCTACTCGTGGCCTTATTGATCCTTTTTGCGTACATGCCCAATAATTTTTTCCTTTTGTTTATATTAATACGCGTTTTCTTGGCACTTTGTTTATATATATATATATATATATATATATATATATATATATATTGAAACACTTATGGGGGCTTTTTACACAATTTATTTACAAAATTGTTAAGATACACTAAACTCTGCTGGATAACGTCTAACTACTTGACAATACAATGAACTCTTGTGAAAACTTGACTCGAACTGACGTTAACTGTCCGTGCATCCCCTTATATACAACATTATTTAATCTAGTTAGTGTGTTTAGAAGTTTCTAGAATTTTCTAGAAACATTATTTAAAATGGTCAGTTGATTTTTTTACAAACTTCTAAAAATCAACTGTCAACAACAATCTTTCAAATTAAGGTCCCTTCCTTTACGGTTATCCCGTTACACTGCCCCCTCCTTAGATTCATTCCTCCTGGAATGTTATTTCCTACATCGGAATCCCGCACACTCCCTGAGCCAGCCAAACCATCTTCTTGGAGTTGCTGCGCATCTCCACTGTGGTTTCCCTGGTAAGGCGCCAAACGATCGTGATGGACCACGACGGGTTTCCCTCTGGGAATTTTCACGATCCGATAAATGACATCGTTAATCTTCTTCTTGATGGTGTAAGGACCTTCCCAGTTCTTTTGTAATTTGGGACAAATACCTCGACGCCGTCGGGGGTTATAGAGCCAGACTAAATCTCCAACTTGGTAACTCTTTTCCATTGTCCGTGTGTCATAGTACCTCTTCATCCGATCACTAGATAATTGTAGTTTTCCACGCACCAGGTTGTGTATATTCTCCATTCGATTCTGAAGGTCGGCGACATATTGTTCACGTGCCATTTCTTCACCAGGTTTACAACCAAACACCAAGTCACATGGTAGCCTCATTTCTCTACCGAACAGGACCTTCGCAGGCGTTTGGCCAGTTGATTCGTTGATGGCCGATCGAATTGCCATTAGAAATAGTGGAATATGTCGATCCCAATCCCTCTGACAATCTGACACCACTTTTGACAGATAGTTGGTTATAGTCCGGTTCATTCGTTCCACCATTCCATCAGACTGAGGGTGCATCGCTGTGGTTCTCGTTTTGTGGATGCCTAATCTTTGGCAAACTTCTTGAAACAGCTTGCTCTCAAAATTTCTTCCTTGGTCTGAATGTAATTCTAATGGTACCCCAAATCGGCTTACGAATTCTTCAACCAATATATCTGCCAAAGTGGTGGCTTCCTGATTGGGAACTGCATATGCTTCAACCCATTTAGTGAAGTAGTCCATTACAACAAAGATGTACTTGTTTCCTACATCGGTCTGTGGAAGTGGCCCCAATACATCTACTGCGATTTTTTCAAAAGGACTTCCAACCAGGTATTGCTGCATTTCCGCCTTCGGTTTTCGGTGCGGACCGTTACTGGCAGCACATGTAATGCATTTACGACACCAATCTTTAACATCATTAGTGCAATTTACCCAGTAAAATCTATCTCGGATCTTTTGCAGCGTTTTTGTGATACCCAGATGTCCTCCAGAACTATCATTATGCATCTGTTTTAAAATTTCTGGTACAGCATTTCTTGGGACCACTATTTGTTTCCTTGTTTCTGTGCCCTCGGAATTTTCTACAAGTCTTTTAACGAGCCCTCCGTCCAAAATTAAAGAGTTCCATTGGGACCAGTATGCTTTTAAAGCAGGAGAGGATGAGGATATCTCTCTCCACAACGGACGACGGTCCATTCTCTTCCACTCCCTAATCTTTCTCAGAACGGGATCGTTTTCTTGTTGCTCCTCCAGCATAGAGCTCTCGTCTTCTGGCACAACCTTAACTAAGGCAAGTTTTTCCTCGTTCTGCTCCATACGAGTACAATGGGGGCAATCAGGTCGACATGGTCTTCTGGAAAGTGCATCAGCATTACGATGTCTTGTTCCAGGTCTGTGCTCGATTTCAACATCATATTCCTGCAGTTTTTCGAGCCATCTTGCTATCTGTCCTTCTGGGTTCCTAAAGCTTAGTAACCACTTTAAACTAGCATGACCTGTTCTGATCAGGAATTTTGTGCCATACAGATATTTATAAAAGTGTTCGACGGATTTTACAACTGCTAACAGTTCCCTCCGAGTTACACAGTAGTTCTTTTCAGCTTTCGATAAAGTTTTGCTGAAGTAACCAACCACTCTTTCCTTACCGTCTTGTAGCTGTGACAAGACGGCTCCAATTCCCACATTGCTGGCGTCGGTGTCCAAAATGAGCTTACCATCAGGAAGTGGATAAGCAAGAACAGGTGCTGACGTAAGCTGTTTCTTCAATATTTCAAACGCCTTTTAACATTCCTGATCCCAACAGAAGGACTTATCTTGTTCTGTCAAACGTGTCAAGGGTTTGGCGATGTCTCCAAAATTCTTGACATATCGTCGGTAATAGGAACAAAGACCCAAGAAACTCCGGAGCTGATGTTTGTCGATAGGGATTGGCCATTCCTGAACGGCTTGTATCTTAGCGGGGTCAACAGCAACGCCATCCTTGCTTACGTTATGTCCTAAATAGTTGACCTGTCTCTGGAACAAGTGGCATTTCTTAACATTCAATGTTAGATTAGCGTTCTGTAATCTTTTAAAAACTTCTTCCAGGTTAGATAAATGTTCCTTAAAGGTCTTACCCATTATGATGATGTCGTCTAGATAAACTAGACAAGTTTCCCATGACAAACCCCGCAGGATGTTCTCCATTAGTCGTTCAAACGTCGCAGGAGCATTACAGAGGCCAAATGGAAGGACCGTGAATTGCCATAACCCTGATCCACTGGTAAAGGCAGTCTTTTCCTTGTCTGCAGGATTCATTTTAACTTGCCAGTATCCGCTTTTAAGGTCCAAGGTAGAAAACAGAGTAGAACCCGCCAAAGCGTCGAGGGCATCATCAATCCTTGGCAGAGGATAACTGTCCTTCTTAGTGACATCATTAAGCTTTCGATAGTCGACACAAAACCGCATTGATCCGTCTTTCTTTCTCACTAATACCACAGGAGAAGCCCACGGACTACTGGATGGTTCGACTATGCCATTTTGAATCATTTCTTTAAGGGCTCTGTCTGCTTCTTCCTTTTTAACTTGAGGCATCCTTCGGCGTACCTGTCGAATCGGACGTGCATCACCAGTGTCAATTCTATGTTGTACAACATCAGTTCTTCCCAGTTTACTTTTAGAACCAAATACAGGTTTATAACGGTAAAGTAGATCTCTTACCTGTTTCTTTTCTAATTTTGACAAAGAGGGGTCTAATTTTGTCATTGATTGTTCAATTTCGTTGGTCTCATCTGTTTCCGTAACATTTATCTTGTGAATTATGGCCATTACTGGTTCTAAACTTCCCATTTCCGTGTCCTTTCGGAGAAGAACTGGATGATCGTTCAAGTTGATAACTCGGATGGGTACCTCTTTGGCGGATCTAACAAGAGTCTTACCCACAAGGAGTCCTTTTCCCAATTCATGGTCATGGTTCTTCGGCTCTATCATGGCTGGGGCACCATCTGGCTCCAGTCCATCCAACCGCGCTGTGACGACACATTCGCAGCTTGCCGGAAGTTCGATATCATCGATTAGCTTAATCGAGGCATTGTCAACTTGTTTTCGGTGCAGGAATATTTCTTCATCACCAGTACGAAGGATACGTTGGCGAAGATCCAAATGAAAACTACAGTGGAGCATAACATCCATGCCCAGAACAACATCTTCATCAACGTCAGCCACCAGCACTGAGTGAACAAGAGAGGTTGAACCAAACTGTAGCGTCACCTGTATCTCACCGTAGACTCTAGCAGAATCTCCGGTAGCGGTACGCATTCTCCAACTGGTAGGCAACATCTTATTTCGCATAATGATGGTTGGTTGGACGATAGTTTTTGTAGCTCCAGTGTCTACCAGCATGCTAATATTCTTCCCATCAAGGAGGCCATCTACATATAAGCTGTCCACATGATGTCGCAGAGTTGCCAATTTAATGGTGTGAGGGACTACGGGAATGTTTGGGGTCGAAGGCGCCCTCCAGGAGTCGACCCGTTTAAAGTTTTCCTGCTGCTGGGGTACTTCAGCAGAAGATTTTTCTTTTTGAGGGCAAGTATTTCTTATATGGCCTAGTTCTCCGCAGTTCCAGCATCTCACTTGGCGCCTTCTTCTTGGAGATAACTTCATTAATCTCTCTACTACCGCTTCAACGTCGCTAACGGAATGAACAGCATGGTCGTAGTTACCGGTGACTTTCCTTAGTCGAGCAACTCCACGTAAGGCCTCCGTCGCCGCCTCAAACTCCAGGGCAATTGTCAAGGCGTCCACAAGAGTCTTCGGCCGCGCCAACCGTACAGCGCGCTGCAACTCGACGTCTCGAAGACCATCGGTGAAGGTTTGGACTGCTAGGCACTCCAGGAAATCCTCCGCTGCATTTGAATACGCAAGTCGTACCATTCTTGCTACATCCGCTTCAAATTTATGGATAGTTTCTCCATTTTTCTGTTTTCGGCTCTTTAACTGCATTCGGTACACAGGTTGTAGATGAGTTTGACCATAACGCATCTCTAGACGATTCACCAATAACTCGAAGTTGTCAGCTTCATCCGGCGTCAATGATTGCAAGACGTCTAAAGCTTTGCCTCGCAGAGCTACGGTTAGGGACAATGCTTTCTCCTGGGATGACCATCCATTAGCTCTGGCCGCTGCGTCGAATTGTTTCAGGTAATTTGGCCAGGAAGTCTTCCCGTCGAAGGTCGGGGGTTTCATCGTCGTTCGTCCATGGGTCGTCTCCTCGCTTCTTTGTCGTTCGACGTCTGCGTGGCAGGTTTCCATCCTTCTTGCATCTCCGTCGCCGTGGTGGATGTTTTGGTTTCGGCGGCTAGCTTCCTGTTCTTGTTGAAGCTTCCTTATCTCGGACTGCATTTGCTGGTTGATCTGGTTTTGCTCGTCTCGCAAGTTGGACACTTGCTGATTTTGTTCGTCTCGCAAGCTGGACACTTGCTGATTTTGTTCGTCTCGCAAGCTGGACACTTGCTGATTTAAGTTGTCTACTTGCTGATTCAAGTTGGCTACTTGCTGATTCTGCTCGTCACGAAGATGTGATATTTGCTGGGAGAACGAACTGGATAACTCATCTGATAGGGTAGACATCCGTTGTGATAGCTCCTCTTGTTGGCTTTTCATCTGACTGGATAGCTCCTCATGTTGGCTCGTCATTCGTCCTGATAGCTCCTCTTTCAGCTGGGACATATCTTCGCGCTGGCTCTTCATCTGACTGGATAGCTCCTCATGTTGCCGGGAAAGTTGTTGAGCTTGTTCTTCTTGTTGGCTCGTCATGCGTCCTGATAGCTCCTCTTGCAGCCGGGAAAGTTGTTGAGCTTGTTCTTCTTGCAACCGGGAAAGTTGTTGAGTTAGTTCAGAATTTGCTTTTTGAACTGGGTCTTCGAACTCCACAGCGTCAGGGTCCAAATTATTATTTACGTAGTACTCACGGAGCCTTCTCAACAATACGGATTTGCTTCCAGTAGTTTCCAACTCTAATTCTTCAAGCTCTCTTCTGAGCTCAGCCACCAATAGTTCATTTATCTTTTTTCCAGGCATTCTTGTATCTTCACCCCACACCTGACACCAATTTGAAACACTTATGGGGGCTTTTTACACAATTTATTTACAAAATTGTTAAGATACACTGAACTCTGCTGGATAACGTCTAACTACTTGACAATACAATGAACTCTTGTGAACACTTGACTCGAACTGGCGTTAACTGTCCGTGCATCCCCTTATATACAACATTATTTAATCTAGTTAGTGTGTTTAGAAGTTTCTAGAATTTTCTAGAAACATTATTTAAAATGGTCAGTTGATTTTTTTACAAACTTCTAAAAATCAACTGTCAACAACAATCTTTCAAATTAAGGTCCCTTCCTTTACGGTTATCCCGTTACAATATATATATATATATATATATATATATATATATATATATATATATATATATATATATATATATATGAACAGTAGTGGTGTTCCGGGTTTCAATCCGTTGGTTGTTTGTGTCTTCACGACGTTTCGCCAACATCTCAGCTGGCATTTTCAATCACTTGAAAATGCCAGCTGAGATGTTGGCGAAACGTCGTGAAGACACAAACAACCAACGGATTGAAACCCGGAACACCACTACTGTTCATTCTACCATCCGTGAAACACTACATCATAACATATATATATAATTGACTGATGAAGAAATAAACTATTTCGAAAGCTCTCAAATAAAGTAAAAAGAGTTTACTTTTTTCCTACCAAGGCTGCTTCCCGATAACTTTTAATCATTTTGGATTTCAACTAATCAGCCGACTACTTTCCTCTTGCTTATATATATATATATATATATATATATATATATATATATATATATATATATTATCGAATGTATCTTTGGTGCTCTTTAATTTTTGTTCTTCCTCTTTCCTACTTTCCTGATATTTTTCTATGTATATTATTTTACAAATTTTAATTTCCTACCCCTTTCCTAATATTTCCCCATTTATATTTTTTTAACAATTTTATTGGAAAAGATATATATTTTTTTAATTTTCTCTTCTTATTTTTCTCTTGTTTTATCTTGATCTTCTTTTAACCTATTATTCATTTCTTCTAACTATTCAAACATATTTTCCATATCAGTTTCTTTATTTGTGATCTTCTTGTTGCGTTGGTATAGAGTGGAATTTTTTATGTTTCCTACTTGTTTCCATTTTTATTCGAAAATTTTCAATTTACTTTTATTTTATTTAAGATTTTATTTTTAATCTGAAATTAAGTTTATTCTGTATATCAAAATCAAACTTAAAATCTCCCTATATATTGAAATCAAAATATAAATCACCCTGTATATTAAAATCAATTTTTTTTTCTACAAAACAGAAACCCTTTATGAACAAACATCACTTCCGACATAAAATTTTCAAATTACAGACATAAAGACAGTTACATAAATATAACTAAGTACATACAAACATTTATACAACCAATCGAATTATAAGAATATAAATATTTATACGCATTTTCTACACCTGTATTTTAAGTAATCCAATCATTAGGTATATGTAACAATAACCACAATGATTTATTTAAGAATAAACTGATCTGCAAAAAAGTAGTATAGCTAGAGTTTACTAAGAATTTAAATGATAAATTTACTAACCCCACTTAAGTGTTTCTTACGAATTTATCCTTGAGCAAGACGTTAAAAAACACATTATATACACTGCTCCAAGACCACAAAAAATTAATTGTTGTTTTAAATGTAATTGTATTCCTTTTTGAATTGAATGTAATATGTACTTGGAATGTTTTTTTGTTATCAGGTTACTTGTATTGTTTTTCGTTTTAACCGGTATCTAAGGAACACAAAACAAAGGTGCTGATAATGTGTTAATGTCGATAAGAGGTTAGTGTCATTTTTAAGTCGTTGTGTAAACTCTTGTTGCTAATATTTCGCTATTGTTTTAATTAAGATGAAAAGCGAATTTCAAAATTTGACTAATGAAGAGTATGCTTGTATAGTGGTTTTGCACGAGTAATATTATCCCTTTACAATGTATCCTTTTAAGAAGCAACGCTTACTTTGCTTTGCTGAGTTTGCTTTATTTTTATATATATATACTTATATTCATTGTTAATTAGTCAGTCAGTCTGAAACTTTAAAGTTGTAACAAGTAGTTTGTAGAAAGTAACATAAAAGTTTGTACTTATAAATAAATAATTGTTTTTAAAAAGCAATTTTCGAGTTCAGAATTGTTATTTGGCGCAGTCAGTAGGATATTCGAGATTGATTCGTATCGTACGGACAATTTTCGTTTCAACGATTAATCGAATATCGACCATCGCAAATCGGTGCCAACTTTGCAAATCGGTGCAAAATAGTGACATTCTGCAACATTTTGGGATTTGGATCAACTTCATCCACTTCTGCGAGAGAGATTGGTTCTGCGAGAAACAGGCGATCTTCTCATAACTAGGGATGCTAATAGTCATCTTTATATTTGTGTAAGTACACTTTATGTCTTTAGAAAGTATAATTGAAAGCATAGAAGAATCTTTAAATAATTTAACACTTTCACCTTCAGCTGACTCAAACTTATATAATTTAAATATGCCAAATACAAGAGTTGAATTTAAACCAGAATATTTAAAATGTATACCCGAATTTGACGGGAACCCAAATGATTTAGATAGGTATATTTCCGTTAGTGAATCGTTACTAACTCAATTTTATGATGCAACTAATCATAATAATTTCTTAAATGTTTATTTGTTGAACTCAATTATTTCAAAATTACAAGGAAATGCTAAAACTGTTATTAATATTCAAAAAACATCCAGTTGGGATGAATTAAAGCGAATACTTATTAATAATTTCTCAGATCAAAGAGATGAAGTAAGTTTAATCAGAGATCTCGTAATGTTACGACAAAATATGAACGAGTCACCTCAAAACTTTTACGACCGTTGTTTACATATGCTTAATTTATTATGTAGTTTTATAAATATTCACGAAGCTACAGAACAAGCAAAAGTGATTAAACGTGAATTATATTCAAATTTAGCTACTAAAACTTTCCTTTCTGGCTTAAGAGAACCACTAGGTACAACAATACGTTGCATGAAGCCTACATCATTGACTCAAGCTATGCAGCTTGTTATTCAAGAAGAAAATGCACATTATCTTAAAAATACTAATTATAACAAAGTTACTACAAAACCAGTACCTTTACCTAGACAAAGTATTCATCAAAACAAACCTAATTTCAGACCTAATTCCAATCAAAATGTATCTTTTAATTCTAATACTCCAAATAATTTCTTCTCACGTCAAAATAATTATGCAAATCCTAATTTTAGTACACCAAATAGATCTGTACCACAACATTCTCCTACATTTTCACAACCATTTAGACCACAGACATCTCAAACTAAAAATGTCTTCAAACCAAACCCTAACATAAAATTACCCAATCCAACACCTATGTCCACTTCGACAAGAAATACATTTGGACAGAACAGACAAAATAATAATAATTTCAGACAAAATAATCGTCCAAACTTTACTTCCGAAGAACTTTTTAATACCGAAATAAATTTACATCAAGACTATTTAAATTCTGAAAATTACGTTGACGAAGTATCCGAACAAATAGAAGATCAAACAGGTGATCAATACGATCAGTTTGAAACGCCTAACGAAAATGATTATAACGAAAATATCGGAACTAATAATGAAAACGCTAATAGAGAACCTCTAAATTTTTGAATACAGCCTCGGAACTCAATACCACTACAAATTCTAATTTCTTTTCCTTTAATGGTATAAATTCTAGCGAATTGCCATACATCATATTTCCAGAACATAATTTAAAATTTTTAATTGATACAGGTGCTTCCAAATCATTTATAAATCCTGAAATTGCTTACGAATTATATCCGAACTCTATAAAAAACGATCCTTTCATTGTCTCTACAGTTTATCAAAAATCTTCTCATAAACATAGTGTACAAATTTTAGCTTCAAAAATTTTCAATTTACCAACTCCTACTAATTTAAAGTTTTATCTCTTCAAATTTCATAATATCTTTAACGGTCTCATCGGACTTGATAATTTAAAATTATTGCGAGCCACAATTAATCTACATAAAGGATATCTTATTACACCTCTCACGCGATTAAAACTTCGATATGACAAAACAGACAACAATGAGCTCTATAATGTATCCATATCTCCAAGGACAAAACAGGTCATCAAAATTAAAACTAATATTCCGCACGGAGATATCATAATTCCTTATCAAAAAATACGAACAACTAATGAAATTCCAATTTATAAAAAAGAAACATTAAATAAAAATGCTGATTGTCTATCACGCGTTGAAATTCACACCAAGGAAACAAATTCATTTTGGAATGAATTAGACGAAATTCTAAACGAAGCAAATACATATCAAAATAAAGACATTACTTTCCCAAATTCTAACAACGAAAACAAAACCCTTAATACTCCATCTCCGACAACTTCAAGACAACCACAACCTAACTTACAATCAAACACACCCCCAAACTTTGATGAAGTATCTATGATCGTAAATGTTAACGACACGATTTCAACAATACAAGATGAACAAAGCGACAAAAATTGTGATGATGATTTGACTATACATTCAAATGCAGACGAACATCCAGTTATAGGAATTCCAATCGCAGACTACGCAGTAAATTATGGTAAAAATCAAATTATTATAAATTCAGTATTACATTCTCCAACAAAACCAAAAATATCTATACTTTTTGGAAACAAACAAAGATTTAATATACAACTATCAAAAAATAACTTTGAACAAGACGTTATTAATTTTATAAAAGAATATATAGTTCCAAACGTTTCATATTTCCTATATTTTGAAGATCAAAATTTATATGAACCATTTTCAACTTGCTTACAACGAAATTTTAGATCATCTGCACTAAAATTCAGAAAATGTACAAAGAAATTACTTGACGTAACTATAGCATCAGACATAGAACAAATAATTCAAAATTACCACGAAGGCAAATCTAATAGTCCGATAAATGGAGATTTTAAATAGCCATGAAATTTGGAAAGGCTAACTTTTTGGTCAAATATGTATTTTTAGGCGTAGATTAAGAATCAATAGTTAAAAATTGCAAAATGTTGTAGGAAGGGTGGTAAAAAAATTAAAAACCACCCCAAAAACAGGTTTTAGGGAATTTTCTCAAAAACTATAACAGTTAGAAAAAAATGTTTCAAATAAAATCGATAGATCATGAGTTGATCTATAAATTTGTCTTTAATCATTTTTTTCGAATTCGCGATAGGAAACGAGATATTTTAATCTAAAAATATAATTTATAAAAGAATTTTTCGCATGCGCGAATAAAATCGTCAAAGGGGGTGGTGACTAAGTAAGTGTTATGGAATGCGCAGGTCTTGTCATCACGGCTTGCTCCATTTACATTTGCATAAAATTTAACTGATGCTGTTCATAAATTTCAAATTATTTGAAGATACGTTTTTTGAGTTTGTGAAGTAGTGTTTATTCTATTTATTTGTACCAGGGACGGATCGTGAATTTGTGGGGCCCTGGGCTGAAACTACTTGGGGGCCTATCTAAATACTTAACTGATAGTCATTTTTTTAAAAAACTGTTTTGTTTAGTAACGTAGATAAGTGTAAAGAAAAAAAATAGGACAATAAAATAATTTTATTTATTTAATATGACCTAGTGTTAGTGTCTACAAATAGCAACTGTTCAACATTGTTGCAAAAAAAATTGACAAATAATGGGTAGTTATGTTTAAATATCAATTACACAGCAATCTTTCTGCATTTTTGTGATGCAAATTCCTTTATTTGTTCATCACATTCGTTAAATCACAATTTATGGAAAGAACTGATAAATGATTCAGTCGATGGTTTGACATTGTTGCCATATAAGTATTTATTTTCTATAAGTATATGACATCCTGGAGAAAGAGCGCTCCGCTTCACAGCTAGTGATCGGCAAAGTTAATTTTTTTTAATTGTATACAAATTTGGAAAAACATCAACGAGTTTTTTTTCATAGATAAGCATAAAATTTTTATTGCAAGAGGTGTAAGACTCTGGCTTAGACTGAAGTAAGTAGGATTTTGATTGAACTAAATGTTCGTCGACATCATCTTAGTCCAGGGAAGTTAGGAAAAATAGCGGAAAAATTTACATCCAGCAGATATCGAAATGCGGTTTTTTGTACTGTGTTCAGGAAGGTCTCAGGAAAAAAGTCTACATGCAACGTCTGGTTTGGCGCATTTTTGAAAAATGCCTTCTGGGCCGGAAAATGCATTTTCCAATTACATCATTCCTTGCAACATTATAGGAACGACTGGACACCCAGAAAAATCGCTTGATAATCGTTACTCGAGGGTTTTTGGGGCTGCCGAACTCGATTCTGGCATTAGAATTACACGGGGGTGGCTCTGTGGGGGTGCGCAGGCGGTGAATTGGGGGAGAAATGGCAGCGTGCATAAAAATCACTTCAAACCCGTTACTCGCGGGTTTTCGGGGATGACGAATTCAATTCTGGCATTGTAATTACTCGGGGACGGCTCTGCGGTGGTATCTGGTGGTACATTCTAGGGAAGAAACTGCATAATCCATGAAAATCGCTTCAAAGTTATTACTTGGGGGTTTTCGGGGATGCCAAATTCAATTCTAGCATTAAATTTCTTCGCGGTTGCTCGGCGTTCCCTCTGAGTGGGTGCGTGGGGGGTGGATTGAGGGAGAAATGGTAGGTGCCTGAAAATCACTAAAAACTCGTTACTCGATGGTTGTCGGTGATGCCGATTTCAATTCCGGCATTAGACTTCTGCGAGGGTGCTCGGGGTTTGGTGCTGTGAAAAATGGTAAAGGAGAAAGTGAAAAATCACAAATTATAAAAACAGTAGGTACTTGTGTCAAATAACAAATAAGAGTTTTCATTAATGTTAAATTATTCATTATAAACTTAGATACTAAACATCTTGTTCAAACTCTTATTCTTCTGCATCTTCTCCCCCTTCTTTATCTTCTTCTTCATCACTATTTTTGGCCCCGTTGCAGAAATATTTAAGCAAACACATGGATAATTTAATAGATCATGGGCTTCGTCTAGCTCTGGCTCTTTACGTCCTTACGTCCAAAGCTATCGAGCAAAAATGTATGCTGAAGCCACTGATTTTAACAAAGTCGATCTTGCACGCATAATCCCGACTGCCAATGCGTTTACCGAGCATTATAACCGAGTCTATTTCCAAGTACAGGCTTGGTATGGTTCACTAGGTCAAGACGACACCTTAGATCCGTTGGAATGGGGGTGGGAATTGGTGGATGTAGAGCTCAGTCCTGTCACCATGACCCAGAATGCTGGTCCTGGGGATATTTTAAGCAAAATTTTTTGTTCCTGTGAAACCAACTGTGACACTACGAGGTGCGGGTGCCGCCGAAGTGGGTTGGAGTGCTCACTTGCATGCAAGCATTGCAATGGCATTTGCTCAAACCAAAAAGGCACATCTAACGGGGCCGAGAATAGTGACCAGGGAGAAGATAAAGAAGGAGGAGAAGATGCAGAAGAATAAGAGTTTGAACAAAATGTTTAGTATCTAAGTATATAATGAATAATTCAACATTAATATAAACTTTTATTTGTTATTAGAATAAAATACTATTTTTATAATTTGTGATTTTTCACTTTCTCCTTTACCATTTCCCAAAGCACAAACCCTTAAGTAGATCCGCCCCTGATTTGTACACCTTTCCTGTGTTGAGTATAATATTATAAAAATGAATACAGTGAAAACATGTACACTTTGCGATCTGCTTCTTATAAATAATAGCGATGAAATTACCATAGTTAAAACAAAAGGGTTAAATTCATGAATAAAAAAGAGCAGATTGAAAAACAACAATAAATATATATTGTGGGAAAACAACGAATCGTTTGAATTTCATACTGGTACGTATAATAATCTATTACATCTATTAAATTTTCCAATATTTTCATTTTCTTATTATATATTTATATTTTTAATTTAAAATTCATATTAACTTGGAATCGACCTCCCGAGTATTAGTCTGGTTCACATGTACTTTTTTTTGTGAAAATTTTAAATTTTCAGCACTGTCCAAAAATTACGACCAAGATGTCATTCCATTCGTATTTTTACCTTAAATGTTTAAGGAAAGGTTTAAAAACGCGCTGATAAAAATTCCAAAAGTTATAAACAATTAAGTGAAATAAAAATGGAACTTTAGTTTTTTTTGAAAATCTCGGAAAATTTTCAAAGTTTTGGAAATTTGAAAAAAGATTTAAAAAGATCAATAAACCTGCGTAAAAAAAGTCCTGCTCCCGAAACTGTATCCCAATTATTTATAATTTTTAGAGAGCCCTGAAAATATAGCCAAAAACGGGTAGTCTGGCTTCCGCGCGCAATCTGTCACTCCGACATAAAAACAAAAAAAAAATATTTAAACATATTAAATAGGAATATTAAGGAATGAAAAAATTCATTTAATGTTGGGATACATCAATAAACAATAATCAGCAGTCAAAATATTTTTATCTCAATTTTAAAGTTAATTATAAATTTGTTAATTATTAACTTTTTCTTAATTGAAAGTTAAAATAAAAACCCCTATAATTATTAAACTAAAACCCTGGAATTTTTTTCCTTTGGTGAAGTTTATTTTTAATAGGCAAAAAAATAGATTACCTTTGCCAAAATAAAAAAATGTTATTTTCTATTTTTTTATTAACAATTGAAAATTATAATTATATAAAAAATACATAACAATTTTTTTTCATTTTTATTGTTTCAATGTCTCATGGCTAAGAACTAGGTACTTAATAATATTTTTTTTTTTATTTTTTACGTCTATTGTTAATAAATTTATTATAAATAAATACATTGTTTATAAGCAATTCGAAATTTTTTTTTGCATTATGTTAATTGAAAAAAATAATAATTTAAAAAAATGGTTTCCTAAAAAAATTTTTTTGTTGCTAAAAAAGGCGTATAGTTTTTAAGTAATGATAAATATGAAATATAAAAACATTTTTAGATAAAAAAATTGTTTTTTTAAATCAGATATTAATACGGTTCTCAAAATTTGCAATTGAATGGTATATATATATATATATATATATATATATAACATTTTAACAAATTTTTATAATATTAATGAAGGGTAAAACTCTTATAAAATAATAAAAAAATTTTTCAATTACGAATTACTTCTGATCGAGATGGAATATTAGAATGATATTTTTTTTCATTAAATAATTAGTTAAATTTCTAATAAAATAGTCCTGAATCATATTTGTTGTATCTCTTACCGTTAATGAGATATTAATTGTTAAAAATAAAATCGTGCGGTACCGAGCTCAATTTTTAAAAATATTTATCAATGAAAAAAAATATACGCGCGGAGCAACAACGAACATCGCAAAAAAAAGAATAAGCCATAGAATGTACTAGGGACAAAAAAATATAGTGGGGACATTCGACTGCCGACTTAGTCGCCTCCCCTTTTGACGATTTTATTCGCACATGCGTAAAATTTTTTTATACATTATAATTTTTAGATTAAAATATCTCGTTTCCTATCGCGAATTCGAAAAAAATGATTGAAGACAAATTTATAGATCAACTCATGATCTATCGATTTTATTTAAAACATTTTTTTCTAACTGTTATAGTTTTCGAGAAAATTCCCAAAAACCTGTTTTTGGGGTGGTTTTTAATTTTTTTACCACCCTTCCTACAATATTTTGCAATTTTTAACTATTGATTCTTAATCTACGCCTAAAAATACATATTTGACCAAAAAGTTAGCCTTTCCAAATTTCATGGCTATTTAAAATCTCCATTTATCGGACTATAACCACAGAGGCATAGAAGAAACCTTGACACGTATAAAAGAAAAATATTTTTGGCCTAATCAGAAAAAATCTATACAAACTTATATAAATGAATGCGAAATATGTCAACAATGTAAATATGACAGACATCCGACAAAAATCAAAATGAACTTAACACCAACCGCAACAAAACCTTTCGAAATAATTCACTTAGACACATTTACATTTGAAAATACTAAATTTTTGACAATTGTAGACAGTTTTTCAAAATATGCACAAGCATATTTTCTCGAATCCTTATCCGGCATCGCAGTTGCAAATAATTTAATTAAATATTTCTCACATCATGGAATACCTGACCAAATTATTGTTGATAATGGAACCGAATTTAAAAATAGCGTTATAACCGAACTTTTAGGGCTTCACAAAATAAAAATTCATTTCTGTTCTCCTGAACATCCACAGTCGAACGGTATCGTAGAGAGATTTCATTCCACATTAATAGAACATCTTCGATTATTGAATGCCAAAAATCTTTCCAATACTTCGATCAAAAATAAAATGACATATGCTATCCTAGCCTACAACAACTCGATCCATTCAACCACCAAATTTAAACCCGTAGATATAATTCAGGGACATATTACACAAAATGACCCATTTAATATTGAAATTGACAGACTTTTAATAAACGACTATGTTAATCAACACAGAGAACGGGCAAAATTACTTTATTCAAAATTAAACTCAGACCTCATTAATACTAAAGAAAAAATAATTCAAAACGTAAATAAAAATCGTGAGGATCCTGATATCTTTACTCCAAATCAAAAAGTTTACATTAAAAATAAAATCAGGCAAAAAGGCGCAAACAAATTTAAAACCCCAACAGTAATAAAATCAGTTAATAAATCTCGCAAAGTCGTAGAAACTGATAAACATAAGAAAATACATATGAGTAACCTTAAACGCCCACTACGTAGACTATATTCATTTGATAACACGTAGATATTATTTTCAGGTTGCCAAGAGCACTCGGTTTCCAAGAAAGCATTACTTTACAAGATCTTCAGAGTAATCCTGGTCTGTTACCAGTCAAATTGGGCACTGCAAAAGTAACAGAACATTATCATTCTATTTTATACTATTATGATTTAAATCCTATTATAAACGAGTACAATAGATTAGTTATAAGGACTGACCATACTCTAGACGCTATACACGGAAACTCAGACTTCTTAGAAGAAACTTCAAACTATTTTAAATTACTTAATTACGAAAAAGATAAAGTTGAAAATAAACTCAAAGAAATACTCCCTCATCCAAACAGAATTAAAAGAGGACTTATTAATGGCTTAGGTTCAATATTTAAAGCAATATCTGGTAATTTAGATGCATCAGATGGTGAACGTTACGAAATGCTGATTAAAGACCTTCAACAAAATCAAAATAAATTATCTAATACTATTAAAAACCAAAATTCAGTAGCCCTATCACTAATTAATAAATTTAATGATACAGTTCAACAAATTAATCATAATGAAAGATTGTTAGAAAATCAGTTAAAACATGTAGTTGCTATTGTTGAAAGCCAAGTCACTAAAGGGAATAATACCATTATCAAAGACGTATTAATCCAGTTGACAAGTCTCTTCCAAATTTTAAATGATATATTGCAAGATATCGAAAATTCTATTTCATTTGCAAAAATTAATGTAATGCACCCCAGTATTATTAAAATTGAAGATTTGTACAAAATTCTTTTATCAGTCAAGAAAAAGGTCAAAGCTAATCAAATGCCAGTTGATATAACTTTAAACAATGTTTTACTGTTAGAAAAAATTATAAGAATTTCATGTTTCATTCTAAATAATAAAATTACTTATATTTTACAAATACCGATCACTTACCCTTTTTCATTAGATTTATATCAATTATATCCTGTTCCAATTTTAAGAGAGAGTCGGTTTAAGGCAATTATTCCAAAGAATAAATTCATTCTAAAGCATAATTTGTATCACGCTTATATAAACGACTTATGCCCTGAAATAGACGCCTATCATTTTATCTGTAAACCAATTGATCTACTTGAGACCAAATCAGACGATCCATGTGAAATCCAACTATTGGGCAACAACCCTTCGCCTACATGCCACCCAGTACCACTGGAAATCTCCCAATCTGTATTTAAAAGACTTCGAAACACAAACCAATGGATTATCGTACTTACCACAGAAGTCACTATCAAATTAAAATGCCATCAACAAGAAGAAGCGTACAAGAAAACTGGTACCTATTTAGCCAAAATTCCAAAAGACTGTAAAATAATTACGAATACAGAAACGTTATCCAACGACGAGGACATTAGTTTCCAAAGTCAACCAATACTGTTCCCGGAGATAGATTTTCCAAAAAATGATTTCAATAATTTTAAAAGTCTAAATTTCAGTTTACAAGATATTAACTTAGACGAATTATCAACACTTCGAGAAAGAATTCTAAGATCAGATAGCACCTTTGAACCAACTCTACTGGCTTACACCCCTAGTGCATGGACTGTGATTATCTACATCCTAGCAGCAATTATTTTGGGTTACCTATTATACCGACGCCGCCGCCGCCGACAAAATCTAATCTTCCAGCAAAACCATGATGCCTTAGAACTTCAAGATGTTCAACTTCCTCGCTAGCCCTCCGAAGTTGAATCTATGGGGGAAGGAGTAATATCATCCCTTTACAATGTATCCTTTTAAGAAGCAACGCTTACTTTGCTTTGCTGAGTTTGCTTTATTTTTATATATATACTTATATTCATTGTTAATTAGTCAGTCAGTCTGAAACTTTAAAGTTGTAACAAGTAGTTTGTAGAAAGTAACATAAAAGTTTGTACTTATAAATAAATAATTGTTTTTAAAAAGCAATTTTCGAGTTCAGAATTGTTATTTCACGAGAAAGGTTGAAGTTACAAATTAGGAGAACGGTTTGGCGAACACTGTACATCGGTTTCACGAATGATGGTACGGTACAAAGAGACCGCTAGTCATTTTGGGTATCTAGGAGAAGGTCGACATCGTATAAAAACGCCTGTTCAATGCTGTTTTCTTCGCACCTTAAGACAACAATTTTTAGCTACCAGAAGCTAACAATCCTTGAAGAAGTTCATAATGTTCGATTCAACTGTTACCTCAAGGAAGGTAATTTGGTAAATTGTGTACCTACCAGAAAACTAGCCATGACCGTAGCTTATCGTAGAGCGCGTTCAGAATTTACACGAAATCATGTTCATTGGTTGGAGGCAGGATATGGATAGAGTGCTGTTTACAGATGAGAGTAGATTCTGGCTTTACTAGGCTTATTTGCGTGTACTGGCGTCAGAACAAATGTTATGTAACATGCGAGAAACGACGTTATTTGGTGAAGGGTCGGTTATGGTCTGGGGTAACGTTTCTTTAACGGGTTTTTCAGATTGGTTGTTTCGTTGACGTTTTTTAAAACCATGTTGTGCCATTTGCTCCTTATATTGGCAAACATTTTGTTTTAATGCACGACCGCACGTTGCAAATATAGTGCAAGATTATCTAGAGGAAGTTGAAATAGGCGTTATGGGATTGCCATCACATAGTGCCGATCTCAATCCTATAAAGAATGTTTGGAACTTGCTTGGTAGACGTCTCCAAATCAATCAAATATTCTGCATGAACAGGAACAACGTCTTGTCCAAAAATGGAATGAACTGGATACGATTTCTTTAAGACCGTTTATTTCGAGTATGAATCGTTGATGCCAAGCTGTCATTCGTTAGAAATACGTCTTATTATGCAAAAAAATTAAAACAATTTCAATTTTTAGAATTAGCGATTTTGTTGTTCTTTGTTTTAAGATTGTGTGGAGTTTATAAATACTAAAGGTGTTTAGCGACATCATCACCAAATCTGTTTGTTTTACAAATTACAGTAATACGAAATAAAATTAGTTTCCAGTTAATACTTTTATATGGAAAATTTTGAAGTGGGGCGTTAATTTCTTGGAGCAGTGTACAAAATTTCTTTTATCTACTCTATATACCTCATATTATGTATCAATTTTTAGTTCGTGAAAACTATCATTATAGACAGCAGTGCGTGAAGGATTGAAAGTGTGCGTGAAGTAACAATGTATTTTAAATGGGATTTACTTTTTCGCACTTTTTCTGACACACCTTCATATAATCAAACATCCTTAGCATTCGCGTTGCCATGGTGTTGCTATGACAGCATTAGTTTTGTTAGTATCTTGTAAATAAATTGAAAATAAATTGCTTTCTTGTTTTTTTTTTGTTATTTGATTATCGTAGATAAAATATTGTATGAAACTGTGCGTGAAGTGCTTTTTGCGCACGCACGCGATGTTTTTCGTTTTGTTATTGTTACTGTTTATTAAATAGACCGATTTGTTTTTATGTAATTCACAGTTAACTGTAACTGGCTTATTTAATGATCTCCGTTAAAAATATTATCTTTCTTAAGAAATAAAATGTTAAATTTAATCGGGATAACATATATCTAAAAGAATCGACCCCGAATATGTTCAGCTATAAGGTCCTATTGTGAAAAGGAATGTTTTATAGCTCTCTTACTCCATTGGTCACTTTAAAAACAATCCAAATAACATTAATTATTATTTATCAGAACTTTAACTTAATTTACTAGTGTTCAAATTTTGAACCAGCAAGAATATTACCAAAAAACTACTTGTTGACTGAAAAAACAATTGTAATCGGATTAAAAGAATTGATATAAAGCCATTCAAATTTATGGTAATTTTTAGGTGCCCCGCTTTTTATGCGAATAAGTTTGTATTATTATTATTAATTATATTATTATGTTTCTCATCGAACTAACGATTAACTAAATTCTTTTTTACTATTCTAAAGATAAATGACTTCTAGCAAAAAATGTTATATCCTTACTGTATTATTTCAGCACAAAACTAAATAATAGTCGAAGTCAGACAGGCACTGAAATCGAGACGACAAAAAGAAAGAAAACGACGTAATTACGAGTTGCAAGTCTCCCGGGAAGTGACAATTCTAGTATTCAGCAAATTGTTGCTCTTAGATTTTATTGTTTCTGAAGATACTGCCAACTGAGTAACAAGCAACTTGAATGAGTAATATGTGATTAAATGCCAGAGGTGTATTTAAAAAATAGGACGCATATAAATAGTCCATACAGTACAGTTATATTTAGATGTTATATGTAGAAGTGTATGTAAAGAAACCATACGACTGGTTAAAATCATATTTATCGGATCGCCCTAAAACCATTCTTTTTAAGAATAAACGATCAAATCCACTTACATCCACAGCCGCAGGGATCAATCCTTGGTCATGTGCTCTTCATGATTTTCATCAATGAAATCAGTGATAGTTACTCCTGACAAGATCATTAAATATCCTGATGACACCTATTTTGCTATGTCTCATTATAGTTTTGAAGAATTCGTAGACAATTTTAAACGAGCGTCTGGCCTTGCGTTAAATGCAATGCTTTATGATATTTTTACCGAAGAATGTGATTCCCAAATGCTATATTTTTATTAACAATAAATTTATTTAGAACAAATATATAAAACTCAAAGATGACTGACTGACATAGTGATCTATCAACGCACAGCCCCAACTACTGGACGGATCGGGCTGAAATTTGGCATGCAGGTAGATGTTATGACGTAGGAATCCGCTAAGAAAGGATTTTAATAAATTCTACCGCCAAAGGGATAAAATAGGGGATAAAAATTTGTATGAAAAATTGTCAATTTTAAACCGATCCGGCTGAGATTTTGCATGCATATAGCTACTATAAGGGATGATGAAGGATGTAAATGTATTAGTTTAAACCTATCTGTACCTAATGGAACGAATAAATTAAGACGAACAAAATAATTTTTCTTCTAAATGTTGACAATAAGTGACGTTAGTAGTATTTTAAAACGCGCTATAGTTGTGTTTTCACTGAGTTACATATACCCGATGATTAGAGGCCGCCGTATCTTAAAGTACATACTATACCTAAATGTTTCTAGGGGATTATATTTGACGATTTTAGCTGTTCTTTTTTTGGCATGTTTTGGATTGCATTTGCTTTGTTTCGGTTTAGTAGTTTTGGTTATAGACTCTGCTTTGTATTTGGCATTTGTTTTGTTTTCATTTGGTTTAAGTTTAGGTTAGCTACCGAATGATTTTCCGTTCGAATTTATACGATTATAGTTTCTCCTAAAAGTCTGCTTTGACAAGACAATAAACAAGTATCAGAAGCAAACTTTCAAATTTGCGGATATTGACTTGAGAGAAGATTGCTTCTCTCATGGACAGTTCTATGTTGTTTGCTCACGAGTAATTTCACCCAGTAGCTTGATAGTTTTAGCGCCTAGTGTCAGATTAGTTAAGAATGCTAGTTAATCGTGACTGCTTTTTATTTTAATTTTAATTTTGTTTTTGTTTTACAAAGTGCATATGACTAATTTTAACTTTGCACATTTGAATATAAGGTCCCTCATTTGTAATTTTGGTCGTCTTGTTGATGCTATTGAAGCTAAGGATTATGATCTTGTTGCTGTAACCGAGACCTGGCTTATGATATTTCTTCGGACTCCGTTCGTATTTGTGGGTACAACCTCCTGCGTCGTGATCGGGGGGGTAGAGACGGTGAAGTGGCTATTTACATCAAAGAGATCCTATCGTGTGCTCGATTGGAGACTGATGATGGAGTTGAGCAGCTTTGGGTGAGATTCACTTATCGAGGGATGGTGGTCACCATTGGAACGGTTTATAGACCACCTGCATTAAACATTGATGTTTTTCTAAACACCTTTGAGGAGACAATGTCCACTTGTTTTATGAAAAGTGATTATTTGTTTTGTCTTGGGGACTTCAACATTGACCTTTTGGGTCGTGACGCCAAGTGCCAGCGGTTCCATGCTTTGTTGGAAGGCTTTGGTTTGCATCAGTTGGTGTCCGAGCCTACCAGGATTACAAAGTTTTCGGCTACGCTGCTAGATTTGATTATTGTTAATTGTCGTAATATTGTTGTTGAGACTGGTGTCACTGGCATGCACGGTACTCCAGATCACGATCTAGTTTATTGCTCGGTTAACTTGCCTCTTTCAATTGCTCGTCCTAAATATAAGACCTATAGAGACTTTTCACACTTTAATTATGACAGGTTTTCAGCTGATTGGATGTCTTTGCATTGGCGCATAATCTATGATATTACAGACGTTAATGAAAAGGTTGCATTTTTCAATAATAATATAGTTACTCTTCTAAACATTGATGCTCCGTTTAGGACGGTTCGTATAACAAAAAATCCAGCACCTTGGTTGACGGACAATTTAAGGTTCATGATGTCCTTGCGTGATTCTGCATTACATCTTTTTAAAACTAATAAACAGACAAATCATTGGACCTACTACAAGACCTTAAGAAATGTAACGACTGAGGCCTGCAGGCGCGAGAAAAGAGCTTATTACTCAGATAGGTTAAGGAGTCGCCATGGTCGGGACCTTTGGAGGGAGCTTTCCGGCATGCCACCGGATGAAGAATTAATTACTTTTTTTAATAATCATAAATCTATAGATAATTCTCTTGTTTTTGAGCCTGTAGATGAGTTGAAAGTTTTAAATATCGTAGCATGCATAAAGTTTAAGGCTGTTTGGATTCGATGAAATAAATATATCTTCCTTAAACTGTGTTTGCCCTTTTTGTTGCCACATTTAACACACGTAATTAACTCTGCTCTTCAATCTTGTTGTTTCCCCGATTTGTTTAAGGTTGCACTCGTGCCTTTACCCAAAAAATCAAATCCGCAACTTTTTTCAGACCTAAGACCTACTGTTTCTAAAATACTGGAGAGGGTAGTGGGTTGCAGAGTCAGGAACTTTATTGACGCAAATAACATTTTGCCCAAAATCCAGTCAGGTTTTCGTGCAGGTTTTGGCTGTTCCACTGCACTTTTAAAAATAACAGACGACATAATTTCCGCGAGTGACCGTGGCCAAGTAACGATTTTGACCTTGTTGGACTTTTTAAAGGCATTTGATACTATTGATCATCGACTTCTTCTATCAATGCTATCAAATCAAAGCATTTCTGACAGTGTAGTTAAGTTTTTTTCTAGTTATCTTTCTGCCAGGTATCAAGCGGTCAGAATGGGTGGTGAGATATCTACATTTCACGTGCAACATGCTTCTTTACTCAACGTAAAGATTCCGTATAAACAATTATTTACTATTATAATATGTATGTATGTATATAAACTTACTTAATCTGGCGCTTATAATATGCCCTTTGACGTTCACAATTTCTTTTTCTTTTTAGCTCTTTAAGTCTATAAAACGAAAATAGCTAGGTATAAATAATAGGTATAAATAATTAGGTATAAATAGTGTAATTACACACCAAAAATAAAATGTATGCATATAGATTATAGGTACTCACTATTTTCATTCAATATTTTTTCATCACTTTCTTCATTAATAAATCCACTTTGTTTATTCATATTTAATACAAAAACTTTATACACAAAAAACTACCAAACTACGTATTTTGGTTGACAAGATAACAAGCTGTCAATTCATACAATTACAGATTTAATTTTATTTAATATAGTAGGCAGAATCGCATGAGCGCCGCCAGGATTATTTTCAGGGAGGTGCATCTGCATCTACACACTATTATGATCTAATATATATAGAATGTAGAATGATTTGGACAGCAACCACGACGCCTTTAGTTTTTATTCAAACAATAATTTAATAAAAAAATTAAAAAAATATATAATTTTCTGTTAAATTCAGGTATTTTTTTCCATAGCAGGGGGGTGCAAGCGCACCCTCTTGCACCCTGCTGCCGGCGCCCATGCAGAATCGTGTCAGGTATTTTGTATTAGGTTTTGTTTCCGGTTTCTGTTATTAGAATGACGTCACGTCCGTTAGAATAACTTTTTTACTCCTAGTCTCGCTAAAGAAGTTTTACTTCAAAAATTGACCAGAATATTTAAACTGTAAAATCTTTATATATGAGATATGTCAGTACTTAGGAAAAGTATCTATGTTGTTACATAAACCAGTGTTATCAGCATATGATTTAAAATTAGCTCAAACGAATTTACAGAGAAAATAAATACAAACCAAACCTATAAGCAACATTGGAAGATATTGTGTAATGAACATAAAATAAAAGATTAATACAAACTATTTTAACTTATTTAGTACTAGAAAAGAAGGCTGAACAGAAGTATAAAGGCAGCATCCAAAAATTAAGTCACGCTTTAAAGGGGGTTCGTTCATGAAAAACATTATATTCTGTGACAGTGGGGCGTGTAGAAATACATGAATATATGACGTCAATAGATGCAAATTAAATCCAATATCAGCTAATTCATTCGTTGCAAAGTTTTTCGTATATCGTTTAATGGCAAAATAGCTACTCCTTACAAAGCCCAAATAAGACCTAATTTTAAATACTCTTCGCATGTATAGGGATCGGTAGCTCCGTCAGGGATCAAAGAAGAGCAGTGTGACTAATAAACGACAACAGTATCACAGAAAATATAGCCCCATTGTCCCACCAAAGAGCAGTGTCTGATCTTTTTCTGTTTGGCCGAAAGATGGATGATGAGTCGTATTCACCGTACTAAGCTTCTATAAATTTTGTTTCCAGAAAACCCCTATTCAATGGCACTTTGTAAGCAAAAGTTTTAAAACTTGCAAAGTCTTAATAACTGACTTTTACTCATAGAAACTATTCATCATTGATCGTTCTATTTGTATTATTATTATTTCTTATTAATCTAATTTACAAATTTAATATATCGCATAATTAAACAGTAAAATCGATATTGTCTTGTATACCCGTTTTCTAGAGCCACATTTGTGCCTTGTTAAAATGATATAGTTGTATCTAATAAAGTGCATAA
Organism: Altica lythri; assembly: GCA_964028335.1. Lineage (NCBI taxonomy): Eukaryota > Metazoa > Arthropoda > Insecta > Coleoptera > Chrysomelidae > Altica > Altica lythri. The sequence continues at coordinate 19,800,301 of OZ034802.1, read as the reverse complement.
ATAAAGTTTTAAGCCACAATTTTATCAACATTCATTTTTGTACAAATCAAAATAATCGCTTAAAACTAGAATTACTGTTAAACTAATTTTGGTATAATATCTTTTCAACATATACAAAATTTCAAAACAGACTGGGAAAATAAAAAACAAAATTAAAGTAATTTTCCGGACGAGAATGCGTACAAGTAAAGGCAAATAATGCCAAGAAGCCAAAATAACTGACGACAAATAATAATACGAGCAAGAATGTTGGTAGACTACAATTTGCAATGTATCCTATTTTAGCGGCTGAAAATACTCGGAGCGAGTATTTTCAGTGGTTTCAGCACCCATTGTTAAATTGCGAAAAAACGGCTGAAAGGCATACTGAAAAGAGTGTAAAATTGGATTGAGCGTAGCTCAGAGTTGATGAAAGTACGGAGAAAAGAGATAGTGACTCGTCACCAATATACATTACACATGTAATTCTTGGTAAAGTTAAATCAGATCAGAATATCAGAATTCGAAATAGACGGATTTCCTTTTAGAACTACGAAAAGTATAAAAATACTGTTATTTATTTCTTTGATGTCTGTTATGCGAAATTGCGGTCAGTGTTTTTTAGTTTCAAATGATTTTATTTAAATGTTATTATTAATTAAACCATAAAATAACAATCTATACATATTCCTATAATTATTTGCTCTAACTAATCAGAAACACTAATTAATTGGTATCTATAATTATACAGAAGAATAACTTATTTCTTTTATTCAGGCCACAAACTACTTCAAATACATACTTGCTGTATGTAAAAAAACTACCTTAGATAACCTATATTTAACCTTTTAGATCTAGAAAAGTAATATTTAGAGATGATAATAATCAAATTAGAGCTTGGTTAACGTAAGTTTTCACTGTTTTTTGATTTAATCTTCGCCAGCATTTGAGTTTGTAGTAAGAAGAACCAATAAATGTTTTTTTGTTCAAAGTAATTTCTATCTGACACGCTCTTCATTTTATATTAAGGTTAAAGGTTTCATTTAGTGTATATATATATATATATAAAACAAGTGCCAAGAAAACGCGTATTATAATAAACAAAGGGGGATAACGGGCATGTAACGCAACAAGGATCATGGGTTACAAGTAGGAATGGTAACCGCAGACATGCATGTTTCTGGCTCGTTAGCCGTCATCAGTGCGGCATAACCAAGTAGGGCATTGCACTTGGCTAGCAAAAGTGTTGGGTACTTGGGAGCAAATGGTGTTAGGGAAACATGTGTGAAAAAAAAAACAAAAAACAACGAACGCTCACATAGGAGTCCTAAGGCCATTTTGTGTGCTTTCGGCCAGCTGTGCCCACATTTCGGGGCTAGCAACCAGCTTCGTCAAAATTACTTGTTATTTAACAAACTCAAAGATAGAATCTTTAAGTGCTTCATAAGTAGCAAAACTTGTAATCAAGTCTACATGGGTGAAACCTTAAAAACATTATCTACATAGTCGCATAATTTCGCATCGGAGAGATTCCAGACATTACACAGAAAGGTGCTCTTAAGCTGAACATGTTTATAGTTTTAAACAAAAAATATTATTAAATAAAAAAAGAATCCAGAACCCTTCAAACGGAAGATAACCCTAATGTTTATAATATATCAAAATTCAACTTAAATAAGGCCGAATAGCCTAGGTAGCTGAGGCCTTAAACAGAGAGGAAGGAAGGAAATAAAAAAAGAATGGAGTAAATAGAAGCAGAGAGGCCAGACCTACAAAGTGGTAGATAGAGGTTAGAGACAGAAAGTTAAGCAGCAAAAAGAAGTTGGAAAGAAGTTCATCCGTAGTGGAATACCTATCCTTACCACTACCTTCCTTTGTTGACTACCACTATTGGTTATTACCTTTAGTTTTCTCAATTTTACACTGCATTTTTAAATACCACAGGATATTTATGTGGAAGATACTGGAACCTGTTTACCACCTAAGGTGCATTCCATAAATTTTTTTCTATAATTGTATTAATTATTACTTTTTTGCATTTGGTAAGTTGTTGAACTTTATTATTATAAGAATCACTTTCTACCTTTTTCATATTGTTTACAGACCTGAAGATGACCTATGTAGGTCGAAACTAGTTGTCATTGTCTATTTACATCTGCGTCTAATAAAATAATTTTTGTGGTACGAGACTTTGAGTTCTTTCTTTGGTATTAAACTAAATTTACAAATAAAGTTTGTTACTTTTAAACACGCCAAAATACCTTAAAGACAAAACTGCTATACTCAATAAATTGAACGTGATATATTTTATTCAAAGTGGTGTATGTTCGAAACAGTATATTGGTTAGTCGAGCCAAAAACTATCAAAAAGATTGACCCAATATAAAAGTGATAATGTCAAGAAAGTTACAGCAACTGCCTTAAGTCAACCTGTTAACGATAGATACTTTTCATCCAATGGACTACAATATTAACATTACTTGACCTATTTTAAGTCTGTCTTAATTTTAATTTAATTGTTTTGTTTTTTATTGTACAACATAACTAAGAAATAACAATAGATTATTTGGAAATTGTCATTGGTATTGTCTTTATTCTTAAAAAAGATAATATTCTTTTTCTCTTTCAATGTCACATTTCGGCCACTTGATTTTAACGTGTTAAAAGTAAAAAAAATTATTTGTAATTTTAGTTCATAATAATTTATCTTACAATTACCTTCTGAAGTAAGGAGGTATTAGAACAAGTTTCTCGTTAAGGTTTTTAAATATTTAAATAATATAAATTTATTATATAAATCCTTTTAGACGCTGATGAAGACGAAAATTTCGCAAAATAGAAATAAAGTTTCTTAACTACTTCGACACCAATATTATTTCCTGATTATTTGAGATGTCTTATTGCGAAACCTATCAAAACCTATGTTTTTTTAAATGGAACACCCTGTATATTATTTCAATTCTGGATTCTACGACCTAAATAAACGTAAGTTTCCTAAGAGTTTCCTATACCTAAACCTTGAAGTTTTCGAAATATTTTGTTTTTTGTGAAAATTACGAAAAAATTTTAATGTCAAATTTCTTGGAAAGTATTTCCCCTTTTTTCACCACATTCACACTGGTTGTTGTCAATTAATTATAATTGAAGTTCTATTTATCAAATTTAACAAAAAAGCATACAGGGCCTTTAAATATTAAGATTAAATAATTACGGATTTTGACAGGAGATAACTTGTTAACTTTTGAACTATATTAGGTCTTCCTATACCTAACTCTTCACATTGTCATGAAAAATGGCAATTTCAGAAATGCAGAAGATTCTTTTTTCATCCTGTCCAGTAAATAAACTTCCCTATTATAAATTCGACGCCGGTAAGTAAAACATTAAGGTATCATGTACTGTAATGTGTTGCCTAGCAACTCTGCTCTGATTGCTAAAGAGAAGACAATTACTTTTAATTTTTGACATTTAAAAACACTATAATGACTATAAAATAAAAATAAAATAATTAATTACTTACTTTTTATTTTATTTTACTTTAAAACACGAATTAACAATTAATACAAAACTTTTTAAATATTTGACAGCAGCTGACAGTTAAGGTAATTTGACGTAAATAGTCAAGTCACGAACTATTTTTAAAATTTTTATAAATTTATTAATTTATAAAGACAGGATTAAATAAAATATGATACGTTACATGGTCATTAGGTGTTATTACAGTACTCGTTTTTATTTCCAGACTCGGCTCCTACGTCGCCCTGTCCGTAAACTAACTCGTACTGTAATAAGTCACCTACCGACCTTGTAATGTATATTACTATTACTTAGTTCGATATTTATAGAGAAGGCTATGGGAGTTTGACAACCGCTATCGCCTGTATTCACTTGTCAGTTACTCAAAAGTGTTTTCTGGCAAAATTTTGATAAATTGAAACTTTTTGCAGTTTTCCTTTTCCTGTTCCAATAATTCACAATGAAAGTTTACTCTAGAAAAAAACGCATCGACATGATATTTATTCTTGGTGAATGTCTCCAAAACAGCTTATTGGCATCCCGCGTCTATGCTGAAAGGTTTCCTGACAGAAATCATCCAAATAAGGCTGCTTTCGAAAGATTTTAATCCAATTCAAAGAAACTGGTAGTGTTGACTATGGGAAATACCCTTTAAGAAAACCCGTTATCGAAAATGAAGATATTGAATTTGCCGTGATCGTTGCTGTAGCCGAAAATCCTCATATCGGACAAAACCAAATTGCTCAGAATATCAATATTAGCCAGGCAAGTGTTTCTAGGGTACTTGATAAGCATAATTACCATTCCTATAAGATTCAGCGTCATCAAGAAATTTGAGAAAACGAGTCCAATTATGTAAGTGGGTATTAGAGAAAGTGGCAGAAAGTGAACACTTTTCTGATCATGTACTGTTTAGTGATGAATGCAATTTTAACCATAATGGATCCTTCAATAGACACAATTTCCATTATTACTCCGATTCCAATCCGCACCAGTTTAGAATAATAAATAACCAGCACAGGTGGTCTATTAATGTATGTGGTTGAGTAATGGGTCGCTATGTAATTGGCCCTTATTTTTTTGACAAAAATTTATATAGAATAACATTTCTGAACTTCCTCGAAAATGAGTACCCGCTTTTATTGGAAGATAAGAAGAATTATGTGGCTTCAAATGGATGGGGCTATACCTCATTTTTTTCACGGGGTTCGGCAATTTTTGAATGTCCATTTTCGAAATCAGTGGATAGGAAGAAATGGACCTATAGAGTGGCCTCCAACATCCCCTGATTTGACACCGCCGGACTTTTTTTTGTGGGGATACGTTAAGAATTATGTCTTCAAATCACCTCCGACAAAACCAGAAAAAATAAAGGGCGTTTTAGAGAAGCTTTTCGTAGCGTTAGCCAAGAAATGTTAGTGAACGTGGGTAAAAACTTTGAGAAGAGAGTACGTTTGTGTTTACAGTCAGATTGTCATCATTTTGAGCACTTATTGTAATTTTTTTTAAATATTTATCATTCTGCATTTTTTCCCTGTTAGTTTTTGTTTTAAATCTTAGTAAATTATGGACGATATTCATTAATTGTGATATTGTTAATAAAATACTAGTAGATTTGAATTCATACATTTTAACGGGTCGCCCATTGACGTGTGCTGTCGACTATCGGGTTTTTTTCATAGCCTACTCTACTCTATGAATATCGAAGTAAGTAAAGAATCTTCTGCATTTCCAAAATTGCCATTTTTCATAAGAATGTAAACAGCTTGGTATAGGAAGACCTAATATACTTAGTTCAAAAGAGAATCCTTTGGTGATATATAATACAGCGTGTTCCATTTAAATTAAACAAGTTATCGCCTGTCAAAATCCGTAATTATTTAATCTTAATATTTGAAGGCCCTGTATGTTTTTTTTCACTTTTGATAAATAGAACTTAAATTATAATTAATTGACAACAACTAGTGTGAATGTGGTGAAAAAAGGGAAAATACTTTCCAAGAAATTTGAGATTAAAATTTTTTCGTAATTTTCACAAAAAACAAAATATTTCGAAAACTTCAAGGTTTAGGTATAGGAAACTCTTAAGAAACTTACCTTTATTTAGGTTGTAAAAGCCAAAATTAAAATTATATACAGGGTGTTCCGTTTAAAAAAACATAGGTTTGATATGTTTAGCAACTTTGGGACACCCTGTATATTATAAAACTAATTTTAAAATGTACCCCTAATAAGACTGTATTCATCTCAAATAATAAACTTTTTCAATATCTTTTAGTTTAGGCACAATATTCCGTGTCGTGATTTATATGCCATTTTTGATAGATAATTAACAATATTTTAAAAGGTTTAATTCAACGTATAATTTATTTATTCATATACAGAAACATAACAAAGATTTTTGGTGATTTAAAAACTACCAAGAGTCTAAACATAAATTTTGTTATAATACTGTCAAGTAAGGCAGATCAAATAAATGCGTCTTGATCAACCGCGTTCGAGAGGTCGGCCAGTCATTCGGGAGATGAAAACGGTTTCGCTAAAAGAATACAGTTTCGCTAATCTATCTATATCTATATACATATAATAAAACTGTAGAAATGTAAATGTTTGTGCGTGCATCACATGAAAACTACTGATCCTATTCGAATGCGGTTTTCAAAGACGTATTTGTCTTCTTTCAACTTAACATCTGGTGTATAAAACTTTCTCGCCCCATCCCTTTAACAGGGTGAGGAAAGAAATTTTCATACAAAAATCAACGTTGCGGGTACATCGAAATAGAACCCAAAACTGTGGTTAGATTTTTTTGGCTGTCTGTCTGTATGTTTGTGCGCGCATCACATAAAACTACTGATCCGATTCAAATGCGGTTTTCACAGATGTATTTGTCTTCTTTCAACTTAACATCTGGTGTATAAAAATTTCTCTCCCATTTCTTAAGTGGGGTGGGGTAAGAAATTTTTATACAACAATCACACGCCACGCGGACGACGTTGCGAGTAAAACTAGTTATTAATGTGAATGCAAACTTGCCTCAAAAGTGGTTTAAAGAACAACACTTACCAAACCAAGATATACGAATTCCTAACCGCGGTCATAAAATTTGGGGATTAGTAAGTAATTCGGGAATCCTATGTCCGAATTCCTAACTCAACATCTTTTACCTGATCTTGGCGACTACTTTAGATTTCTTAATCGGATTGTATTTATGAATATATTTATTTTAACTATTTTTTATATATTTTGACATGTACATATTTTATCAAATAAACGAAAATAAATATACATTTACAATTTTGAATTTTTTTAATTTTATTAAGTTAGAAAAAAATTACAAAAATAAATATATAATTTTTTTTAATTTTATTAATCACACAAAATTAGAAAAAAAATTACTTCAAACAGTTTATCTTCTACTATACAGTTTATCCTTACTAAAAACATTCACTTAAAGATTTTAACGCGCGATATTTTTACGACTCAAATCTAATCTTATAAAAAAATAATGTAAAATTTTCCAAAACACATTTCGTTTTTAAAATTTTGAATACTATTTTAGATTTATTAAATTCAGAATTAAATAATATTTGTATGAAGTTAGGAATTCGGACATAGGATTAACGGAGAAGGTCTGAGACCGGTAGCTCAGCAGGGGGTCGATCGTAATGATCTGACCATAGTTAGGAATTCGGTACTACCCTACCAAACATACCACTTAATATGGTTATGTTAATAAATTATACGCTTTAGATTTTTAATTCCGAGCATAAATACTGCAGTCAAATAAACAATAGTCTCTCAAAAAGTTCTGGTTGAGAACCATAAATTAGAATTATAAAACCGTTTTTTTGATACCATATTAATTAACGAGTAAATAGGTTAAACAATAATAAATATTTATATAATAGAAAAGAAGTAATTAAAATGTGGATAGCATATGGAATTCTTTCTTTGAGTATTTTTGCCGCACGCTACCGTCTAAATGCCAACTAAGATTAGAAAAAATATATCTATACCATTAACTAATAGAATATTCGAGTTTAAAGTAAGAGAAACGTTTTCTCTTGCAGAGTCATTTGTCTATTATAAGTTGTTCTTTTTAATTAATTAACACGCTTTTATTAACTTCACCTGTATGTATGTATGTATGTATGTATGTATGTTTGTTTGTAACTCTTCACTCCGCGGCTGCTGCCTTGGATGAGTACGGGACTCATCGTTATTTTTAGTCACCACCTCCCCGTGCCGGGAGTGGGTAATTTGTGCGCCTGCTGAAAATTTCTGAAAACAACACGTTTAATTAGAAACGATATGAATGAAATTGTCTTAGAATTAAACTAACAATTCTTTAGATTTTACAATAGTAATTTTTTTCCAAGTTCTGAAAACAATACGTTTAATTATAAACAATATGAATGAAATTGTCTTAGAATTATTCTAAGAATTCTTTAGATTTTACAATAATAATTTTTTTTTCCAAGTGATTGAAACAATATGTTTAATTATCAACAATATGAATACAATAAATATAATTTAAGAAATCAAAAAAACACGCTTTTAAAGCATTTCCAACTAAATAAACGAATAATGATTGAGTGAGGGTCTTGTAATCGTCACAGCAAATTAACGAATCTATTGAAATAAAATAAATTGGACTAAAAAGTAAAAAATAAATATAGTTTAAAAAAACTAAAAAACACGCTTTTATAGCATATGAAACTAACAAGTAAAAAAATAAATGTAATTAAGGAAAACTAAAAAGCATGTTTCTAAAAAACATCGAACTAAAAAGTTAAAAATAATTTTCAAAATAAAATTAAAACAAAAATAAATTAAAAATACTAGTATTATTGTGAAAAAAGCGTGGGCGCTTGACATTCGAAAAATATGGTATGCAGCGCCCACGCTTTTTTCACAATAATTGTTTTAATTTTATTTTTAAAATTATTTTTAACTTTTTAGTTCGATGTTTTTCAGAAACATGCTTTTTAGTTTTCCTTAATTACATTTATTTTTTTACTTGTTAGTTTCATATGCTATAAAAGCGTGTTTTTTAGTTTTTTTAAACTATATTTATTTTTTTATCGACATTTCCGTTTCTATCTAGTGGAGAAAGTAGTAACAGGTGGTAGAGGGTTAAAGCTAAAGGTAAGTAATTACCAAGTACGAACAATCTACAGATAGTTTAAAAGGAAAGTATGATTACTCACTTTTTAGTGAGACAGATTGAAATCATGTTATACATACTCATAAGATTGCTTTATTTTTTACATAATTAGGCATTTTCATTAGTTAAAGTAGAATTAAAATTTCATTTATTTAGCTTTGCGTTCATCATCCCGCTCAATATAGTAAATAAAATCTACCTCCAAAAACGTAGTATATTAAATTATTTACATGATATATATTTAGTAGAATTGCCACAGCTTTAAAATAGTTTCCAGAATTTAATATAATTTATTAATATAATTACATTCAAGGGAAATCCACAACATAATTATATTTTAAATTAATTTTATATATAATGAAACGCTGATCAAACTAAAAGTTGGTTAGTGAGAGGCGAATGAGAAATTCGAATGATTCCCGTTTGGTTTCATGTAGATAGATAATTTTTTGGGACATGAAAGTTTGTTCGTAAATTAAGCTTGATATTATTTCCAATTCATTAATTAAACAAATCATTTATATGTTGTTTTGGAAATATTCGAATTAACAAATTTATTTTAAATCGGTTTTCAAACAAATCTAGTTAAAACATCAGGATAAATATATATTCACCTAATAGTAAAACAGTATTGATAAAACTTCTATATTTACTCTTTTACTAAATTAAATAGATTTTATACATGGAAATTGTAAATAGTAAAAATATTTAACCTATATCTGGGTCAATATATAGTTTTTGATATTAAAACAGTTAGAATGGGCACTGTAGAAATCTCGAAAGATGTGCTTTTTAGACAGTTAATTGTCGAATACTTTTTGTGCGTAACGGTTTTCGTGCGCAGTCAGTCTCAGTATATTTTTCGCATAATATGGATTTGTTTCGGGAATACCCTTTATAATCTAATATGATTTAAAAATATATTAAATACCGGTAACACGCACGCACGCAGGCATCCGACCACGCACGCCCACACACACAAACACACGCGAGCGCACGCATACATACACACACACATACGCGTGTACAAGTTTGATTAAAACAAATATATAGATATATATATGTATATATATATATATATATATATATATATATATATATATATATATATATATATATATAAACAAAGTGCCAAGAAAACGCGTATTAATATATATAAAAAAAGGGAAGATAACAGGAATGCAACGCAACAAGGATCATGGTTACAAGTAAGAATGGTACCCAACACTTTTGCTAGCCAAGTGCAATACTCTTCTTGGTTATGCCGCACTGATGACGGCTAATGAGCCGAAACATGCATGTCTGCGGTTACCATTCTTACTTGTAACCATGATCCTTGTTGCGTTGCATTCCCGTTATCTTCCCTTTTTATATATATATATATATATATATATATATAAAACGAACAGAGCGTTTGTGACCGTCTTATATAACAAGATGCAAGAGATGATACAAACGTATCTAGTGCCTTGCTGTCAATACTAAATCCAGTTTTAAACTTGATTGGTGTTTGGTAGATTTTCTAACTCAAGACACCGGTAGAAGCTGCGAAATAGGAGTATAAGGATATTAATCAGCACATACAGGGGCAAAGCCAACTACAGACACCGTGTTTCGCTCTTTTTTTGAGCTCATCAGTGTAGTATAGGTTATGTCTCTTCAGTCACTAATGAAGAGACATCCCCTGTATGAATCGACTAAATCCTTATATATATATATATATATAAAATCATATATTAAAATCATTCAGCCACGTTTGCCGATTTGAGGTTAGGTGTTCTTCTTGTGACGTATTATTGATTGACATTGATCAACGGTGTTGGCCTTTTGCTGTGTAACCTTTCTAACAACTGTCGTTTTTTTGTATTTACAAACTGATAGGCGTTACTTATAATTCAAATAAATTAAAATATATAAAATATACTAAAAAAGTTACAACCTTTTAAGTGAGTTTATATTTAAATTATACAAACTTTTAATTATATTGTAACGGGATAACCGTTAAGGAAGGGACCTTAATTTGAAAGATTGTTATTGACAGTTGATTTTTAGAAGTTTCTAAAAATCAACTGACCATTTTAAATAATGTTTCTAGAAAATTCTAGAAAGATCTAAACACACTAACTAGATTAAATAAAGTTGTATATAAGGGGATGCATGGGTAGTTAACGTCAGTTCAAGTTCAAATGTTCACAAGAGTTAATTGTATTGTCAAGTAGTTAGACGTTATCCAGCAGAGTTCAGTGTATCTTAACAATTTTGTAAATAAAAATTGTGTTAAAGTCCCCATAAGTGTTTCAAATTGGTGTCAGGTGTGGGGTGAAGATACAAGAATGCCTGGAAAAAAGATAAATGAACTATTGGTGGCTGAGCTCAGAAGAGAGCTCGAAGAATTGGAGTTGGAAACTACTGGAAGCAAATCCGTATTGTTACGAAGGCTCCGTGAATACTATGTAAATAATGATTTGGACCCTGACGCTGTGGAGTTCGAAGAGCCAGTTCAAAAAACAAATTCTGAACTAGCTCAACAACTTTCCCGGCTGCAAGAAGAACAAGCTCAACAACTTTCCCGGCTGCAAGAAGAACAAGCTCAACAACTTTCCCGGCTGCAAGAAGAACAAGCTCAACAACTGTCCCAGTTGTCCAGTCAGATAAGTAGCCAGCGCGAAGATATGTCCCAGCTGTCCTAACGAATGACGAGCCAACAAGAAGAACAAACTCAACAACTCTCCCGGCTGCAAGAGGAGCTATCAGGACGAATGACAAGCCAGCAAGAGGAGCTATCCATTCAGATGAAGAGCCAGCAAGAGGAGCTTTCCAGTCAGATAAAGAGCCAGCGAGAGGAGCTTTCCAGTCAGATAAAGAGCCAGCGCGAAGATATGTCCCAGCTATCACAACGTATGTCTACCCTACCAGAAGAGTTATCCAGTTCCTTCTCCCAGCAAATATCGCATTTGCGCTCCGAAATGTACACTCTTCGTGACGAACAAAATCAGCAAGTGTCCAGCTTGCGAGACGAACAAAATCAGCAAGTGTCCAGCTTGCGAGATGAACAAAATCAACAAGTCGCCAACTTGCGAGACGAGCAAAACCAGATCAACCAGCTAATGCAGTCCGAAATAAGAAAGCTTCAACGAGAACACGAAGCTTGTCGTCGAAACCAGCCCATCCACCACGGCGACGGAGATGCCGAAAGGATGGAAACCTGCCACGTAGACGTCGACCGACGAGGAAATGGGGAGACTACCCAGGTACGAACGACGATGAAACCCCCGACCTTCGACGGGAAGACTTCCTGGCCAAATTACCTGAAACAATTCGACGCAGCGGCCAGGGCTAATGGATGGTCATCCCAGGAGAAGGCATTGTCCCTAACCGTAGCTCTGCGAGGCGAAGCTTTAGACGTCTTGCAATCATTGACATCGGATGAAGCTGACAACTTCGAGTTATTGGTGAATCGTCTAGAGATGTGTTATGGTCAAACCCATCTACAACCGGTGTACCGAATGCAGTTAAAGAGCCGAAAACAGAAAAATGGAGAAACTATCCAGGAATTTGAGGCGGATGTAGCAAGAATGGTACGGCTTGCCTATTCCAATGCAGCGGAGGATTTCCTGGAGTGCCTAGCAGTCCAAACCTTCACCGATGGTCTTCGAGACGTCGAGTTGCAGCGCGCTGTAGGGTTGGCGCGGCCGAAGACTCTTGTGGACGCCTTGACCATTGCCCTGGAGTTTGAGGCGGCGACGGAGGCCTCACGTGGAGTTGCTCGACTAAGGGAAGTCACCGGTAACTACGACCATGCTGTTCATTCCGTTAGCGACGTTGAAGCGGTAGTAGAGAGGTTAATGAAGTTATCTCCAAAAAGAAGGCGCCCAGTGAGATGCTGGAACTGCGGAGAACTAGGCCATATAAGAAATACTTGCCCCCAAAAAGAAAAATCTTCTGCTAAAGTACCCCAGCAGCAGGAAAACTAGAACGGGTCGACTCCTGGAGGGCGAAATCGACCCCAAACATTTCTGAAGCCCCTCACACCATTAAATTGGCAACTCTGCGACATCACGTGGACAGCTTATATGTAGATGGCCTCATTGATGGGAAGAACTTTAGCATGCTGGTAGACACTGGAGCTACGAAAACTATCGTTCGACCATCCATCATTATGCGAAAGAAGATGTGGCCTACCAGTTGGAGACTGCGTACCGCTACCGGAGATTCTGCTAGAGTCTACGGTGAGATACAGGTGACGCTACAGTTTGGTTCAACCTCTCTTGTTCACTCGGTGCTGGTGGCTGACGTTGATGAAGATGTTGTTCTGGGCATGGATGTTATGCTCCACTGTGGTTTTCATTTGGATCTTCGCCAACGTATCCTTCGTACTGGTAATGAAGAAATATTCCTGCACCGAAAACAAGTTGACAATGCCTCGATTAAGCTAATCGATGATATCGAACTTCCGGCGAGCTGCGAATGTGTTGTAACAGTGCGGTTGGATGGACTGGAGCCAGATGGTGCCCCAGCCATGATAGAGCCGAAGAACCATGACCATGAATTGGGAAAAGGACTCCTTGTGGGTAAGACTCTTGTTAGATCCGCCAAAGAGGTACCCATCCGAGTTATGAACTTGAACGATCATCCAGTTTTTTTCAAAAGGACACGAAAATGGAAAGTTTAGAACCAGTAACGGCCATAATTCACAAGGTAAACGTTACGGAAACAGATGAGACCAACGGAATTAAACAATTAATGACAAATTTAGATCCCTCTTTGTCAAAATTAGAAAAGAAACAGGTAAGAGATCTACTTTACCGTTATAAACCTGTATTTGGTTCTAAAAGTAAATTGGAAAGAACTGATGTTGTACAACACAGAATTGACACTGGTGATGCACGTCCGATTCGACAGGTACCCCGAAGGATGCCTCAAGTTAAGAAGGAAGAAGCAGACAGAGCCCTTAAAGAAATGATTCAAAATGGCATAGTCGAACCATCCAGTAGTCGGTGGGCTTCTCCTGTGGTATTAGTAAGAAAGAAAGACGGATCAATGCGGTTTTGTGTCGACTATCGAAAGCTAAATGATGTCACTAAGAAGGACAGTTATCCTCTGCCAAGGATTGATGATGCCCTCGACGCTTTGGCGGGTTCTACTTTGTTTTCTACCTTGGACTTTAAAAGCGGATACTGCAAGTTAAAATAAATCCTGCAGACAAAGAAAAGACTGCCTTTACCAGTGGATCAGGGTTGTGGCAATTCACGGTCCTTCCGTTTGGCCTCCGCAATGCTCCTGCGACGTTTGAACGGCTAATGGAGAACATCCTGCGGGGTTTGTCATGGGAAACTTGTCTAGTTTATCTAGACGACATCATCATAATAGGTAAGACCTTTAAGGAACATTTATCTAACCTGGAAGAAGTTTTTAAAAGATTTCAGAACGCTAATCTAACATTGAATGTTAAGAAATGCCACTTGTTCCAGAAACAGGTCAACTATTTAGGACATAACGTAAGCAAGGATGGCGTTGCTGTTGACCCTGCTAAGATACAAGCCTTTCAGGAATGGCCAATCCCTATCGACAAACATCAGCTCCGGAGTTTCTTGGGTCTTTGTTCCTATTACCGACGATATGTCAAGAATTTTGGAGACATCGCCAAACCCTTGACACGTTTGACAGAACAAGATAAGTCCTTCTGTTGGGATCAGGAATGTCAAGAGGCGTTTAAAATATTGAAGAAACAGCTTACGTCAGCACCTGTTCTTGCCTATCCACTTCCTGATGGTAAGCTTATTCTGGACACCGACGCCAGCAATGTGGGAATTGGAGCCGTCTTGTCATAGCTACAAGATGGTAAGGAAAGAGTGGTTGGTTACTTCAGCAAAACTTTATCGAAAGCTGAAAAGAACTACTGTGTAACTCGGAGGGAACTGTTAGCAGTTGTAAAATCCGTCGAACACTTTTATAAATATCTGTATGCAGAAAATTCCTGATCAGAACAGACCATGCTAGTTTAAAGTGGTTACTTAGCTTTAGGAACCCAGAAGGACAGATAGCAAGATGGCTCGAAAAACTGCAGGAATATGATGTTGAAATCGAGCACAGACCTGGAACAAGACATCGTAATGCTGATGCACTTTCCAGAAGACCATGTCGACCAGATTGCCCCCATTATACCCGTATGGAGCAGAACGAGGAAAAACTTGCCTTAGTTAAGGTTGTGCCAGAAGACGAGAGCTCTATGCTGGAGGAGCAACAAGAAAACGATCCCGTTCTGTGAAAGATGCGGGAGTGGAAGAGAATGGACCGTCGTCCGTTGTGGAGAGAGATATCCTCATCCTCTCCTGCTTTAAAAGCATACTGGTCCCAATGGAACTCTTTAGTTTTGGACGGTGGGCTCGTTAAAAGACTTGTAGAAAATTTCGAGGGCACAAAAACAAGGAAACGAATAGTGGTCCCAAGAAATGCTGTACCGGAAATTTTAAAACAAATGCATAATGATAGTTCTGGAGGACATCTGGGTATCACGAAAATGCTGCAAAAGATCCGAGATAGACTTTACTGGGTAAATTGCACTAATGATGTTAAAGATTGGTGTCGTAAATGCACTACATGTGCTGCCAGTAACGGTCCGCACCGAAAACCGAAGGCGGAAATGCAGCAATACCTGGTTGGAAATCCTTTTGAAAGAATCGCAGTAGATGTATTGGGGCCACTTCCACAGACCGATGTAGGAAACAAGTACATCTTTGTTGTAATGGACTACTTCACTAAATGGGTTGAAGCATAAGCAGTTCCCAATCAGAAAGCCTCCACTTTAGCAGATATACTGGTTGAAGAATTCGTAAGCCGATTTGGGGTACCACTAAAATTACATTCAGACCAAGGAAGAAATTTTGAGAGCAAGCTGTTTCAAGAAGTTTGCCAAAGATTAGGCATCCACAAAACGAGAACCACAGCGATGCACCCTCAGTCTGATGGAATGGTGGAACGAATGAACCGGACTATAACCAACTATCTGTCAAAAATGGTGTCAGATTGTCAGAGGGATTGGGATCGACATATTCCACTATTTCTAATGGCAATTCGATCGGCCATCAACGAGTCAACTGGCCAAACGCCTGCGAAGGTCCTGTTCGGTAGAGAAATGAGGCTACCATGTAACTTGGTGTTTGGTTGTAAACCTGGTGAAGAAATGGCATGTGAACAATATGTCGCCGACCGTCAGAATCGAATGGAGAATATACACAACCTGGTGCGTGGAAAACTACAATTATCTAGTGATCGGATGAAGAGGTACTATGACACACGGACAATGGAAAAGAGTTACCAAGTTGGAGATTTAGTCTGGCTCTATAACCCCCGACGGCGTCGAGGTATTTGTCCCAAATTACAAAAGAACTGGGAAGGTCCTTACACCATCAAGAAGAAGATTAACGATGTCATTTATCGGATCGTGAAAATTCCCAGAAGGAAACCCGTCGTGGTCCATCATCATCGTTTGGCGCCTTACCAGGGAAACCACAGTGAAGATGCGCAGCAACTCCAAGAAGATGGTTTGGCTGGCTCAGGGAGTGTGCGGGATTCCGATGTAGGAAATAACATTCCAGGAGGAATGAATCTAAGGAGGGGGCAGTGTGACGGGATAACCGTTAAGGAAGGGACCTTAATTTGAAAGATTGTTATTGACAGTTGATTTTTAGAAGTTTCTAAAAATCAACTGACCATTTTAAATAATGTTTCTAGAAAATTCTAGAAACTTCTAAACACACTGACTAGATTAAATAATGTTTCTAGAAAATTCTAGAAAGATCTAAACACACTAACTAGATTAAATAAAGTTGTATATAAGGGGATGCATGGGCAGTTAACGTCAGTTCAAGTTCAAATGTTCACAAGAGTTAATTGTATTGTCAAGTAGTTAGACGTTATCCAGCAGAGTTCAGTGTATCTTAACAATTTTGTAAATAAAAATTGTGTTAAAGTCCCCATAAGTGTTTCAATATTAATTATTATTGATGTGGTTTGGTGAATTTGATTCAAAGCTAATCTTTTCAAATTTGTCTATTGCGCAACAAGAATTAAAATGTTTGTTGTTATGCATTTAGTTGATGTTATTGCCCTATAAATTTCTTTATATTGATCATAACCCTTAGAAGGTTTTAGTTAGTGTGTTACTGTGTTTATTAATGCTGTAGGTACGCATATATTTCACTTAAATGTTTGATGTCTCTTGTTTTGTTAAACGAATTCGGTTCTTGTATGATTCTAGTCATTTCCAGGAAAAGTCTTTTGGTCGTGTTTTTTTTCATATCTAGTACACTTGTTGATGCATACTCCATGATGTGATCATTTTTAAAAATTATCACATCGTGGACTAGTGACCTTGAACAAATTCATCAATTTTTTTACAATAAAATTGTAGATATAATACTATTTTAAGTAAACACCAATACACCGATCAATTGCACGAAGCAATTGTAACTAATCTCTATGGACAATTCTATACAAAATTTAAAAGAATTAGTATTAACTAAATCTTCTGAACGACCTTTGACCACCTACAGTACCATGTACTGTAATGTGTTGCCTAGTTACTTTGATGTTTTTGCTTAAACGAAGAAAATTTATTTTTTTATATTATATCATTGTGAAGATTTAACAGTACTCGTTTTTATTTCCAGACTCGGCTCCTAACGTCGGTCGCCTCGTCCGTAAACTAACTCGTACTGTAATAAATCACCTACCGACCTTGTTACGTATAATACTATTGTTAATTAAAGAATAGTTTATTCTATACTTAAAACAATTACTAAATCGTTACATATTTAGTGAAAAATTACAAAACGCAATATTGAAAGAAAAAACGACAATTCATTAGAAATTAAAAAATTAAAAATATTTTTTATATATGTTCTATTGATAACGATTAATAAAATAAGAAAGGGCTATTTTCACATTTTGATTTCTTAAAGTTATACTTCTATTCGTGTACTCGACGAAAGAAATTTCTGTAGAGTTAAATGGGAAAAATCATTACATAATACGTAATGGTGTAAGTAAGAGAGAGACAAAAACACATATAAGGTATATTAATTGGTCGGTAAAAACAAAGATGAAATATTTACTACATGTTATTAGTCATAACTATAAGTACTTTAAACAATGAGAACATTGAAAAAAGATAGATATACAAAAAAAGAGTCTGAGCTAATGTTCTGAATATCATAGTGACGTATACCATTGTGTTTGACAGATTATTATATAATTCTGTCACGTAAGTATACTTATAAAGTTTAGTATTTTATATTATTAATATTAATTATAATATTCAGTAATGAGTATTTTATTGTAGTCTATAGTACCGTCACATGGTTGCATTATATCCTACACTATGCTTTTAAGGTTGTTGGCTACATAAACAGAGTTTTTAAGAATAGTCGAGGAAATACAGCACTTAAATCAGCAAATCCTCCGAATTTTGTAACGTAAGATGGATCGGAATGCGGTTTTGTGCATTGGATTCGTGGAGTATCAGGAAATGTGTCGCTATTTTTTATAATGTAAAAATGGGAATTTGCATTTCTGCATTCGAAAAGTATCTTTCTACTAAATCAGTGTTGAGATATGTAATTTTTTAAAGAATCCAGGAATCCATGGTTAGGGAATAATCAGTACTCAGTCCTCACTGTATATAAAATTTCTTTGTATAGTTTTGGTTTGATATAGGTAGTTACATTTTTTTGAACTGAAACAAAGTCAAACATGCAAGTAACACTATATTGCCAATAAAATACCTTACATTGGCAATTTTATTATCAGCAATATTTATTCGGCAAATTAGAAAAAGTATATTTATCAGTATTATAAAAAGTGGTTCCAGCTATCTACTACAGTAAATACTCGTACAAATACATAGGCGTTTCTTCAACGGTTTAATCATGCCTTCGAATATGATTTGTTCCTGTTGTAGTAAATCGTATAAATCGAATTTAATGATAAAATGTTCCGTTTGCAATAAAATTTTTAGACATACCTGTGTCAATGTTAGTAATGTAGAACTGGAATTTATTTAATAAAATTATAAAGGATTCGATTGGTCTTGTATGAGTTGTAGACAAGTCGGGAACCAAATAAAAGATCTAAAAGCATTAATTCTAACCTTACAAACGGATATTCAAGCACTTAAAAATGAAAACCAGTTACTGAAGAATTCTACAACCATGTTAGTTATGGAAGAAGTCATTCAGGAAATAAATGAGCGTAGAAAACGCAAACGCAATGTTATTTTATTTGGTGTACCTGAGCAAAACACTCAGCTTCCTCCTAATAGTCGCAATAATAATGACACACAGGAAGTCCAAACAATAATTCAAAGTATGAATACTGACGTGAACGTTAATGATCTCAAAATATTTAGGCTTGGACAACGAGCACAAGGTAAAAATCGTCCGATCAAGATAACACTTAAAGATGAAAATGACGTCTCAGCATTAATCAGACAATCCAAGGTTCTGAAAACTGGTATCTACAACCATGTGTCAATTTCATATGACCGTACGAAAAAAGAAATCTCATACTACAAACAAATAATGGAAGAATTGGACGCTAAAAACGCAAACAATCCTGGACAATTTAGAATTAAATACTTAGACGGCATTCCAAAAATTGTTCCTTTAAACAGATAGGTCCCAACAGTTCAGCAGGTCATGATCTTCAGGTTTACTATCAGAATGTGCGAGGATTGAATTCTAAGGTGTTTGATTTTTACTCTAGTGTCAGTGAATGTGAATTTGATATCATAGGTCTAACGGAGACTTGGCTCACCTCCGATGTTCTTAGTTCGGAATTATTTAGTGATGCCTATGAAGTTTTTAGGAAAGATCGAAAATTCGATGCAGTTGATAAGTCAACTGGAGGAGGTGTACTGTTGGCACTTAAGTCAAATTTCAAGTGTTCTGTTGTTGATGTCTCAACATTTGATTTACATTTTCCACTAGTTGTTTTGTTGGTTGTTGAATGTTACACAGGATATAAAAAGTTTTATGTTGTAGTATTGTATATTCCAGACAAATTAAAGCCGAATGATTTTGATAATTTTTTGAACTGTTAGAGCAACTTGAATTATTTAATGACAATGTTATTCTCCTGGGTGACTTCAACATTCCAAAGTATATCGATAAAAATAGGTCTGATGTGAGGACATTGGCATTGTTAGACTTCATGGGTTTATTTAATTTAGATCAATATAATCAGGTGAGAAATAATTTAAATCGATTGTTAGACTTAGTTATATCATCAGATCTGTGTCATGTCAGTCGCGATAATGCGCCACTTGTTCAAGAAGATTTACATCATCCAGCATTAACGATAAATATTAATCGTTTTCAGAAAAAGGAAACCAGCTTTGTCCCTAATTCAAAAACTAAAAGATACAATTTTAAAAAAGCAAATTTTCCTTTACTGTACTCTGAATTTCTTAATTGCGACTGGAATTTTTTAGATATATCTGATGATGTAAATACAGTCCTAGATTTATTTTATGCTAAGATATATGAAATATTTGATATGTATGTACCAATATACAGAAATTATAAACATCAATATCCTACGTGGTACAATGCTGAAATAATTAGGATGATAAAATTAAAATCAAAAAATATCACAAATTATAAGAAAACAGGAAATAGTTATTTATGTATCAAGGGAGTTATGAGGATGTTAATTATCGAGGGCAACAGGTTGCAATCCCGAGGGACGCTAGTCCCGAGGGATTGTTAAGTTGCACGAGATTATTAACATCCAATAACTCACGTGATAGATAAATAATTTTATTTCATACTAATTAAATGTGAAAACCAAAATTTTCTGGTTTTCAAAATTAAACCAACGTTTTTTAATAATTAAGTAGGCAGGATTACTATGGATATATCGACTGACAAATTTGTAAATAAAAATTTGTCAAATTCATTAATTTGTAAAAATGAATGAAAACATGGAGAAAAGTGAGATTTCAGGCGATTTATTAAAAAAAGCTGAGGAAGCTCGTGCTGTACTAATACCGACAAAGTCAGAACCGAAATATAAAAAAGAATATGACAAGTTTCTACAGTGGCTGAAAGTTAACCGTATTGAAAAGAAAAATATAACTGAAACCATAATGTTGGCGTACTTTCAAGACATGGTATGTGTTTATTCTTCCACGTTCTAGCATAAGTAATATTGATTTACTTTTATTACAGTCTGAATCGTACAGTCCTAATTCCCTGTGGACTAAGTGGTCCATGTTAAAATCAATGATGGTAATTTATAATAATATAGATGGGAGTAAGTTTCATGAACTGGAAGCGTTTCTCAAACGAAAAAGTAAAGGCGATGAACCAAGAAAGTCAAAAGTGTTCACTAGGGATGACGTTTTCAAATTTTTGAAGAATGCTTCTGATAAAACACATTTGTAACACAAGGTAATGCATTAAACCGTAAAGTATTGCACATTTATTGCTCTATTGTACAGGTGGTTCTGATTATGGGTTATTTCGGAGGCTGCAGAGGTCAAGAACTTCTAAATATGAAGATTAATCATATTGAAGATAGGGGCTCAGTTATGGTGGTTGATATTCCAGAAAGTAAAACAGATATCCGTAAGAAATTTACAATTGTAGAAGAAAATGAGTTTTCCGCATTAAGCCTGGTGAGAAAGTATATGTCTCTACGTCCATCGGGTCCAGAAAGATTTTTTCTAACGTATCGCGAACAGCGTTGCACAGTTCAGCCTGTTGGAAAAAATACATTCGGAAAAATTCCTAGCAAAATTGCTAGTTTTTTGGGTTTGCCAGATCCCGAAGCTTTCACCGGACATTGTCTGCGGCGGACTTCCGCGACTGCCTTGGTCAATGCAGGAGCAAATATGACGACGTTGAAAAGACATGGTGGATGGCGAAGTTCAGCTGTAGCAGAAGGGTATTTGGCCGATAGCATGGAATTAAAGAACAAAACTGCAAGAATGTTAGCTGGCGTGTCAGATGAAAAAAGTGAGGCATCAACATCATGTCTGACTACAGTAATAGACAGTAGTAATAGTTTAACGAAAAATTCTTGTAATTCGGGCAACAATTTCAGTGGGAAATTCGACAATTGTAAATTTATTTTTGTAAATACATTAGAGGGAGTTAAGGATTTATAATTGCCCAAGGGAGTTATGAACATGTTTATAGTTACGGTAACTAAGGATTTATTTGTTTATAATGTATTAGTATGAAATAATATACTTTATATGCATGAATTTAAAAGGTTGCGAAAGTTAATAAAACAAATGATTAAAACTGAATACAACGCCTATCTTGAAAAAATTCAGGATAGTATTTCTAACGAATCTAGTAATTTCTGGGCATATGTTCATGCAAAGAATAAAACTTCCAGAATCCCAGGTGAAATGTGTTACGACGGCGATACTTTTAATAATCCTCACGATATAATCCATGCTTTTAAGATGTTTTTTGAAAAAGTCTATTTACCTGTCGATAACAATGTATTTGATAATCAGGAATGTAGGGATATCTATTTACCCACTATTAGCTTTAACGATTTTCAAGAAAACGAAATTTTAGTTGCATTTAAAAAAATTAAAAATAAAATGAAGTCCGGGCCAGATAATATTCCAGCATTTTTAATTAAAGATTGTTCTCGGGTATTTGTAAAGCCACTTCAAAAAATTTTTAACTTATCAATGAAAACGGGAACTTATCCCGAACTGTGGAAAAACGCAAAAGTATGCCCTATATTCAAAAACGGAACGAAATCCGATGTATCCAATTACAGACCGGTATCTCTGTTATCCAATTTTTCAAAAGTTTTCGAAGTAACTCTATATAATCGTATATACCCTTTTGTTAGGAGATGGATATCACCTTATCAACATGGCTTTATAGATAAACGCTCTACTGTATCAAACTTAGCTGTAATAACCCAATATATTTCAGATGTTTTGGATGTACAAGGTCAAGTAGATGTGATATATACTGATTTTTCGAAGGCCTTTGATAAGGTGGATCACAAATACCTTCTCTTTAAATTGTCAAATTTGGGATTTTATGGGAACGTTTTAAAGTTACTTGAAAGCTATTTAATAGGTAGGAACCAATTTGTATACTATAATGGTTTCATGTCAGATTTAATCTTTACTACATCCGGTGTTCCACAGGGATCAAATTTAGGTCCATTGTTATTCCTATTGTATATCAATGATTTATTTTTAGATATAAATAATAGAAAATTATGTTTTGCGGATGATCTTAAAATATATTGTGAAATTAAAACAATTGATAACTGCGTCTGTTTGCAAAATGATTTGAATTATATAGATAATTGGTGTATAAAAAACAAACTCTTTCTTAATGTCAATAAATGTAAAGTGGTTAGTTATTCTGGAAAGGAAAATAAGGTTAATTTTAATTATGTAATTCAGGGGTACGAATTGGAAAAATGTAATAGCATTAAAGATTTAGGAGTTATATTTGACTCAAAATTAACCTTTAACAACCATATTGAGCAAAAATTATCCGGTGCTATAAAAATGTACGGTTTTATCATCAGAAATTGTAAAAATTTTAGCGATATAAGACCGATTAAACTGCTGTATCTATCACTAGTGCGAACAAAACTGGAATATTGTAGTTTAATTTGGTATCCTATTTATAAATGTTATATGCAACAGATTGAAAAGGTACAACGGAAACTTCTAAAATATTTAGCATTTAAGGTTGATGGAGTGTATCCTACCCGTGGTTATGACTACGATTTGTTATGTAATAGGTTTGATATTGTTAGTTTAGAGTTAAGAAGAGTTATATCTTCGGTTTCATTTTTATATAAGTTGTTACACAACTGTATTGATTGCAGCGACATATTAGGGCAAATTAGATTTAATGTGCCACGAATAACTTCTAGGTCCACTACAGTGTTTACTTGTCCACGTGCGAGAACAAATATGTTACTAAAGTCACCCATTTATGTCATGTG
The DNA here is from genome assembly GCA_964028335.1 of Altica lythri. Lineage (NCBI taxonomy): Eukaryota > Metazoa > Arthropoda > Insecta > Coleoptera > Chrysomelidae > Altica > Altica lythri. The sequence continues at coordinate 19,776,630 of OZ034802.1, read as the reverse complement.
CAATAATTATAACAAAATATGCAACCACTGTGATATTTTTTCATGCCCAATTAATCAACTAGTGGATACCGCATTGGTTTATGGAGTACCTTAAATTGTTAAATTTGTTTTTCTTATTTACATAGTGATTCGTTTATTTAAATTATTTTCACACTTTATTTTTAACAGACTGATTGTATGCTACCTAAAAATGTAATTCAAAATTTTTACCCTAGAAATGGGAAACTGTTGGGTAATAAAGCTATTATTTATTATTTATTTATTTATTTATTTAATTATTTATTTATATAAACACCGGATTTCCGAACAAGATGAATTCAGTTGTAACTTGTTGCATATCTTATATTAGTAGATATTTCTAATCACAGGGTCCAATAATTGACATTTGGTGCGCTTGATTCGCATTTACAGATAATTTCTCGCCTCCACCAAGACAGACAGAGACAGAAATTGCGCTTTCATCGTAATTGTCTATTTCCGGTGTGCGACTTGCATCGAAAATTGTGCGGAATGCCAAGTCATGACAGAATTTCCGACCATCCGGTGTTCGGAATTCCGAGGCACTCCGCAACGATGTATTTGTTTATTTGTATGATCTAACAGCAAATTTATTTTTGTGATTGAGTTTGATTTCATATTTCGCTTAGATTGGGAACACGGATGTATAGAGTTAGGTGAAATGTTTTCGTTAAATAAATCTTTGTGTAAACTATATTTTTTGTATTCCATCTATAATCACCATTTAGTCATTTTACATTCTATTAATTTGGCCTGTTGACCTTCAGTGTATTTACGGGTGTAAAAACTGCTTGTTAATTATAGCACATAAATTTTTTAATTATGCAGCCAGGAATTTCTTTTCTTTTTAACTATGAATGGTGGGATAAAATGAAACATCAATGAAAGGTTTTTAAAATGTGTATTAACAGAATTTTGTTAGTGCCCTATGCAAAATAAATTCAATCAAAATATGATCAAAAACGACGAATAACAATTTAGAAATCTTTGGTCGAATCGATAAAGGCGTTATCGGGTATAAGTCAAGATTGGTTCGAGTTTTACCGGAGGTAATTTTTTTTTTCGATTGCTTCTTATGTCTTGTTTGGCTAATTTTTAAATTTAAAATGTTTTATCAAAAATCTATGGTTCCAGCCCCTTAACTGAATATAAATAAAAGACAGGCAACAAAAAAGTACCTTAAAATTTTATATTACGATCTGACACAACTTACTTTAATAAATTGTAGATGATAAAAAAGATACAGGGTGGCAAAATTGAAATGGAAGAAATTATGTTTCGCAAAAGCTTAAACGGTTTTTAGATGTACCGACGTGAAAATTTGCAGAACCATAGATTTTTGATAAAACATATTAAATTTAAAAAATTAGACAAACAAGAAATGACATAAGAAGCAATCGAAAAAAAATTACCTCCGTAGATTCCAAACCTTTTAAGCTATTGCAAAAGATAACTTCTCCCATTTCAAGTTTGCCACCCTGTATATTTTTTATTATAAAGATTTTATTAAAGCAAGTTGCGTCATATCATATAACATTGATGCCCAGAATCTTCAGTATTACTTTAATCTATTACTTAAGGACCACCCTGTATATTTTCTTGAGGTGGCCTTCAGTAAGTATGCTATGCGATATGAGTTGCATTAAAATATAATCAAAACAATGACAATCACTAATGCATGTGTCGCAATGGTTAAAGTAGCTAGAGATCGCAGGTTCGAGTCCTGCCGGATGTGATATGTTTTTGATTTCTGCTTACTATAGGTAATATCTTAAATTTAAAATCCCATAAGAGATGTTTCAAACAACTTATTTTACTCTAATGATCCTAATTAAATACAATACAAAAGTGTAGACAAGAGAGAGTAGTGATACTAGTGTCAGCTTCTTTGATCTGTTTCAAACCATTTTTAATAATTTTATTCTAATAACCGCAGATATCTGAATTATTATATATTCAGCATAAATATATTTAGATTTCAAAACGGCAGGAACATTAGAATCGGCTTAACATATGCAAATTAGATGAGTTTTTAACTGGGTCGATTGATTTTTCTGTGATCAGGGTTGATTATAGTTTTCGTATTTTACTTTGTCTTTAAAATGAAATAAAAACAATATTAAAAAGAATTCAAAATTAAACAGAATTATTTGTAGTAATATATTAAAATAATTATGTCATTAAAGTAAGAATCATTTTCAAAAGATCAATCACATATTTGACGTGAAAACAGTCTTGTCGAATGAAGATATCTATCGTTTCGTGAAGTTTCGAATACAATAGCTGGAGTTCCGACAAGATTGGGAAGTTTTCATTGAGATGACGATGGCTTAAAGCCCGAGCAGAATTTTGTTATTGACACCTGGTAGAATTGCCGGAATTCCCACTGTGGATGACAGCGCGACTAGTAAAACCACAAAGGATAGCTTAGAACTTCAAAGAAACTTTTATTTCTAATTCTTTTGGTATATTTCATTCTTTTATGTTATTAAAAAATAATGCGACAAACAACTAATACGTAATTGCTAGGGATTAGTATTAAGTTAGTTGGCTGGGTATCCAAAACTGAAATCTGTGGAATTTTTAAAAATAAAAAATTTTCACGCAGACCAATAGCGAAGAGGGGACGGAGAAAACTACGTTTAAATCTTTTAAAAGGTGGGAAACTCTGTGCATTTACTGTACAGGGGTCAGAGAGATTAGTGAAAACAATTAAAAAGCAGGTTAAAATGTCATGGAGGAGACTGGTTTTTCTATACAGACATTCTAAGAGTAGATACGATATTGTGCCCTAAATATTTTCAAGAGCAACATCTTCTTATACCTAGATTCAAGTTTTTTAATACGAAGTAGTCATATAGGTTATGTACAAATTAGAGCGACCAATCCAAATAGGTGTCTTTAAAATAATCTATTACTAGTTAAGGATCTGGTACAAATATTTGGCTAAAAAATAATACATTAAATCATTTGCACTAACTCGTTAGCGCAAAAAATGTTTGTGTCAACAGATTGCTATTTGACTGTGTACAAGGAAACATAGGTACTGTGGCAATAGTCAAAAAATATTCGCTTTTAGTCACTTATCATTAAACTTTCTGAATATGTAAATATTGTTGTTGGTTTAACATTTTGGAGATGTATGATATAATATATAATTTTGCAGAAAGTAAAATCATGTACAATTGCGGAAAAATATTCTATCTTCGATGTAAAAGAATGTCGGAACCAGGAATTTCATTTTTTAACACTTTTCTTAGCGTCAACGACGACAAATTTTAAATTCTTAAAATATACGATATATTTTTAACTCTAGCTCAATAAGTTGTGGTTTGAATTTTAATTTGATTTTGAAAATAATATTTTAAAACGTTTAACCGGGTATTGTTTTTTTGTTAAAGCTTCTGAAAATTATTTAAAATCGCGCAGTTGTTCACTTTTTGTAATAGGTGAAAAATGTTAAACCCGCGAAAGGACAAGTAAATTGATCGAAAACACTAGTATTGGCGCAGTCTTTATTAGACATATAAATAGGTTCAAAATAAAATTGTTTGTTACTTACTTACTAAGCTACGATAAACCTATTGTATCTTTTAGATTTAGAGATTGCCGATGATGGTTCTGGTAATGTTAATGGTGAAACAGTCGTTAAAATTATAAATGGAAGTAGATTTTACTGTAATGTAAAATAATTGTAATAGTTCTGAAGTGTTAAATTTTTTATCTACTCCTTTGACAGTAAATGTCATTTATACTCATTGTCACCATGCAGGGTAAGTTAGCTATAACGCACAGTTGTGCGAAATGAAACGTCATGTTGGAATGCTTTTATGTAATTTATTAAAATATTTTTTTCATTGTATCGGTTTGAAATGTCTAACAAATCTTAATTTTTCTGAAAAATTTCTGTTATAAAGAACATTATTAAAACATCAGCATATTTAAGTCAAATGCGACACCACCTGGGGCGGACCAGGAAAATCAAATTTTTACTGGAGTATAGTTTCCTCAATTAACCCATTGGATGTGAAATTTTATTATCCTACAGCCACTAATACAATAATGTTACACTACGATGCCATTTGGATGTAAAATAGAAGACTTTAAAAAAGATGGATACCTATAGACTTTGAGTACTGTGTTTTTATGTTAAACTCAAAACTGATGAAATAATTTTTTTTACCACTGCTTGAATAATTTAAAAGTTTTATTATACATTTGTAAAAAGGATCTTTTACTATTGCTTGAGTAATTTAAAAGTTGTATTAAACGTTTTTATTAATATATGCATATGTGCTACATTTTGAATTTTACTTATATTATTTATTTGTAATAAAATGTAAATATAAAAGTATATTTTTCTACAAGCATGCGTAAAACAACAGTTTTCCGCACGCATTTTAATTCAGAAAATATCTCTTTCTCTTTTTTTTATTAAATGAATATGTCCTTCAATAACCTTTTGGAAAATTATTCTATTATTACTTTTATGTTGTTGTACCTACTACATACAAATAGTAAAAAAAAGATTATTTTGCATAAAAATAGAGATTTTTAAAATGTTTGTTCTTAAAAAATCATAATTTATTAAAACACCTCTGTAAACGTTACTCAAAGCAACAACAAACTTTAATTGTCACAAATTAAAATTTTGTTACATTGTTAGGAGTTGAAAATAAAATTTAAAAAATGAATAAAGTATCTTTTTTATGCTTGTAGAAAAAATATTGATCCTAGCTCTTGCGGGAAAGTATAACTTTCCGCACTTGATAGGATAATAACTATTTTCGCTCTAGATCAATAATATAATATGATAATTGACTATAAACAGGGATCTGTTCTGTGCAAAGGAATGTGTTATTTTGAATATCAGTCAAAATTCATGTGAATTTAAATAGACCATTCGTGGATATTAATAGTACCTACTTGCAGCGAAAACTGACGTATCTACTTTAGTACCTATTCAATTTAATATTAAATACATTGACTTATTTTCGGCAAGTTTTAAATTTGGTTTGCAGATTTAATTACTTAAGATATTTGTAATGAATACACATATTTTTATTGAAGACGTGACAACATCGTATTTACAATTAATAAGACCACAGAACAATATGAACAGAAGTGTATTATACTGGGCGAATTTTATGTAACTAACAGAGCCTACTGAGATGGAAATAAAAAGTGAATGGCTTATATTAATCGGTTACTTCCCTTTTATCATATTTTGGTGTAGAAATTCATTGCATTTAAAACATTTAAAGGTTTGTATATCACATTATTTAAAATTATTTTTATTTTAAATATTGCATATAATTAAATTAATTAAAACTGTTTTTTCATAAAAACAAACAAATAAGTTAAAAATAAAATTTATTATTAAACTTCATACCTAACAGTTGGTTCAAAATCAATCCTACAATTTTTTTTTTTCTTTTATAAACATAAATTAAATCCATATATATAATATATAAACTAGCTGTAACCGCGACGTCGTTCGCGTGGCGTGTTGATTGTTATATAAAAATTTCTCCCCCGATGTCGTTATAGGAGTGAGGGAGAAATTTTTATACAGTAGATGTTAAGCTGAAAGAAGACAAATACATCTGTGAAAACGGCATTCTAAAAATTCTTCTAAAATAACTATTTTTCAAAGTTTCATACCTGTAGGACTTATAGATTTAAATTTTTTTCACGCACCTGCAACCGCCTTGTGTGTGGAATTTCGTAAAATCCTTTTACAATTGACCTGAAAATTATAAAAATAATTATATTGCAAAGTTTCAAACCTGTAGGACTTGTAGATTTTAAGTTATTTTTTTTTATTTTTCACGCCTCCGCAACACCCTTGTGGGTGGAATTTAGTAAAATTCGTTCTTAGCTGACCTCTACCTCCCGTAAGAAGTATTCCTACCAAGTTTCAAGTCGATCGGGCTTATAGTTCCAGAGATATCGTAATGAGTGACTATACACATAGAAACTCTCTTTTATATATGTATATAATCACTCATCACGATATCTCTGGAACTCTCTTTCACGAAATTCCACCCAAAAGGGAGGTTGCGGTGCCGTGAAAAAATAAAATAAAACTTAAAATCTATAAATTCTACAGGTTAAAACTTTGGGCGGTTTCGGAGACGTGCAAAATAAAAAAAATTAAATTTAAAATCGATAAGTCCTACAGGTATGAAACTTTGCAAAATAGTTATTTTTATAATTTTGAGGTCAATTGTGAACAGATTTTACGAAATTCGACCCATAAGGGGGTTTGCGGGCACGTGAAAAATAAAAAATAAAATTTAAAATCTATATGTCCTACAGGTTTAAAACTTTGCAAAATAGTTATTTTTATAATTTTGAGGTCAATTGTTAACGGATTTTACGAAATTCCACCCACAAGGGGCGTTGCGGGTCGTGAAAAATAATCTGTACATATAATAAAACTGTAAAAATGAAAATTCTGTACATCAAAGATATTTAAAAAATAATTATTGGGGCTGTTACTACATTGATATGGAACCCAAAAATGTGGTTAGATTTTTTTGTCTGTCTGTATGTTTGTGCGCGCTTCACATTAAAACTACCTACTGATCCGATTCGAATGTGGTTTTCACAGATGTATTTGTTTTCTTTTAAATTAGCATCTGGTGTATAAAAATTTCTCTATAAAAATTTCTCTCCCCACCCCTTTAACGAAATCGGGGGAGAAATTTTAAAATAACAATCAACACGCCACGCGAACGATGGGCACAGATAGTTCGAAATAAGATCCAAGCGTTTCTTATAATTACTATTTCTAATTTTATTTTCAAAATAAACTCTGTTAAATTTAATATATAAGTTTTGTAACAGTAGAAATTCTCAATAAAGGGCTTAAATCTCCTAGCTAGCTGAATAGAGTCGTGGCTTTTTTTTAGAGTTTTACCAGTCCTCCCCAAACATAAAATATAAGTGCGCCAGAGTACAAACTAAGCAAATAATACACAAACACCCGTTTAAATGATTTGTTATTAAAGATATCAGTAGAAATAAAATAATTAATTTTTATGCTATTAATATTTTGGTTTTAGTTACTGAACTAATTTAATCTCTTATCTTTTGTGTCGTTGCTTCTTAGAATGAGATTCTCTTGGACGAATTTCTTCCTGGGTGAAATGTCGCTGTTTGTAAGGTATGGAATTTTCTTCGGACGGATTTCTCTTCGGTTATTTCTAGTAGACGAAAACCGGGGTCTTAATTGAGATTCGGCTATTCTTAAACAAAATGGCGGGCGTCTTTATCTCGTCTCCAAAAAAAATATAAGCTCCTACGTGACTCTCCTCACAAATGTGGATTAACCCTAATAAAGAAATTAATAATTAGAATTCCATCTCTTAATGAAATTACAATCAAGTAAAATCAGTTACTGTTTTTTCCATATTATTAAGAATAAATTAATTTTAAATACACATGTAAAAACAGGACTAAAATTCATTCAAGACTAACAGTAGCAATTTTAATTACGGCGATAACGTTAAAATATATCACTGAATATAGTCTGGTGGATTCGAATACTAAAACGATCCAATAGATCGTTACAGTTTTTCTAATGAATTTAAAAATACATATATATTATATATGAAATGACTCACATGCGTTGGTACTCCTTTCTCTGCTCGCTCAACATAAAGCTCATATTTCTGGTGGAAATCTTGCTTTCTCACTGATATGTAGTCACAGAAATCAGTAACCCTAGGATCTGCAAAAACAATGGCCATAAGGTCTTCAACAAAACAACTGGAAACTTCAGTGTCTTCCACAAAGATGAGGCCAAATCGGCGTCATTGAGTTCCATCCCGCGGTCAGTTTACGTGCCTCGGCTATCTCAGCATGTAGTTTACGACTTTATTAGTACATAATAATTTTTAATTTTATCATATAAATATAAATACAGTTTACTTAAATATTCGGAAGTTCAGTCACGCAATATAATATAGTATATAATGTAGTAGTAGGTACTACTGTAGTTCGCAGACTGTCAACCAGGAAGCAACTTCTGAAGATGCCAACCGCTCGTGTTGGCGAAACGTCAAGTCAGCAAGACAATCGACGCCGGCCTAACAGCCCAAAAACCATTGATACAATAGATAGGTAACTTTAATACTAATCAGTAAATTACTATAAGATACAGGTATTGAAAATTCTAAACAATTAATCTTAAAATCTTTATAATTATTTATTAATATTTCCAAGCGATTCTGCTTTTTCTTAACATTTTTTCTAGGTATCTTAGAACCACCATGCGCACTTGTTATTTTACAATATATAAATGTTTGGAACTTTTTCAGAACATCTATGAAAAAATACATTGATGGGTGACTATGATAGAATAAAAAACATATATTCATTTTAATAGTTGGTGAAAAGGTTGAAATATCAAAACAAAGTATAGAAAATATATTATGCCTAAGTGTTATGTACGCATATGTTATAAACTCACTAGAATCCACGTCAAATAAAAAATGTGGCATTAATTTTATTTAAATAGGGTAATCATCCTAACAGGCGGTATTTTTAAAAGGTACGAAACACCACGAGTGATAAGGTTTGAGTTAATCCCTAGGCTGGCAGTACCTGAAGCAGAATTATAAATTTCTTGACCGCCGGGGGAAACTCATATACGCTCGGCCAAATACCCAATGTAACCATTTTTCTATTTGGCTATTCTTGTTACTGTTTTATGGTTTCAGTCCAAGGTTTTAAATTTTTCGCATCCAAGCTTGCAAAATGTGAAACCTGCGACCGAGGATTGTTATGTTGGTCCATACAGTTCGTGTCGCCTTGTGAATCGCTTCGTCGCGCTCAATCGGCATACACCGCTGCTGGCACTCCCCGAGTGCAACCCGTTAATTTTTTAAATAGATTTCTTAGAATATGCTTAAGCACGTTTAAACTTTACACTAAATGTACAGTTTGCGTAAATTTAGGTCATGTGTTAGTTTGCTACAAATAAAAAAGTGTGCGTGTAACCTTTACGCGCGAGTGAAGTAAAACTTGTTGACGTACGTATCGGAAAATAAATATTTAATTACAATTCAATCATATTTATTGTCTATATACTTTACAAAAAATGAGATTTATATTATTCATTAGAAATAGAAATTTGAAAGTTATTATTTTTTATATATGAAATAATAGGTTTATGATAACTAAAATGTGAAACATAGATTTTACTCTCTAAATACCATTAATGTATTTGAAACCGTTTGAAAATTTTGAAAATTTCATAAATAAATTTTGAAAATTTAAGCTCCTCCCATAGCTAAAATCACACCGTTACTTCCATCAGAATCTTCCGTTAGAATCTAACGTTAGAGTAACCCCTAGTCGCGCCTAAAGAAGTTTTGCTTCAATAATAGGTAAACAATATTAAAAATATACACACATTACGTTTAGAATGTGTGATTTTGTAGCTGTATCTACCTTATTGTAATACAACACAACACAAGAGCCTTCGATAGTTAGATAACCATTTCATTTTGTAGCATTTTAGAGCATATTCCATAAAATTTAAAATCCTGAGTTGAGTTTGTTTTCTTCAGTTCTACGAAGGATCTGTTATTGCTGGTAAAAGATCAGCCATCTTGACTAGTGGTTTTATGGCCTTTATGGCTACCTAACCAAACCTAAAATAAGTATAAGCAAGTGTTAAAACATTTCGAATATTATTATTTTATGAACAAAAACGTGCAACATGCTCCTTTACTTAACGTAAAGCTTCCCTATAAATAATTATTTACTATCATAATATGTATGTATGTATATAAACTTACTTAATCAAATCATAATGAATGTCGCTATCTCGTCTTTTTTTCATTTTCATTTTTCTTCAAATCTTTCTGGTGCTTATAATATGCCCTTTGACGTTCACAATTTCTTTTTCTTTTAAGCTCTTTAAGTCTATAAAACGAAAATAGCTAGGTATAAATAATAGGTATAAATAATTAGGTATAAATAGTGTAATTACACACCAAAAATAAAATTTATGCACATAGAGTACCTACTCACTCATTTTCATTCAATATTTTTTCATCACTTTCTTCATTAATAAATCCACTTTGTTTATTCATATTTTAAAACAAACACTTTATACACAAATTTAAACTATTTACCACCAATGTATTTTGGTTGACAAGATGACAGCTGTCAATTCATACAATTACAGATTTAATTTTATTTAATATAGTAGGCAGAATCGTGTTAGGTATTTTGTATCAGGTTTTGTTTCCGGTACGCGGTACATTAGAATGACGTCACGGCCGTTAGAATTACTGAGTTACCCCTAGTGCCGCTAAAGAAGTTTTACTTCAATAAAACTGATATTTTTAGATTTGTTTCATGTAGGTACTGGAGCTACAGAGTTGAAAATGGTATTTTTCCAATTTAAAAAAAAATAGATCTTGATTATCAATTTTATTTTTTAAATAAATGGTTCTTAAATTTAAAATAAACAATTTTTACGTAACATAATCTTTGCTTACCAAATAGTTTTTTAGATAATAACAAAATACCGTTTGCAATTATTTTATGTGGCCAGCGCAGAAAATGCGCGTTAATCTTTAAATTAAATGCAAGTTTTTTTAAATACTTGGAACATAATAACTAAACCGCTTACACGTTTTTCTTTTTCTTCTTTGAAAAAAATTTGTGACTGTTCTTAATACAACAATAATAGCAATAAGTTGTTCACATAAATTAACTAATACCTACTATATTGGTGAGGCTTTAATTAGTAATTAATTGCGTCTCGACCGTTTCACAATTATAAACTTATTACACCCTCATCCACCCCACCCCCACCTGGAGGTTAGTTGGTTAACCAAGCCAGGGTCCCGCTTGATACATTCTGGGATTGGAAACTAATCCATTTATCGCTACATCGCGTCAGATTTGTATGTTGAGTATCGATTACCAGATTATTTGGTCCATAATAGGACATATACACTAAGTATGTTGTTAATCTTTGGTTAATTAGTTTGCTTAAACTTTTAGTATTTTAACTTATTTATGTTTAATGTGGTTTCTCAAATATTTTAGATAAGTATAGCTTAGTTATTTTAACAAAATACGTCGAAGAAAAGTTTTGTGGGTTTAAAATATTAGAAGAATATTTACAAATAAAAGTGGTTTCCCAGCTTGGCAGGCTGTTTAATTTAATACCTGAATAAAGTACAGAAATTTTCATAATTCGGGAATCATATGAGCATAGAACTAAACACAAATAACATGCAAATATAGAAAAACTAAGAGTACAGCAAATATGATTTTTAGCTTAAATTTTATTCGTGAAAACAACGGAATGAAAATTTTTTATTTTTACTATTTTTCATGGATGTTTAGAATTTTCATCTGTTTTCCACGTTTGTTTTATCCGAAATTTTTTTAAAATTTCTAATTTTTGTTGAGTTTTAACAAACTAATTAAAATTTACTTCTTTAGTTGGGGATCTTTTGCCACTAAAAACAAACTAATAAAAAATATAAATCAAGATTTAGAAAATGGCCCTTGCTTATTAATCTTAAAGGATATGTCAAATTTGTCAAGGGTCGTTTTTTAAAACTGAAAATGCCTAACAAAAATGAAAATAATTTTTTTAAAAATGACTCTTAGCTTGTCGTTTTCGAAGATGATAAAAAATTCTAATATATACTTCTTAATGCAAGTAAAAAAAGGAATTATAAAATGTAGAGAGCTAAAATAGTATGTTCGAATATTGATTCTCTTAAAGACAAAAAAGAAACAATAAAAACAGTTTTAATGAATAACGGGTATCCTGAAAAATTAATTAATTCAACTTTTAATAAAATTGAAAACTCGCAGAGATTGTATATGTATAACCAAATTGACCATACACAAAATTTATAAACGACAAAAATTTAATATAGGTATAAATAGTATTTCTAAAAAATTCAAAAAATTGGTAATGCTTTTAATATAAGAACAATTTTTTAAACGAATAATACAATTATATCACTTTTATCCAAAACAAAACCAATTAATTTAGAGCAAAAAACAAAAAATTGTGTATATGTTATACCTTGGGATTGTGACAAAGTCTACATTGGGGAATTAGAAAGACCTCTTAAAATTCGCCTCAATAAACACAAAAATTGTCTAAAAAAAAGGAGATATAGATAAATCTAAGATTTGTGAACATACTGTGAATTTACTAAATCACGAAATAAAGTGGAATGACACAAAAATTTTATGCAAAGAAAAAAATTCTATAAAAAGAAAAATTAAAAAAAAAGCACACATTTTAATAAATCAATATGAATGTAGTTCCAATTTTACTTTGGATTCATCTAAATCTTGGCTAACCACTTTAAAAAAAGAATGAGTTGATGATCTATATATCTATAGAAACCAAAAAATTTGAAAATCCAAACTTGTGTTAGAATTTTTTATCATCTTTGAAAACGACAACCGATCTGGTTGTCGAAAGCTAAAAGTCATTTAAAAAAAATATTTTTATTTTTGTTAGGCATTTTTAGTTTTAAAAAACGACCCTTGAAAAATTTGACATATGTTTGATAACAAAAGCAGGTTGACGTAGGCATCCCCTAAGAAAGGATTTTGATAAATTATACCCCTAAAGGAATAAAAGTTTGGATAAATCTTCTTAGGTTTTCGACTGATTGAACTAAAATTAAAGATTGGAGCTACAATGATGAAGACGCCACCTTAAATAGGATTTTGATAAATTCAACCCCATAGGGATAAAATAAGGGATAATAGAGGATGTAAATGTATTAGTTTAAACATATCAGTACCTAATGGAACAAATAAATTAAGACGAACAAAATAATTTTTAGTTCTAAATGTTAAAAATAGATGGCGTTAGTAGTATTTTAAAACTCGCTATCGTTGTATTTTCACTGAGTTACATACACCCGATGATGAGTGGCGTATAGTACATACTATACCTAAATATTTCTAGCGGATTAAATTTGACGATTTTAGCTGTTCTTTTCTTGGCATATTTTGGATTGCATTTGCTTTGTTTTGGTTTAGTGGTTTTGGTTGTAGACACTGCTTTGTATTTGGCATTTGTTTTGTTTTTGTTTGGTTCAAGTATAGGTTAGATACCAAATAATATTCCCTTCAAATTTAAACGATTACAGTTTCCCTAGAAAGTCTGCTTTGCCATGACAATAAACAAGTCTCAGGGGCAAACTCTCAAATTTGCGGGTAGTAACTTGAGAGAACATTGCTTCTCTCATGGACAGTTTTATGTTGCTTACTTTCGAGTAAGTTCACCCTCTAGCTTGATAAGTTAAGAATATTGTGTACGAAGAAGTTTTGTAGGCCCTATTTTTTTACACACGCTAAACAAAAGTAAAGCCAAAAAAACTATACCTAATTAAAAATAATACTTCTTAACTTTCTTCTTAATCCTTATCCAAATAAATAAGTTATTTATTACAGGCACCTTTTTTGAACAAAATTACCCTTTACAGTATTTGATTTCAACCAATATATAAGGAGTTTTTATAGTTCTAATATAAAAATGGTGTGCGGGGTGTGTGGAGCGGTGAGTCGGTAGCACGCTGCTGCTGGCCGACATCGACATGACACTGTCGATAGTCTTGACAATTGGAAAATTAATTTGGTTTATCACGAAGTGGTGTGTGTACTAAGTGAGGATTTTTTTAAATTCCACGTCTAAGGGTGTAAAATAGGGGTTGCAAGTTTGTATGAAACTCGGTGGCAAAAAACTAAAGTCCACGCGGAAGAAGTCGCGGGCGGCTGCTAACATTATTATAGGAATATAATTAATTTAACTACTATAATTTTGAAGGTGCTTATTTAAAAATTTTCATTCATATCCCAATTTTCAGGTAAAACGGGTTATTGTTATATTCTACCCCTTAATTCATTTATTTTATTCACTCTTCGTTGTTTATTTCTATTTGCTAAATTTCCATTTACATTTCCTGATATTCCGATATTTTCAAATCTATTCTCTCCTGTTTTTCTATTATTCCTTGATTGAAATTTTCATTATAAACATTCTAAGATTCTCCATTTACATTACTATTATTTTCATATCTTCTTTCTTTACAATTTTGATCAGTTCTTTCTCTTTATTGTTTTTTGTTCCATTATTCCCTTCTTTAATCATTATTTTTACTATTACTATTTTTAAATTGTGTTATCTTCATTATTTCTTGTTTCAAATAAATTTATATTATTAAATCGTTCTCCATATTGATTATTTTCATTTATTTATACTTTTACTCTTCTTTTCTTGTTCTATTAGTTTTTCCATTATTTGTTCTTTTTTCATATTATCCAAATTTTTATTACTTATTTTTGTAATAAAACTAGCGGACCCGGCGAACTTCGCACCGCCTAACACTAATGTTTTTTCCAATTTTTTTTTATTTCTACAATTAATTTTTTGTATTTTTTATCCTATTTTCTTGTTAGTTACCAGTTTTTACTATTATTTATAGTACTTTGTAATTTATCGTTTAGGTATATTATATATTAACTGCGCCACCTAACGGTGGCGTCATAGTTCTTAGTTAAGTAAGTTTTGCTCTTTTAAATATATGAGATACATCTGCGCTACCTTACGGTGGCGTCATAGTACTTAGTAATGTAAGAATTACAGGTGTAAATTTATAACATCTCAACTGCGCCACCTTAGGGTAGCGTCATAATGATTAATTTCGTAATAAACGCGTCCGATCGCTGCAAAATTCAAAGTGCTATAAGGAAAATCGCGGCCTCCGATGCGCTATTTATAGGCACGTTACCGTCGCCCCGGCCGGCCAGTACCACCGCAAGCGCTACGTCCCGCAATTTTAAAGCTGTAATATCTTCGAAAATATTCATTTAAATCTTATGCTGTAAAGGACCATATAGATCTATATTAAATCAACAATTTATTTAAGCTATTTAATTGGATGAAGATTAATGCTGTATTGGTTAATATCGCTTCGAAAATTAGCCATTATTTGTCGTAAAAAGTAAATGACCAAAAAAATGTTATTGTGGGAGATCCATAAGAGATAGACGAGTTTTCTGTATACCTTTTCAATGTGTACAAATAATTAGTACATTATTTTGATAAATCTCGTAGGGTTCAGCCTGCGTTTGCAATGTAAGCGGAAAAAAATTGGTAATTAACGACATTACATTAGAAACCTCAAAAATAACAGTATTTCTCCACTATTTAATGGATGTTATTATACATATTAACCTTCCTTTTGAATCACTCTATCTATTAAAAAAAAATGCATCAAAATCCGTTGCGTAGTTTTAAAGATTTAAGCATACAAAGGAAAATTGAGACAGAAAAAGCGACTTTGTTTTATACTATGTATTGATTGACAAGTTTCAACTTTTGAAATAGGATATGTTATTGATTTAATAAACAAAATCTAAAAGGGATCTAAATATATTGACATACTCAGGTGTGTTAAACAATTTATTTATCTACATTCTGTTTTTTATAAAGCTGGTATAATCAATCCTTCTCTTCGAATTTTAATCCCTTAAATGTCTTTAAGAGTAAACAAATATTTCTACCTGCTTGCTTAAGTCTTTTTTATGCAAAATAAAACCCACTAAAATGATCCTAAACGCACGCACTCGGTAAATCACGTTATGACCGCTCGAGATCTATGGATATTTAGGGCCTTGAAAGGAAAATTCGAAATATAATTGTGGTCATTGGCGTAACAAGAATATGAACAACATTTTTTTTAAATATATTTTGGTTAAAGAGTCTTTGGAGTCACCCCATACCTGGGCCCAGCGGGCAGTCCAGTCCGTAAATGAGACCTTCTTTCGACTCTAACAGACCCTCAGAGCATGTTCTTGTATGCACTTACATACATATTTCTTTTTCCTAGCAAAATATTGCTTAACTTGTGCCCAGTCTAATTCTATTAGATTAAGTTGGCAGCGATAAGGTGGTTATCGGAGAACAGTCATTCCTTACTTTTTTACTACGTTGTCGGAGACATATTCGAAATATTGACGTCTATAAGAATCTGTGATAGCTAGAAAATCTTTTTTTTTTCTATGTTTTTTTTAAAAGGTATATTTTTTTGCTTTATTCAGTTTTTGATGCCTTCCTTTTGCCAAGATCCGGCCGGAGGTTTTTCAAGTTTTCAGTGATAACTTTTGTTATCCATAACTATAACTGATCCCTCTGGAATAAGTTCCATCAATTCGTGAAATATTCTTTAAATACATTGGCATTCATATCTTCATGGTATTCGCAGTACGGTTTCAAACAAAAGTTGAAAGCAATTCACCCACCATAAAATCATCAACGCTTTCAATGTGTGTTATAATTATTTTTTTTTCTATTTCTCGAAGCTGGTTTAATTCCTGTTAAATTACCATCTAAAAATGCTTGGCGAGGACTAGTGTCATTTTTCTCGACCCACATTTTTTGCTACGAAAACCTTTGATATTTCTAAGATAATCACTTCTCCAGAACAAAATTTCATCACTTACAATTAATAAAGAATTTTACCCTGTTTTTCATATCGATTATTAAGATTTTCCATTGTACTCCATAATTTACTTCTACTTATAATTGGTAAATCTTTATCTTTTTTAGCACTTCTTAAAACTTTATCCAAAGTTGGTATTTCTTTCTTAAAATAAAATGGGTGCACTTTCCTTCTTAGAATATTCAAAACCCTTTTATCTAGCTTATTTTTAAAACTGAAACACAGGTCGAGGATGCACTTGAAGAAGACGTATTTCTATTACCAATGTTCTTGTAAAATAAATTACTTCTGTAGTACAAATAAGATAACTCCGAATAGCATTATGTTATATATATTCCTACCTACTATTAAAAAACCAATTTTCCATCAGCGTTTTTCAAAATAAGCCATTCATGAGCATTTGTCAATACTGGAAATATCATGAACTTAATTAGTGTTAGGTTAGAGAATATCTATTTACTATAGTCAGGTATACATCTACTTTATTTGTTACACAGAATAAAAAAATCGTAACTTCCTATTGCCTCTTTCTTTTATATTAAATAATTTTGTAATTTTGTAACTGAATACATAAACCGTAGGTGACGGTTAAGAACTACATTTTAAATATTTAAAAACTTTGATATCCAAAAAATTATTTTTAAATTCCCATATAGTTAGGTATATTTTATTCGTACGCCTATGAACCTTTACTTGTACAGGACACCGTGACGGTTTTATTATAATGTTGAGCACATTAATTTAAAAATCATCTTACAATCTAAACAAAACTACACCCTTTTGAACGTCTTCCCATTCTCTAAAGACCTTAATCTTAGACTACACAATAATCACTGAAAACACATCTCAGGTCAAACACACGGTAAAATGTATATTGAACGGACGTGAGCAGGGAGAGTTAAAACATTGCGTAGAACAAAAAGGAATCAGCAAAAAGCAATCCAACACATACTGAGCTATTGAGTGGGACTGAATCGTAAAATACCACCATCAATTTTTGGAGACTTCAAATTGACTTCGCAAGCAAAATGCGAAATTTACCAGGTTACGTTTTTTAATATGTATATATAATTCATTTTTACACAATTTGTTTATAATTAAGTATTAAATCAAATGCTCACAATGTCCGACAAATTTATTGCTGCGTTTTTGCTGTCCGACAGCCTAAATATTACGTTTATTTCTAGCTCGAAAAAGTAGCAGTTTTAAATTTAGATAATTTTAAACTTTGTTGGACTCGTCAATAGGAAGCTATACACAAAGTTTCAAGTATGTATTAATCATTTAAAAAAAAGTGTTCTGCGCGGTGGACTATTCGGTATCTAACCTATACTTAAATCAAACGAAAACAAAACAAATGCAACCCAAAATATGCCAAGAAAAGAACAGCCAAAATCAAATATATAAAATCCTTATTTTGTTCGTCTTAATTTATTCGTTTAGTTAGGTACTAATAGGTTTAAACTAATACACTTACATTCATCATTGTAGCTCCAATCTTTAATTTCAGTTTAATCAGTCGAAAATCTAAGAAGATTTATACAAACTTTTGTCCCCTTAGGGGTGGAATTTATTAAAATCCTTTCTCAGGGGATGCCTACGTCACAGTAGCTATATGCAGCAAAATCTCAGCCCGATTGGTTTAAAATGGACAAAGTTTCATACAAACTTTCATCTCCTATTTAATCCCTTTGGGGGTAAAATTTATTAAAATTCTTTCTTAGCGGATGCCTACGTCATAGCATCTACCTGCATGCGAAATTTCGGCCCGATCCGTCCGGTGGTTTGGCCTGGGCGTTGATAGATCACTATGTCAGTAGTCACGTTTGAGTTTTATACCGGGAAGAAAAAGTATGGAAACCCCGTTGTAACTCAAAAACCATGGGTTACCAAAAAAAACTTGCAAGGTATAAAATTTATGATTTTTCCCTGGCTATCAGATGGTAATTCTGGATTTGACCATGACCATGACCATCATGGTCAGGCGATGGTCAGGTCAAATTACCATGATGGCCATGGTCAAGGTCAAACTAAAAATTCCTAGACTATCCTAATAACTCGAATTGTATTAGTCGCAAAGAAAAACTTCCAAGACTTAAAGTTTATGGTTTTCCCCTGGCTATCAGATGGTTGAGATGGATTTGACCATGACCATCATAATCAGGCGATGGTCAGGTCAATTTTCTTAAAGAGACCTATTTATTTTTGACAAGGGGGATCGAAAGAGCGTAAAATTTTACGTCCAAATATGACCTTTACAATTTTTAAAATTTTTACCAGTCAAATCCATCTTAAACATCTGATAGCCAGGGAATAACCATTAAGGAAGTTTTTCTTTGTGATATATAGAATTCGAGTTATTGCGATATTGCATCATAGTAAAATTTTAAAAAATTGTTAAGGTCATATTTGGACGTAAAATTTTATGCTTCTTCGATTCCCGTTGTCAAAAATACATGGTTCCATTAAAAAAAAAGACCTGACCATTGCCTGACCATAATGGTTATGGCCATGGTCAAATCCATCTTAATCATCTGATAGCCAGGAAAATACCATTCATTTTATTTTTTCAAGTTTTTTTCTGTGACCTATGGTTTTTGAGTTACAACGAGGATTCCATACTTTTTTTTACCCGGTATATTAAAAGAGATTGTACAGATGCCAGGTATGTTTTTATTGGAAATATAGGGTCATGGCATTATACAAGTGTTTTGACATGCTGATTACATTACGAATTTAGAAGACACCCGTTCGACAAATGATCAGGAAATTTGTTATTAACAATTTAATTGTTTAAATCGCTGCAACTCTTAAACTAAGAAACATAAGCATTGTTTTCCTAAACAAATAAGGTAAACTTTAAAAAATTAAAATCCAACTAATAAAACCAGAGATATTGTCAGTTTAGCGCAAAATTGTTCCAAATAAGTGCACCCATCACTTAAGCACAGGGGTGCTAAAATTTTTACTGTACACGAAACTTTCATTTGCGGTGCCATAAGAGCCTTTGTTAAGGCTTTGGACTTTGATCACCAATTTCTTCAGATTTTGGAACATAAGCGATAAAAATTGGGTCACCATTGGATTAAGCATAATTTAAAATATAAAAAATTATATGTTAATTTTCTCCACACATAGAGCTGGAGCTTCCTTAACACGCGAGAAAGCGGGTAGAAACAGTCGCACTCGCACTAAGTGACAGCTAAAAATCGATTATTTTATAGAATTTAAATAATTTTTTGTACAACTGTCATTAAAAGTGACACTTTTAATGATAGCAAACAATGTTAAAAACGATTGTTTACATAGTAGCGTGTTAAAAATACTTTTAACACGTTGCCATGGAAACAAGTTTACTTTTAACACGGTTTAGTTTACTTTTAACACGGTTTGGTTTATTGTCATTGCAAATTCGCTCGTTTCATTATCAAAATAGGAAAGTTGTACAAAAAACATTGTATGGTATTTGTGTTAAAAGTGATTTTATTTTGTTCGTGAAATTGTTCAATTCGCTCCGCTCATTTCACAAACGTTTTCACTCACAAAATAAAACCTCACTTTTAACACTCATATCATAAATAACTATAAAAGGGTCCACAAACACAAATTTTCTTTTTTGGATGAAGTCTGAGTCGATTTTTCGCATTTTTTGACAAATTTTGCATTTTAACGTAGAAGTTTTTATTTTATGATCAAAATTTTCATTTTTAGACATTTTGAGTTCAAAATGCAAAAATACCACAAAACAGCACTTTTCTGTCGATTTAACGTATTCTAAGTGGATTCTTCGCATCTTTTGTCATATTTTGCATTTTAAGGTTAAAATTTTTATTTTATAGTGAAAATGTTTATTTTTAGTCAATTTGATTTTAAAATGCAAAAACACCACAAAACAAGCACTTTTCTGTCGATTTGACGTATTCTGAGTCGATTTTTTGCATTTTTTGTCATATTTTGCATTTTAAGGTTGAAATTTTTATTTTGTAGTGACAATTTTTATTTTTAGTCATTTTGATTTTAAAATGCAAAAACTCTACAAAACAAGCACTTTTATGTTGATTTTACGTATTCTGAGTCGATTTTTCGCATTGTTTGGCAAAATTTGTTATAAATGTGAATGTAAGTTTGTTTGTTACGCTTTCATGCGAAAACTACTCAACCGATCATCATGAAACTTTGTACACATATTCTTGGAGATATTTGAAGTAACATAGGCTACTTTTTATTAAAAAAATATTTTTTATTTTTTACGAAAAATAAAAAAATTGTTTGTCAAAAAATCTCAAAAACTAGCTTCTTCAACGCCATCTAGCGGTTCAGTAATGAAGTTTTAACCCTGAGTAGGCCACCGTAAGGTGGCGCAGTTAATATCTTATATATTTAAACTAGCAATTACGACTTAAGGTTTATGACGCCACCGGAAGCTGGCGCAGTTTATATCTCACATATTGCAACAAATTCTTGCTAAACTAAATAATATGACGTAAGGTGTCGCAGTTGCGACCTAATATATTTAATCGATAAATTATAAAATATAATAAAAAATAGTATACACCTCATAACTTACGAGAAAATATGATAAAAACGATAAAATAAAAAAATAATTGAAAAAACCAAAAAAGACATCAGTTTTATGCGGTACGAACGAAGTCCACCGGGTCAGCTAGTATATTTTATAAAATTAACGTGAAAGCTAAGTTTGTGCCGTTTCAAATGGCCCTTTATATATAAATATATCCTTTTAGCACCTCTGTAAGTCGAATTATGCGGTGATTAAGTGGGAAGTTTAGTTATTTACAGCAACTATTTTGTACTTAATTGACAATATCTCTGGTTCTAATACTTAGTTCAATTTTAAATTTTTAAAGTTAACTTTATTAATTTTTCATAAGAAATCAGAATAATTTGGAAAAAATGCTTATTTCCTAGTTTTAGAGTTGCAGCCACTCAAACAATTAAATTGTTAATAACAAATTTCCTGAACATTTGTCGAACGGTTGTCCTCGAAATTCGTAATCAACATGTTAAAATATATGAAAAACACTTGTGTAATGCCATGGCCCTATAATGCCATCAAAAGCATAGGTACCTGGAGCCCATACTATTACTATTTATTTGATATTTAAAAGATAAAGAAAATAAAGTATTTCTACCGTAATATTCCTGCTTACGTAACTTTATTGTAAATATCTAGTTCTTTCGAGATTTTAGGTAATAACTTAGTTCGCTGAGTATCAGATTACATCATGAACAATAATCGAAACACTAATTTACTTAAATTCAGTATTAAAACTTTTGATCATAATTTTATCACTTCGGTGGCGTCTCCAGTTATATCGAATCGAAAATCTAGAAGTGGAAACGATGTCTACGGATTAATACTCTGGAGAGAGTCAAACTCTGTCGCTAGTTACTAATATTAGAATTACTCACACCTTCTCGAATTGGAGACGACACAACATTATGGACTTTGGAAAGAGATGAACGTGGGGTTAATTTCGGATTCGGAAAGATTATTAAATACTAATGGGTTTCACGTAGAACTAATCAGTCAGGGTCCGGAGTATTTTATTTTTTGCTTCGAGTTTTTTCTGAATGTGAGTGTTACCGAAAAGGAACCGACCCTTTAGTTTAAAGTTATAAATTATTTAATGGGTATCACCAAAATTTACCCTCAAACTAAATCTGTATTAAATATGGGTAAAAAAGTCTAATATACAGCCATAACAGATTATCAATTTAGTAGCTTGTAATTTGTTTCTTATTACAATGTTTAAGATATTTTCCTTTTATGTGGAAGCTACCTAATATCAAAAAGTCTTATACAAATGGGGGAAAATCTTATCTTACATTCTAAAAAAAATTATTCTTCACAAAATGCTCTGCACGACCTAGACATCAAGTATATAAAATATCAAGGCATTCGCTGGAATACAGGAAAAATAAAAATAAACTGTTGAAGATAAAATTTTCAAATTAAATGTAAAGAAAAATGTTCATTTATTAAAATTGTAGCGTTTTAAAAACAAAATTGTTAGGCAATACTTTTTCTCAAAATGCATGAATGCAGAAAATTATTTCAAGAAATACCCTAGTATGTTACTGTCAACAAACTTCAAAATAGTCTTAGTGTCGATTAGAAATGCCTGTAAAATTGTTCTTATTGTTCGAGATAATTATAAAACATGTAGGGTAGCAGCAGAGATCTTTAATCGTAGACATCCCGATAAATCTGTATACTGCACAACTGTAAGGTACATAAATAAATTCAAATGGGTAAGAAATGAAGACAATAAAAATGAGGTGATGCTATAGGTATTGGAAAACCCAAAAGATTCAATTTGAAAAAAAAAATTGATTAGTAATAGTACAGTTGCAAGAATTTTAATTTCAAATTCATTTAAACGATACAAACCCCACTTGATCCATACTTAAAAACATGGAGATGTCAAACCAAGGTTCGAATTTTGTGCACGTATCTAAGGAGAATTGAAAGGTAACCGATTTATGACAAGATACATCCGTTCCTCCGATGAGGCAACGTTTACATCTAATGGTACGAAAGTTCTAAAAGCTCCAGATGGTGGAGCGATGTTAATCCCAATTTTAATATCCAAACGCGAGATTAGTATTCATTTAAAACAAATGTTTGGTGTGGCATTTATAATGACAAAATTGTTGGGCCATATTATTTGTATGTATGTATATACATATTATTTACAAATAGCATGAATGCAGAAAGATACCTATAATTTTTAAATGATAAATTGTCCGATTTTCTTGATGTACCACCATTAAATGAAAGACAATCATTATGGTACCAACATGATGGAGCCCCATGTGATAGTACCATAAATGTACGAGATTTTGTCCTACACACTTTTAACGGTAGGGTTGAAGGGAGCTATGTGGACTTTCTGTGGCCTCCGAGGTCTCCAGACCTTACCCCTCTGGACTTCTTTTTGTGGGGCTATTGAAAACAAAAGGTATAACTTAAGAGGCCATTTCGACATGTTGACCATCTAGAAAGAGTAATATAGGAAGAATGTGAACGTATTAAAACCAATGTTAGTAGAAACGTCATCAATGAATTTAATCTGTTTAGAAAGATACGGTGGATACGTTGAAGTTATCATGGAAATTATTTTTTATTTTATTTTAGTTATTAATCGGTTTTTGATGAAATTGTTGTTACATTAAAGAAAAGGTTACCAGTAGTAGTTATTTTTTATTGTTTTTATTTAATAAATAGTGTAACAATTGCTGACGTGTTTATTGAAATCTTTGATAATTTTTTCTCACAAACGCCACGATTTTGATAAATGAATTTTTTTCTCTCCATTTGTATTTGAACATTTATTCTTTAGCAAAAATCATCTTTTTTTATTTTCCCTTTATTCCAGCCAATGTCTTGAAATTTTTTATACTTGTTTATGGATGTCCAGGTCATGCAGAGCATTTTATGAAGATTTTTTTTTTGTAACCCACAAGATAAAACTTTGGTTCCTTTATTTGTATAAAACTTTTTGTGACACACTGTATAATCAGCGTTTGCACCACTGCCTTTTATTCGTTTATATTACCAACTCCAGGATCTTGGTACTTATAGCAATTTTTACAATTCTGAAGGGTGGGTGCTGTACGTTTCTGAAATAACACTAAAGTTTTTAAATATTGACCGTCTCCTGCGATTCATTGCCTTGCAATGGTACAATATGTGCTTAACTTTTTTAAAATCTTTGCCACGCAATATTTAGCTAAAGTCTTCATTAAATAGGTTCACGATTTTGCAGATGTCAATTTAAGGTGCATGCCCTTACCATTCCGCCGTGTGTTTCACTAGAAATGTGTTGCCAGCACTGCTGTAAATTCCTGCTTCTAAACCATTTTTAGTTTTAGAATTTATTGTGAATTTATTGCGTTAAGTGTTTGCGTGCTATTTTTACGTTCATGTATATCTATCTGTAATGTATTCTTGGCAGGTATTTGGGCCCGGTTTCGTCTCCTACATGTCTTTGCCCATTAACTGCTGTATTTTGTTTGTTTCGATCTGAAGATTAAAGAAAAAGAAGGTCTAACAGATCTTTAATTACTGCCTTTGTAATGCGATCAGTGTTTGGCATCACAAACCTATTTTTTCGGAAAGATTTCTTAATTTTAATTCTTCAGATTCTTTGACCAATAACATTAGCATTAATAATAAATTTAGAAACAGCGCTCTGTTATTGCTGCATCTAAAGTTTTACAAGTAAGGTTTATTAAAAATATTTAATTAAAAAACAGTTATCCAATAAAAACGCTTGATTCGCTTATAAAACAACAAGGAATACAAATACAACAATGACCGCAACCACTACAACAACAGCAGCAGAAAAAAGTGTTATTTACAAAATACCTCGTATTGATTGTAATAAAATATAGGTTTGTATATCGGACAAACTTTAAGATTTCACAAAAACAGGAATATTAGAACACAAACGCAATGTAAGACTAAAAGTTTATTTAATACCCATGATTCAAGCTTTAGCAGAAACTAACTTGCATAGTTTTGATATTGACAATACAAATAACAATTTTTTATCTGCTGCCAAAACAAAAACCTAGCAGCAATGACAAATAGTTACATAATTTTAAATTTTAAAGATAGAAGAGAAGATAAAGTGGCATGGATGACACCGGGAAAGACAGACGGGAATCAGTTAGACCACATCTAATATCCAAAAAATGAAAAACAATAATTCAGGACGTCAGCTCATATAAAGGGGCAAACGCGGATACTGGGCATTTTCTACTAATAGAAGAAATAAAAATGATAATAGTTAAAACAGAGAAGATAAAACAAAACAAAAAAGATGGATTTAAAAAAAGTTAAAAGTAAGGGTAATAAACGATTAATATAAGCGTACCCTACAGGATAAACGAATAAAAGAAAACAACACAGAAATAATGTAGAAAATGTGAAGTCAGTAGAAGAGGTACTAGTATAAAGGGCAATAACAAAAGAGAAGAATGGTTTAATACAAAATGCTGCAAAAACAAAAAAGGCCATGGATTAAAGAACTGTTAAAAAAATAGAAGAGAATAGTTAAGATAGCGCTAAACTATTTGGATATCTAAAAAAGCAACAAAGAAAAGGTGAACCAGAAACGCATTTCACAGAATTATATAGATGCAATGAAGACCCAGAAGAGGAATAATATGCAAGAGAAGACAAGAAAACAATCAAATACAGACACCAACATATAAAGAAAACCTATAAAATTCAAAATATGCAACTGAAAATACACCGGGATCAGGTAAAATACCTAACGAACTGATTAAAAACAGAGAAGAAAAAGTATTAAGAAACATTTATAACCTAATGGATAGGGAATTTGCCCGAAAAATGGAAGGAAGGCATAATAATAACAATATTTAAGACTATAACAACTGTAGAGAAATATAACTTCTAATCACGACATACAAAATTCTAACATCTCTCATCACACAACAGATTAATTAATATGCAGAAGAAAAGGGTGGAGACTATAAACAAGGATTTAGAGAACACAGATCGATGACAGATTCAATACACATAATTACGCAAACATTCGAGAAATGTCATGAGCATAACATAGAACTACATACTCTATTCATGGACTTTAGACTAGAGTACAACTTCGTTCAAAGAAATAGATGGTTAAAAGAAATAAAAAATCTAAATATACCAGCAAAGCTAAAAATGCCTATGGGCACATCCAGAGCATAAATACAAACAGACACAATCGCAGTAGAAATAGTGTTGAGGCAAGGAGATGCATTGTCAACAACTCTCTTCAACATAGTGTTAGGGGGAGCAGTAAAGGCCACCGGGATTAAAAAAACTTTAGGTTACTCTTCGACATAACTATTAGCATATGCAGACGACACAGTTTTTATATGAAGAGACAAGGGAAATTTGGGCAAAGCTCTAAGAGCTTTTGCAAAGAAAGCAAGGCAGAGAGGGTTAGAAATCAATCGAGGGAAAATAAAATACTTAGTATGCATAGAAACGACAATAACAAAATAAAAAAAAAATCATAAGTAATAGATAACTACACTTTTGAAAACGTACAGCAATTTAAATATTTTGGAGTAATAGTGAATGGAAAAAATGAGAGAAGTGACGAAATAATGGAACGAATAATAGCAGACAATAAAATATATTGGGATACCTAATGAAGGACAAGAAGTTATCTAGAAATACAAAACTGAACGTGTACAAAGTGACTGTCAGACCTGTAAGGCCGATCGCATACTTACAAGACATGTGTATGCAACATGTCTGCGACATGTCGCTTCAACACAGTTAAGCACCAATGTAGCAAACAAAACTCCGTAGTTCGCACATTATGTCGTCGGATGAGGATGTGGCAATATTATCAGTTCTAATATTGCGAAGGCGAAAGAAGAAAAATACTCGAAAATATTGGGTTCATCCATATAGTAAAGCTAATCTTCATCGCAGTATATTTATTTTCAACGATTTGCACAAATTTTACATTAAATGTTGGATTGTCTTCCATTATTGAACCATATACGTGCATTCGGAAGCAGCTGTCGGAACCAAATAAGGCCGATCGCATACTTACAATACATGTGTTTGCAACATGTCTGCGACAAGCCGCAGAGATGTCGTTTCAGTGCCAACACAGCGATTCTTATGGCGAGTCGTAAACCAAACAGAAACGCCGTGGACAGGATGAGACTTGTCGAAAACAACTTTTATACGACACTGCTTGCTCCAATTTTAAGCGTCATTTGTGTCCGACAGCTGCTTCCATATACGTGCATATATGGTTCAATAATGGAAGATAATTCAACATTTAATGTAAAATTTGTGCCAATCGTTGAAAATAAATATACTGCGATGAAGATTAGCTTTACTATATGGATGAACCCAACATTTTCGAGTATTTTTCTTCTTTCGCCTTCGTAATATTAGAACCGATAATATTGCCACATCATAATCAGACGACATAATGTAGACTGATGTGCGAACTACGGAGTTTTGTTTCCTACATTGGTGCTCAACTTGTGTTGAAGCGACATGTCGCAGACATGTTGCAAACATATGTCTTGTAAGTATGCGATCGGCCTTACACTTGAAATTGGAGCAAGCAGTGTCGTATAAAAGTTGTTTTCGACAAGTCTCATCCTGTCACCGGCGTATCTGTTTGGTTAACGACTCACCATAAGAACCGCTGTGTTGGCAATGAAACGACAAGTCTGCGACATGTCGCAGACATGTTGCGACCACATGTCTTGTAAGTATGCGATCGGCCTAACTATAGGTATACATACCTACGCATAAATGTAAAGACGAAGAAAAACTAAAAAGGTTTAATGTTTTGTGTGCAAGTATTTTTGTTTTCCACATTAAATTAAATTGTCTTGGCAATAAAATTAAATCGAAAGTAAATAAAAAAAAGGCGGTTTTAAATTAATATTACCCCTTTTTGAAACTCGCAACCAATTAATTATAACACTAATATAAAAAAAACGACTTAATTTGCAACGATAAGGTATTTCATAAAAACCCTAAGCTTTGAATGTGTTTTATAATAGCCAGTATAAAAGTTCAATCAAAATTATCAGATAATTTTTCAAAAATTTATGACCGCGTGTTACTATACTTACATACAAAATTTTCTTTAATTAATATAAACTATTTGTATTAAAACTGCTAATTAGTAACATTTTGCTCTAGAGAAAAAAAGTAGTATTAATATAAAATAAGTAAGAACTTTAAATAATAAAAAGGTCCTTTTTTTATCTGACAAATAAATTCTATAAAAATAATTCGTTACATGTTATCATTATTAATGGTTACAGTACAGTTGTTGTCGACTAAATTAAAAGATTCCTGTTGCATGGATTTCAAGTATATTTAATATTTGTTTTAATACCTAAATACAAATTTTGAATTATAAGTATTTGTTTATATATAATTACCAATTATGTTAAAAAAATAAAAACAAAGAACAAAAAAAAATAGAAAAAAATATATTGGTAAAAGCACCAGGATACGGAAGGATTACATTAAAGCAATCATCAATGAATTTTTAAGATTCAGATACTTCCCAGAAAGATAGATAGAGGCGATGTCATTGTGTTTAGAAAACCAAGATAGGACCCACGCACAGTGTTTCTAGATGTTAGTAAAGCATTCGATTGAGTGTGGCACGATGGACTATTGTACAATATGACAGACTTAGCGTCATTTTAAAAAAATAGAAGATTAACATAGTGTCAGTATTATCAAAATATGAAAGGCTGGAAGCAGCAGTACTACAAGGAGCGGTGCTATCTCTACTACTTTACATTATCTACACAGCAAACTCGTATATGGCTATGACAATGCAATTGTAGCTAGAAGCACGCTTACAAGAATTATCACAAAGTACTTACAAAAAACCTTGGGGGAAAATAGCAGAATGGGCTAGATCAATTAAGTACTTAGAAGTATAGTGCACTAAGTATTGTGCCAAAAATAAAAGTGAAAAATGTAGTGCAAAAAAACCTTATACACAAAAGAAACTTATAAATAAAAGTAAGAGTCATTCAAACTATAATTTTGCCCCACCTGACGTATGCATCAATATCATATGGTCATACATGCAGTACAATAATGTAAAATTATAAGAACAATAAAATAAATGTCTACATATCTTATACTTTATACCATGACTTAAAAATAAGAAGAAGTAAACACCATAAAGGAGAGAGGCAAAACGATCTATAAAGATATCAAGAACCCTGTAAACCATGAACTGAGGGAACTAACAGAATACGACCCAGACGACGAACCTTAGAGACACACTAGACCAAAAATGCAGTTCTAACAAAAAAAAAACGAATACGAAGATAAAAAAAAAACAAAAGTGTCCAAAGAATCACCTAGAGCGAACGTTATATGCGACAAAAATCTCTAAAAGATATTACACACACAAGAAGAGCATCCAACCAAGACAACATACCAGGACTATAGCTAAAAAAGCTGAGGACCGCAGCTTCTTCCTAATGCCCAACCAAGGGTCCGAAGTTCCTGAGCTTCCAACGAAAGTAAGAGGGGAGTAGTGGAAGGAAAACATGCCGTTTAGACAACTGATTCGTTGTCAAAATGACATGCTCTTCATCTCGAACTGAGTTACGTGCCTATGGGCGTGCTAATATAACGGATATTCTATAAATATAAAATTTTTGTAAGTAATTAAAACTTTATTATTATTTCTTAAAACATTAAGGTAGTTATTTCTTTCATGCTGTAAAGTGTACGTGTAAAGGACAGTTTACTATAACTGTTGACAGTATTGTTTTGACATGTATACACTTATAGATAAACCACGATTCGTGAGATAAACGATAAAATGTCACCAAAGGACAACAGTTTAAAGATTCATTACATCACAATTTTACCCAAAGAGAGATTTACAAATATATTACGGTACTTATTAACTAACACATTCGAGTACAAAAATTATAAGAAAATCTAAGTACGCATCTTATTTCATTTTAATTTTATTATTTTCTATGACTGTTTACTTCTTTTGCAAACTTTTATTTCTCAGTTTTTATTTTGTGTTAGTCATTTTTTTGTGGTTTCTTCCAATACTCAGAATTTATAAAATTAGTATCAAATTTAAATTAAATAAATTGCATCTATTAAACACATCCAGTTTAGTCTGTTAGTAACATGATATGAAACCATTAAGTAGTTAGGGTGTGATAAAATCAAGCTCACGAAAACGACGATCTACTTAAATCGTATTTCGTTCTCCTCATTTCTTTATTGAATATATTCTTGCTAATCCAAGGTAATCCTGCTGTTTCCTCAAGATTAATGATGCCCTGAATAAACTAATCAATCGATGGACAACGTAAATAACCGCTAACACTCAACCTTCTGTGCCTATTAATAATGCTAATCTTTTAATAATGTTTTTCTCTTTTTCTTATTAACGATACGTCCTTCAACTTGTCAGTTGATTATTGTGGATTTAGGTGCAGTTTAAAAATTAAAACGGTTATTAAAAAAGTAATTTCTGACCTTGACGTGGCAGGAGCACATTTGATTACCTATTATCGTTTTATTTGTCTAGTGGCCTCCAGTAAACGATGGGGGCGTGTTTTTGTGGTTATCATATTATTACGTTTTTTACTTTTAAACGTTTTTGGGTGAAAGTATACAATATTCTTGCACAAAATGTTAAGACCAGAATTACCTATAATGCCGCTCAAATTTTTAAATCACAAAATACATAAAACATTAATCCTATGCACCTACTGTGTGTGTCACTTATAGGTAAATGTGACAATTTAACCACTACTCCGTACTACTATGTTTTGCAAAAAAAAATAATTATTAGTGGAGGACAGTTTCAATCTTAAGTATCAAACAGCATAATTACAGCTTTTGTGAAAACCTCTTTTACGAGTACACAAACTTTCTTTTGCGTAACTAAAAGCTTAAGAAAATAAAAACTTAGGAGTTTATAGAAACAATTCAAGAAAAAATGTACCTACCTGGTTTAAATTGATCAAATAACGGTTCGTTAAAAAGTTTTGTGTGTTCAAGCTAAGGAAAATTATATTGAATAAAAAAGATCAATGTCATTAAAAAATACACATTCTTTTATTTTTGGTTTTAAATTTTTTAAACCAACCTGTAATAAAATCATCTTCTCTGTTAATAAATAATTGTGCATTCTTAACGGAAAGCATCCTCTTCAATGAACATTGGCTTTAAGATTCATTGCTGAAGAAGAAGAAAAAATAGGCCAATAATAACTGTCAACTTGGACGAAAAGAGTAGTTAAAAACTGCTTTGTATTTTTTAAAAAAGATAAAATACATAAGTAGTATACTTTTAATTATTTATCGAATTAATAAAATAGTTGCTACACACCAAAAAACATATCTATTAAGCCAAATTACCCACCTAATAAGTCAATATCCCCTATATGATTTAATTGTTATTTAATTGACGATTTCTCACACAAAATTAAAATTTATTGCATTACCTCTATACGAAGCAGGGTTAATAATCCAGTTTAAAACTTTACCCATTCTATATCTAAGACACCAAAGAAGAAACATATTTCGAAAGGTATATTTTATTGCTAATTTGTTTCTGTATATCTTAGGAGTTAAAGAGGCCTGTGTACTATAACTAATATTATTTAACCTGTACTGAAAAGAAATATTTGCATGAACTCTAGATGAAGCACAAGGGGTATAAAAGTCAACGAAAAAGTTGTTAACAACATCCGAACTACAAACACTGTTATACAAAGTGGTACAAGAAGGTGAACAATGGTGACTTACGGTGAATGCAAAAAAAACAAAAACAATGAAATATTTAAAACAAATACACCAATTTTAAACATATTAGTAACCAACAAACAAATTGAACAAGTTGAGAAGTTAAAACACCTAGGATGCTGAATACATATAATACTCAAAACAACAGGTTAAATGCAGAATAGAACAGGCCAGAAACACCTTCATAAAAAAAAACAATTTCTTACGATTTGGAGCCTTAATCTTACTCTTCGAGATCTCATGATAAAATGTTATGCATAGTGTTCTGTTATACACATGAAGGCTTGGACGTTAACTATCAGTTCGTTGCGACGCATGAATAGCTTCGAGATGTGGATATTTTAACCCATGCTACGGATTCCATGAACCAACAATGTTAAAAATGAAAAGGTTTTAAGGAGTATGAATATGGAATGTGAACTTATAGAAATTGTTAAAAACGCAAAACATTTTGCCTTGTACACATATTTAGACACGAGAGACGCTTCTTCCTACAACTAATACTGGAAGGGAAAATAGAAGGCAGACGCGGTCCTGTAAGACGACAGATGACGTGGTTGCGTAGCACCAAGCAATGGACAGGTCTAGATCACTTAAGTTTAATTAGAAAAGCTCAAAATAGGGAAGAATTTGCAGAAGTTATCGCCAACCTCCACTGAGCAGACGGCACCTAAACAAGAAGAAGTCTAAAGCCAGATTATTCATTCCACTTCGCATAGGAGTATGGAGCAATTTTGCCTAATAAATTAACAATTTTTAAGAACAATAAATAATAGTCATATAGCGAATTTGAAGTTATAAAGTAGTTGAACTGGCTTAATAGATACAAATTCTGTGGTCAAAAAACAACCTGACTCTACACTAATCTATAAACACTAAACCTCTATATTTTAATATTGACTGCCAGGTTAGTGTAAAAAACGTTTATTCGTTTGTCGATAAGTGCTATATTTTTTCATGAAAACGTATAAAAGATAAAATGACACATTTTGTTAATGTTTTGGTGCAATATCTGTTTATATGTGTGTATTAAACGAGAAAAGAGAAAATTGTATATTGATTTTTTTTTCTAATACGAAACTAAACGAGAGACAATGATCGATATAAACGTAATTAAACTTACAACAACCTAAAAGTTTTTTTGAAAATTGTATTAAATAGAGCATTCAGAATATTTCAAGTAACATTTTGCTGTTATTGATTTAATATATGAATTCTTTTATGTTTATTTTCTGTGTTGTTGACAAATACCTGAATAAATTGGTAATTCAGTATTTCTATTAGGTAAACTTATTTCTACATATTGTACCTGCGATATTTCAAGGTCACGATGTCATTGTGGATACATTATACTTTCAAGAATATTCAAAAACCTGCAATATATTTCTGAGGTCAAAATTCAGAAATATTCCAAATTCACGATGCTCGCAGAAACGCCTTAAGATACCAAATACTTTTCCTTTTTCACTTATTCTCCAAGAATTCTTTCGCAAAACAAAGAGATTTTTAAAAATAATGGATTGAGTGACGTGGTGTCATTTTAAAAAGACAACAACTAGCTGGTAGTTAAAATAAAATGCAAATGGGGAAGAATTGTTCTTTTGGGGAAATTAAAAGCGTGACGGATATTAAAATGTTTTTCATTTCTTGAAGTTGTGATTAAAGTTTAGTATGGTAAATTGAAGTTGTATAGGTACTTAAATAAAATCGTTATTTTGGAACGTAATATGTTCTATAATCTACCCCTTATTTGTTTTTAAATGTAAGTCACTAACTATACAGAACGTGCCGTTATACAAAATATTTAGGAAGTCTTAAGCATTTGACAAAATATTCTAAAATCCTGTGGCCAGGCATTTTACAATACAAAAAAAAGGTGTCCAGTTCCAGTAAATGGTTTGTATTAGCGCAACTACAAAGAGTTATTACCTCATCCTGCCGAGGAAACAGCAAGAAAATTAAGGCATTGACCGGACCAAATCTCCAAACGGCTATGGGAATCTTAATAGGTCACTGCTAACTGCGACAACATCTCTTTAGGATGAAATTAGCAGAATCACCCCTATGCAGAGGTTGCGAACCAGAAAAGAAAACAGTAGACTGCTCTGCTTTCTCTGAAATCAGAAGATCCGTATTGGGCGAGTTTTGACTTACACCAGCCGATATCAGGAAGATCCCTCTCGGGAGCATCAGCACCTATTTAAAATCTTTGGGTATAATGACAGCCTGAGATTCATAACTAGTTACAGGTGTTAGAAAAAAAGTTTTTGAATTTACAGGTGGAACTCTCATTAAAAAATCAGAATTTTTGGTTGAGAGTCTTAAAATATTTTTTATTTTATTGGTGGCTATACTGCTAACGAAATTATTAAACTCATTTGATAATAATAAATGACTAATTTTAGTAACAGGTTTTCTGTTGCATTCATAATTTACCAGTTTCCAGTTATCTATATGTCAATTGTCACCAGGATTTGCTACAGATCTTTAAAGCAACTCATAGAAAACTTCTATACAGGTGTAAAAGCAAGAGAAAATTTAAATCTTGAACATATCTACAATTAACATTAAAGCTGCATAAAAAAAATAGGTCTCTTTAAGTAACTACGCACTAAAGCAAAGAATGAGATCTAATCCATTAGTCCTAAATTCTTTAAAACGATTGCAAATAGACTTACAGCTTTTCATAAAATTAAAACTAAAATACAAACATATCAACTTTTTAAATATTGTTTAAAAATATGAAATCTCGAGAAATCATATATACATTAAAAACAGCTTTTAGAAATTAATTTCTTATTCCTCCCCAAGAACTATTGCCTTTATAAATGTTCGTAAGTATGATTAAGGCTCTTAAAAAAATATAGAATTTTTTTTAATATCTAAAAACTTTATAATGCGTTAGTTTAATATCCTGATTTTAAGTAGGTACCTACTTTATGCTTGAAGGAATAAATGAGAATAGCAATTTATTTACCTGTATAATTCATAGACTAACTTTAAGTTGTCAATTCCAACAAACAACAAAAAATGTACTATAGGTTGGCTCAACAGAGGCTAAAATTCATCTCTTTGTCAAATTTATCATTAACTTACTAAACTGTAAACAGCTTTCCATTACCAAAAGGTGTGCTTTAGAGAACAAAAACGTAATTTGTAGTGTGTATTAACAGTTTATTCTAACTCTGATTTTGTTGCAACAAACATATTTCCTTTGACTTTATTTTTCTTATTTGTTCACGATACAAACCATTTACACATATCTGTTTGAGAAGTAGGTGCTCACTAAGACAAGAAAACTATGGTTTGAAAACCACTCTTTAAATGAGCAACTACTGATTCGATTTTGAAACTTAATCGAGGGTTTGCTCTTCACTTTCTTTAACATTGAGGGAGAAAGACTAAATATAAACTGCTATGCAGTAGTTCATTTTAATAAAAAAATTTAATCATCATTTAAAAACAAAACATTAAAATTTTTATTAAAGCTTTAAAACTATCCTTGGCAAAATTCTATTGAAGTGTCTTTTTATAAGAGGTACCTACACCTTATACAAAATGAAAAAAAAATGAAAGACAAAAATGGTCAATGTAACCTACTCCGGATTAAAGACCTTCTCCGGTTTTTTATTCTTTCCTTTTTTTCTCTTTGTCTCTTTATCTGCCCGGGTGGAATTTTCTAATGGATTTTAAACTTACTTTTCGACTAAGTACAGATCTGTAACTTTCATGGTCGCTCAGAACTCGATGACAATGCATGATTTAAGTAATTTTAGAAAAATGTATTGAGGTTTAATTACAATTTGTACTAATTTTCAATTTTATTTGGTAAGCTGGTACAAATTTTTCTCAATAGATGTCGGTTTTATAAACTTTGCTAAACCATTTTAAATGACGGCTACCGTTCTTTGGCTCACCTGTTGGCGCCACTGGCGTTGTAGGTCCGTCCATAGAATAAATTTGCAGCTGACACTTATCCGTCGCCACGTTTACAAATAAATATTAATCCTTTGATACTTAGAAGAAGCAGTGTTGCTCAGTACTGTTCTTTCAACCCGCTTAACTTTGCACCTCTTTTTCGTAGTTCTACTTTTAAAGCAGTGACATTCATTGACCCGTAACTCGTACTTTCCATAATTAAAACAATGTTTTAAATTAAATATTATTATACCTCGTAATAACTCCAAAGTTAATTAAAATGAAAAATAATACCGTGCCCAATTCTTTCTTTGTTTATACAAAATGTCATATTGTACACTTTCAGAAAAATATTAAAAATAATTATTCTTTTTTCTTGTATAAAAGAATGTAGTCTATAAAAAGTTATTTGTATACTTTGTGATTATTTTTGAGCTATAACAGAACATTTTTCGCAAATGAAATTAGTTGCAAGGCGTTTAACCACAGAGAAAGAAACTAGTTTTAAAGCAAATAAAATTCTAAAAGGTAAATGACTACTTTTTTACTGATAAATTCACTTTGCTCAAAAAGATCTTTAAATCGTTACAATATTCAAAAACAAATGACTCCTTAAAGAACTTGGATACACAAGATCCCATAAAGTTAAACAAACTTTGGAACACAATCGTATAGTCAGTCTAGAAAGTATCAATTATTATTATTTCGTATATATTTTTGAATTGGAAAACTATAACAAATTATTTAACTTATATAATTATACACTGCAAACATTTAACTATACGTCGAGGTACCTACACCCGAAAGTAGGTTAGCGACATAATTTTAGTAGCTGACGACTGTAATACGACTAAATCAATTTATTTTTATTTCGTGAGGCTGCTCGTTTAACTTCAATCTTTATTAGTCCTCATATGTTTTCAATAGGATTAAGATCTAGTAAAGCTGCTGGCCATGGAATTGTTGTCCCTTGGTGTTCTTGTATCCAAGCTTAAGTATAGACAGAAACATGGCATCTTGCATTATCATGCTGAAAACGGCACCACTCTGGATATAAAGTATGCTCTTTTTTGAGCAGAATAGTTATTTATGATATGAGTGTTAAAAACGACGTTTCATTTTGTGAGTGAAAAAGTTTGTGAAATGAGCGGAGCGAATTGAACAATTTCACGAACAAAATAAAATCACTTTTAACACAAATACCATACCATGTTTTTTGTACAACTGCCCTATTTTGATAATGAATTTGCAATGACAATAAACTAAACCGTGTTAAAAGTAAACTAAACCGTGTTAAAAGTAAACTAAAGCGTGTTAAAAGTATTTTTAACACGCTTCCAAGTAAACAATCAATTTTAACATTGTTTGCTATCATTAAAAGTGTCACTTTTAATGACAGTTGTACAAAAAATCATTTAGAAAATCACAATACTTTTCACTATTAAAGGTACTACTAACAATTTTGTATCTTTTCGAAAACCGTTTCTACAAAAATATTCTACCTGTTCTACACTTTCAATCCTTCACGCACTGCTGTCTATAATGACAGTTTTTACGAACTAAACATTGATACATAATATGAGGTAGAGTAGATAAAATATATTAAAATTATGAGAAACTAGCTGTTCCGGCGGACTTTGTAGCGCATAACACTGTCGTGTCTTTTTTCCATTTTTCATTTTTTCAAATTTTTACCATTTTGCTTTTTTTTGTTTTCAATGATTTTCTTATATTAGATATTTTATATAAGATATCCACTGCACCACCGTACGGTGGCTTTATAGTACTTAATTTAGTAAAAAATTCTCGTTTAAATATATGAGATAGGTAATAACTGCGCCACCTTACGGTGGCGTCCTAGTTATTTTAAAATTGTAATATCTTCTAAGATGTTCATTGAAATTAAGTGATGTTCACAATTAAATACTCTTAATCAATAACACATTTATTTGGATAAAGATTAATATTATTACGTCGATACAACTCTTAACAAATAATGCATTAATTTCGACCAAATTTGATTACCATAAAAACGGTTCTAGTGAGTTAATCTTAAAAGATAGACATATACTGTTGCATACATTTTTTTAGATCATTTCAAGAGGAATAATTCTTTTATACATATATTTTTGGTATCTTGAACCGTTTTCGCAGCGCACGCAATGGAAGCCCTCAAGGATTAATAATTTTTCCCGTTTTTTTCACATTTTCCACTACTTCTTCGCTCCTAATAGTTGCATCGTGATATTATATAGCCTAAAGCCTTCCTCGATAAATGGTATATTCAACACAAAAAGAATTTTTCAATTCGAACCAGTACCTAGTTCCTGAGATTAGCGCGTTCAAACAAACAAACTCTTCAGCTTTATAATATTAGTATAGATCATGAATTACTGATCGTTTCTAGATGGTTTATATTACTGTTTATACGCGGAGAGTTTTGTTTTATTTTTAAGATTGTTTATAAATACGTTGGTACATACAATCATCTACAACATAGTATTTATTATCTATTGTTTAATCAAATATCCATAAGTCTTAAATAAAAATATAACAGAACAAAATAAAGAACATAACCCTTCAGGGGATGTCAACGAAAGTTTTTTAAAAACTTTTTTAATAACTGCCAAATAAAAAGCACATTAAAGTCGTTAAGAAGTTAAGCGTGATTTGGGAATGGAGTTTTGGCAAGAGGTAGCATTCATAGTAGGATTATTCTGGACGGAATCTGTGTATAAAAGTTATAATAAAAAGATGAGCCTAAACGAGATATGACAACTTATTTTACGTCGTGTTAAAAACTTTTTCTTTAAAACTCAAAGTAGAAACGTTATGGTATGGTATCATCTCCCAAACACAAACATAAATAAATAGATGTTAAAGATATTGAAGTAAATTTTTACCTAATTTCTGATTTTCTGTATATACAGTATACGACAAAATAGAGAATAAACTCTCATATCTTTCTCATTTCTAATACCTGTAATACATCTACTATTTTATAGTAAATAAGTTTAACCAACATATTCAAGGTCTTTCTTACAATACGATTACAATTGTAGCACTTTACAAAATTGTTCACGAAAGGATTTTGCCAAATTATTTTACCTTTTGTATTTGCCAACTTTTAGTCTTTATTTTATGGTATAAAACCTCACACAAACTCGACTTACCAAATACCAATAAAATATTATTTATAATAAATTAAAAGAGACGTAGAACAAAAAATTATAAGTAACCTTACTGTTTCTTTCTAAAGACACTATAATGTCACGCCTGGGGGGATCTAAGGAATGTGCCATAATGTTTTGGGATGAGGGGTAGCTTACTGAAGGCACTTCCCACCCAGGTCGTGGTTATCTACTCCCTGGTGAGGTATCCTGCTGAAGGCAGAAAACTAACCAAGGGGAAGATTAGATAAACAACAGGAAACAAACAACAAATATATTATCGAATAAATAAGCAATAACAATAAATAATTAAAATATGAATATGAAATAACTAAAAACAATAATCTTACTAATCTTACCAAATAAACTAAATGGTGGCATGTCACACTTACTCACGCAAATACTTCAAGAGTCACAACGGCCCAGACCCAAGGGTCCGTTTTAGGGACACCCCGAAGGGTGACCCTTACGGACAACCTCAGACTCCGAACTCCCCGTGTCCGACCTCAACAACTTGCTTTTATAGCCAATTCATATTCTACGTGAGAATAAAAATTAAACTATTTAAACACGTGTCGAGATCTAACGCAATGACTTTGACCTGGTAAAATGTAATACAAAACAATACAGTAATACAATAAACTAATAAATTAATATCTAGGGAAAAACTGCCCTCTTAGCGTATGTGAAAATAATAATTAATGAAAATTAAAATATGTTATAATTCGAAAAGTTGCATGAAAAGTTGGATGGCAACATGAAAAGTATTGACGTTAAATTTATTCGTAAACTTCTTCTAAATATAAATGAAATACCGGTATAAGACATATTGCATCAAACATAAAAATAAAATATATGTAAATTTATCCATACCATATCTTTACCAAAATGAGTCGTTGGATTATTCTAGTATACTCAACGTTCATCCTACCTGCCTGGTAAGCTTGTAATTGTGTATTTAAAGAATTTTTGCAAGAAAAAGTATTCACCCTATGTGCCTGGAATATGGGGTTTCTACAAATTAGATAACACTATTTTTTTATAGTGTA
The DNA here is from genome assembly GCA_964028335.1 of Altica lythri. Lineage (NCBI taxonomy): Eukaryota > Metazoa > Arthropoda > Insecta > Coleoptera > Chrysomelidae > Altica > Altica lythri. The sequence continues at coordinate 19,736,616 of OZ034802.1, read as the reverse complement.
TTTAAATAGAACTCTCAATATACCTACATTTATAGATCCTGTCAAAATTGCCTTATTCGATTACTTATACAAAAAAATCCAATGACCCAAATTTTATAGCTCTTTCACAGTTTATTTGGTTTCTTCTTATTTTAAACGATTAAATGATTTTTTTTAAATATAATAATTTTTCAAAAAAAGCATATATATATTTTAGAACTAAAAAGATACAATTTTTTTAAGAAATAGGATTTTATTATTTATTTTTTGGTGACTCATCATCGGCTATATGTAACTAACGCCATCTATTGTCTACATTAAGAACTAAAAATTATTTTGTTCATCTTTATTTATTCGTTCCATTAGGTACTGATAGGTTTAAACTAATACATTTACATCCTCCATCAATTCTTTATTTTATCCCAATGGGGTTCAATTTATCAAAATCCTATTTAAGCGGACGTCTTCATCATAGTAGCACCTATCTTTAATTTCAGTTTAATCAGTCGAAAATCCAAAAAGGTTTATGCAGACTTTCATCCCCTAGGGGAGGAGTTTATCAAAATCCTTTCTTAGAGGATGCCTACCTCATAGTAGATATATGCATACAAAATCTCAGCCCGAACGGTTTAAAATTGACAAAGTTTTATACAAACTTTGATCCCCTATTTTTCCCCTTAGGGGTGGAATTTATCAAAATCCTTTCTTAGGGGATGCCTACGTCATAGTAGCTATATGCATGCAAAATTTCAGCTCGATCGGTTTAAAATTGACAAAGTTTCGTACAAACTTTCATCCCCTATTTTATCCCCTTAGGGGTGGAATTAATCACAATCCTTTCTTAGGGGATCCTTACGTTATAGTAGCTATGTGTATGCGTTTTTGAAAACCGTTAAATTTTATTGCAAAGAAAAACAAATTTATTTTTGAAGTTGCTAGAAAGTACAACAAACAATGATTAGACCTGGGAAAAAAGTATTTTCTAAAGAACAAATCTATGTGGCCTTAGCCGAGAAAAAACTTTGGATATCTTTGCTTTTTATAAGCAAATAAAATTTTCACAGACCTCATATCCAAGTAGCGTTTGCAGAAATAGAACTTTGGGGGTCTCACTTATTCTGATAAACATTAATAAAAGTGTAAAGCTTACAAAATTCAGTACAAATTTCTGAAAACTAAAGGCAACTCATAACATTTGAATACCAATTTTGAATCCGTAATCAGTCATATTAAATTTCCCATTTTTGAATGTTTGACAGCCAACAATAAATTTATTATTTACTCCTTTGAAAACGCCAAATATCGATTTTAAACTCTATCAACCCTATCGCTAAAACGTAGAATTTTCATAGATATATAATTTAAAGTTGCAAAAAACCGAATATACCAATTTAAGATATAAACAATTTACTACATATAACCTAGTCCAGCGGGTCCCAAACTTTTGTATTTATTTTATTTCAAACACGTTTGCGCTTTGCGTTGAATTGCGAGACTTAAATAGTCAACCCGGAGAATTAAAATTAGACTACGCGACACAGTATATCCAGCATATTATTATGTTTCTCGACAGATATCGAACGTCATCAAATTGTCTCGACGTAAGATGCACCGCTATAAATGAAAATACTCCATTACAGGTGTAGCCTTTTGTTTTAAGACTGTTGTTGCAATACATTTAGTTAAAGTTAAACTAAAAAATTTCATGTTTAATAAATATTTTTTACGCTGTAAATGTGGATTAATGTCAAATTGGAGCCAAACAAAAACTAAACGAGAATAATCTTGTACTTTGACTGATTTATGAGGATATAAGTCTAAACCCAAAAATATGACCAAGCTTACCAAAATTGGTGTTTACAAGATTTAAATTCGTTATTGGTTTAAAAGTATTAGCAGCTAATAGCTTGGTAACTTTCTTTAAAAATTTAATGCTCTTAATCTTCAACTTTAAGAAAAAACCTTGAATGTATTTGATTTTAGTAAAAAGATTAAAGATTTTTGTAAAAAATTGCGTTTATGGAAAAACAAGTTAAAAAAACTGCTTTGATATGTTTCCCACATTGTAATGAAGTATCAAGGATTTTCCACTAAAAGAGAATAACAAAATTATAACGTTAAAAACCATGGATAGCCATATAGACCTCCGGAGTACGAATTGTCAACGATACTTTTTTGCAGAAGAAGATATTAATTTGTCCAAATGAAATTTGTTTGTAATCCATTTGACAATAAGCACAACTGCCCATCACTGAAAGAAGATGAACAACTAATACTCGTTTCGTCCAGCACTTCACTAAAAATGGATTTTCGTTCCAAATCTCTAACAAATTTCTGGATCGAACGTCCAAATGACTTCTCACGTCTCAGTAATATAAGTCAAAAGCGATACAAATTTTGTTATTTTACCGGTGCTGCTTCGTTAAAATCCAAATATCGAAATAAACTTGATCTAGAAAAAGAACTCGTCATTTCCAATGTAAAACCCAACTTATAGAATGTGTCGAACTTATAACCTCGTCTTTTTGAAGTCGGTTAAAATTTAAATTTTTGTACGATCCCTACTAAAAGGATAATTTGGGATAAAAAAGATCCGTTTGTGTTTTTACTGCAATAATATACGGACTATCTTGTGGAAATATATAATTTACTATTATTAAGCATTATTATCATATTATTTCTGTGTAAAAAATGATAAAATCAATTATGTATTTTTATATCTACAAAACATCTAATTGCCAGATTATAACAAAGTCGAAACCACCACTACAAATATCAATTTTCTGTTTTTAAGATTTTATCAAAGTGTAAGCATTTGAAGTGATCGATAGGTTCAAGTACACGTTGGAAATCGTGAAAGTATAAACAATTTTATGGCAAGAGAAACGTGGTGAAACGGTAAAATTGCATGATTTATTTTCCTTAACTTAATTATAATCGTTTTTTCAATGGTTTTGTGGTCAAAATTGCTTTGTAGTTCTCACGATATATAGAAAAAAAAACGACTATTCAAATTAACTGCCTATGCCCCAATTGGGTCTTTCGGTCATTTGGTGTTTTTTTCCAATATAATTAATACTTTCTACTAGCAACAAAGTGAAATTAATTAAATAGAGTGGACTAATAATTTAATATCGTATTAAATTTAGTATAATTGGTAATTTTTAAATAAACCAAAGTGAAATTAAGCCAGGATTGTGTTCGACAAACACATAGTATTTTTTTGAAATAAAAAAATAAAACCTTTGATAATCTGTAAAAATCTATTTTTTAGAAAATATTTATAAATATGTACATAAAAACAAAAAAATACTTTTTATTACTAAAGATGTCAATAATTTGCATTTAAAACAACGTCATTTTAAAGTAAAACACAAAATTGTTACCCCTGGACTTACTCTTATTTTTGTGGTACTTTTTATTCATCTTCTTTATACCTTGAGACTGTTTTCTTAGTTACCTTCCATAGACTAATATTTGATATGATGAAGACCCACAATTGTACTTTGGAACCTGTCGGCTCTTTTTGTCCTTTTTTTTTTTAGCTAACTGGTCATCTGGCGTTCTGTTTACATAGTCTCTCCATTCTATTCTCCTGGAGTTGCCTATTTTACTACATTTTGATCTCACATATCTTTCTTATTTACTCACTTCATTTTTGGTCCTGTTTAGTATATCCTGTTATTGATCTTAGTAACCGCTGTAAATTGTCCTTAGAAATTGTTTTGTTGTTGTGTTACTCGTTCTCGTTTTTCTCTCGTAAGTCATGACCACCATAAAGCATGTTTTAAATATCCTTAAGTTGCTCCTTGTAGTTATATATTTATTTCTCTAATTTATATTTGTTAAGTATCCTGATGTAAATGATGCTTTTGTTGTTTGAGCTTTCACTTTTGTGTTAGTTTTTTTTATTTTGTCTTTCTCACTTTCAAAAAAGTGGAAGTTATTAAACTCAATTTTCTGAAGTATGCATTGTAGGTATCGATAGAAGGAGTAGGTATCTACAGTTACTAAGCAGACTTCCTACAGATATTATGGTAATCTAACTAGCTGATCAGCAGCCCTAATATTCTTTTAAGAGCAGTAACTTGATCAAATAAAAGATAACTTAAACGAAACAAACGTCAATTATATTACTAAAAAAGAATTAAGTATAAAAGTATAAATTAATTAAATATAAGTACAATAACTAACTTTACTTACTAAATTATATAATAGCATATTACTTTTAAACTTGAAATTATGTCACAATATGTCACCGTATCTAATGAGTCTTCCTAGAAACACCACGCTGGGCGACTCTGAAAAGCAACCTTGTGACCGAAATCGGTGATGCTGGAAACTATAACAATAAGTAATTTGAGATTCTACGTAAGAATAATAATAAGGTTTGTTTTGAGTTCCAATTTTGACCTAACTAAGTACAATATAAAACAATGTTGATGTCAGAAGTAAGAAAGTAACATCGGATTTAAACACATAAATGGAACTAAGTTCGATATTTCAAAATAATATATTCGAATATGTATTGCCATTCATATGTATTATTTATACGAGTTTTAGTAAACCTTTAGAAATATTCGATCTGGACCATTGACATGAGAATTCTATTTACCAAATTCCATGACCGTACGTTCAAGAGTTATAGCGCAAACAGACGGAAGGACGGAGGGACACACAAGCCGAACTTATAAATTATCCATGGTACTGAATAATGTTTTCATAAAGAAAATTTTGTATTAATCGTATTGTAAAAGGTATTAGCGCCATTTGGTACTAGAGCCATTTTTCTTTTGTGCTGGCAGTTAAGGCATTGAAACTAATTGCTTACACAAAACATTTAAGTATTTACGAAAAAATGTAACAGGCAGCAATTTGCGTTTAAAATAAAAATACTAATTTCTAATTTAATTATATCATTTTTCACAAGAAGTGTCTTATTTAGATATTCTATTAAATTTTATAAGAGTTTGGCTTAAAAATTTAACAAAACTATTAGAGGGATATACCTATATTAACTAAATATTAACACACATATACAGGGTGTCCCAGAATTAACTACGGAAACTTCGTATACGTATTCCTTGATGACAAATAAGTAGGGTCTTTCCTATAAAAAAAATTTTTTTAGAGACTCCTGTCAGAGTTATAACCCTTTAAAGAGGGGTGGTAAAATGTGCGCTACTTGATCGCGATACACGATACTCAATTGACATGGTCCTACTTTTTATTTTTTTACTCCAAACCGAAACGATTTCGCAAAAAAAGACACGGAACAAAAAAGTTTCAAAATAATCAAAACTTCCTAAAATAATTTTTTGGTATTGTAAATATTAATTGCTAAGAAAGTTACAAAAAAAATATGAAGAGGGGTTTCTTGATTTGCACCCTTAGAATGGGGTAGGGCAGGTGAAAAGTAGCAGGAGAAATGCGTCTTTATAAAAATGATGTTCACCCAAATTTTTAATTTTTTATCTTGGACCAATCAGAAGATATTAAATTAAAACCGTATTTTACCACCCCTCTTTAAAGGGTTATAACTCTGACAGGAGTCTCTAAAAAAAATTTTTTTATAGGAAAGACCCTACTTATTTGTCATCAAGGAATACGTATACGAAGTTTCCGTAGTTAATTCTGGGACACCCTGTATATATATATGTTTCCTTTAATGAATCTGCTTAAGAAATAATCTCGCTTACTGTAAGTTTTTAAAATAACTATAAATTTTGATTAAATTAATTGTGTTAGCCATTTTACATAGTGTTAAATATTTTTGTAGTAATTGACTGATGAAGAAATAAAATATTTCGAAAGCTCTCAAATAAAGTAAAAAGAGTTTACTTTTTCCTACCAAGGCTGCTTCCCGATAACTTTTAATCATTTTGGATTTCAACTAATCAACCGACTACTTTCCTCTTGCTTATATATATATATATATATATATATATATATATATCACAGCATTCAAGGTGTCTTTTAAAGTGTTAGAAATTTCTAACCGACACCATTTCAGTTCAAAACTGAAATTATTACTTTTGACAGTATGGCATTAGATACGTTATGTATCATCTTTGGACATTTTTAGACTGTCACAAAACGCTCTGTTCGTTTTATATATATATATATATATATATATATATATATATATATATATAGCTACTATCGATCGCCCGCGACTTCTTCCGCGTGGACTTTAGTTTTCTGCCACCAAGTTTTATACGAATTTGCAACCCCTATTTTATACCCTTAGGGGTGAAATTGAACAAAATCCTTTCTTAGTACACCTCTACGTAATAAAATAAATTAATTCTCAAATTTTCAAGACTCTACGCGTATATCCACAGTGTCATGTCGATGTCGGCCAGCAGCAGCGTGCTACCGTCTTACTGCTCCACACACCCCGCACATTAATGCGCGCCTAGTATTGGACTATTATTATTTTAAAACTATAAAAACTCTGTACATATTGGTTAAAAAAAATACTTTAAAGGGTTTTTGTTCAAAAAGAAGTGCCTTTAATAAATAACTTATTTATTTGAATAAGGATTAAGAAGTATTATTATTAATTAGCTATAGTTTTTACGGCTATACTTTTGTTTAGCGTGTGTAAAAAATTAGGTTCTACAAAATTTCTTTGTATACAATATTCTTAACTAATCTGTCATTAGGCGCTAAAACTATCAAGCTACTGGGTGAACTTAGTCGTAAGCAAGCAACATAAAACTGTCCATGAGAGAAGCATTGTTCTGTCAAGTCAATATCCGCAAGTTTGCCCCTGAGACTTGTTTATTTTAATGGCAAAGCAGACTTTTAGGGTAAACTGTAATGGTTTAAATTCGAACGGGATGTCATTCGGTATCTAACCTAATCCGCTAAAAATATTTAGGTATAGTATGTACTATAAGCAACTCATCATCGGTAGTAGATTTTCGTCAGAGTGTTAAAGTATAATTGTATATTCATAAAGTTGCGCTGCCGAGAGATTGATTATTTATAAAATGTTTCAATATGGAGATACAATTTATAGAAAAATTACGAAAGTATGATTATTTATTTCAAATTCACCAAATTCGTCCCTTCGTTCGTTTATGGGATGAACCCAGTATCAGTACTCTTTGGAGTCACATTCTATTGCTTAAACGGCTGTGCCAATCCTCTACAGCATTTGTTGTCGATTGTAACAACTGCACTTTCTAACCATGTCTCCATAAAATAATCGTTGAAGATATCTAGAATAGTAATTCAAAACAGTCAACTATGCAAAACCATGTTTTGTCTAGGAATTCTGTCGGGATCTAAGCTGGAGCTACACACATCCTTAGGCTTAAATTTTTCTCCACATACATTGGTTGAAGTGATAATTGCAACTAAAAATTTCAATATTTTCAAAACATGTTCGAATTGCGGTAAAACAAGCTCGCTTCGAAATCCAATAGAAATGGTTTCGAATATCAATTTGCCAAGTTCTTGAAAGGAGTAAAAGGTCTAATGTATGTTATATCTATTTTGTTTGAAAACTGACCAAAAGTAGCAGGTACTATCTTGGTTTCTGATAAATTACTACCAAGATCTGTGCGAGAATGGTGTAGATTTGTAAAAAGTGTGAGCAGAAAATCGTATAAAAGTTCGGTCTCCCAGATAGTTCTCTTGTTTTGTCAGAAGATGTTTATTTTCTGTAGAAACAAAAATCAAACTGCGTGCAGCTTCACCGTCATCGTATAACAGAATTTTTTCTGTCAACACGGATGGAAAAACGATCTCTTTTCTTGCAAAATAAAAAGGATTTTTTACATTCGCAGAAGTTGGTATGTTTCGAAAAAAGACTAGTAGTTTCTTGATTAAAAATCTGAGGGATGGATCACGAGATATCTACGCGGGCTCCTATTTTTGCTCGCCAAAGCAGATATCGACCTCTGCCTGAGCAACGTCAGAAATGCATTTATGTTGCGTTAGTCATATAACTTCACCACTAAAAACGACTTATAATAGATAAAGAAACAAAAATACATTTGGTAGGAAAAGAAATGTACCTAAAAGTTTCATCAACCAAATTAATACTTGTATAGAAGTTTAGCGGTTTATTTAGAAAAATGTAAAAAACCGAAAATAAGAAAATAGAAGATTACAAGTATGAATCATCTTTTAACAATGACGCTAGATTCACATACATTTCGATTTTTGCAAACCCACAATTCTAACGAATTTTCTTTAGTTCCATTTAATATATATTAAAAGCCAAATTTATGTAAAATTTTTCGACCACAGTGGCTCTAGATATATACGACCACACTCATTTTATGAGCACAGATTTTTCGTAGTTTTTTTCAAAAACTTTGAAGTGATCACTGCACCTATTCGTTTATAAATTTATACCCCAAAAGTAATTTAATATCAATTACCTATCAAGATCTTTAAAACTTTACAAGCTCATTAGTATATTCAAAAATTCTAAAATATTCTATTTCCAAACTGTAGATACTTTTCAGAAATAAATTTTTTTTGATAAGTTAATCCATATTGGAGTTGGTTATGATGAACATACAACATTTTGTGTACGAGTCCAGGAAAATTTGGAATCACTAATAAGTAGATAGCTGTCGATTGAATTACAGTGGTCATTATTTTGTAAAGTGTACGAGTCCGAAAAGGATTTACCTGAATTTTTAATGTGTACAAATGCAGAAGTATACGATTTACGAATGAATCGTTCTTAGCTTAACTGTGTAATAAAGTTACGTAACTTTGTACCTTAACATATCCAAAGTTTTTATAAATATGTATGCGTTATATCGCCACTATCACTCGAATCCTTTTTAGACCCGATTTTTTAAATGATTTTTTAATTGTCTCTGCCCACTTAAGTAGTCAATTAATATGTTAATATAATTCGGTGTAACATAATGAATTAACCTCATGTATTCTGTATTTTTAATTTATCTTAAATCACCGAACATGTTTTTCTATGTAAAGACAAAACTATGTAAACACTTTGATTTTTATATAAGAACTGTGTTAACTTATTATATAACGTCCTTACTTGTATTGTTAACCATTATTATTACTTTTATAAAACGTTAGGTTAAATTTAAATGTTTTTAGCACATGCAAACTGTAAAAAATATCAAAATTATTGAACCGAATTTTTGAATGTAAACGTTTGTATGTTGGCACTCCAACTTGCTGTAATGATGTTACTCGTTTGAATTTTTACGTTTTTTTTTGAACTCACTTGCAATTTTATGTAATCAAGAGATTCTGCATTTTTTTTTTAGTTGATAGTTAGATTATTTAGTTAATCCGAATAGATACTGAACATAAATGAAAAAAATTAAAAGGTTAATAAAGGTTCTTTCTACATAACATGCATGATATATGAATTTAGCCTGCTGGTATCAAAATTTTTATAATAAAAAAGATTCCCAAATCATGATATTGTTGGTCAATATCCTTTTTTAAGGGGTCACGTGTTTCCTTTCATTTTGGAGTAATTGGGCTATTGGAAAGTATCATTAGTCATGTGAACTGGGTCTGCGTTTGTATGAATATTTCAAGGGTTTAAACTCTCATTTATTCGACCATTTTTTATAACCCGTGTTTTAATCTCTTTTTCGAATAGCTCTGTTATGAATAAAAAATTTGAAACAAATTACCATGACATTAAAAAAAAATCCCTTATGCATGGTATCGTATGGATTTACAGTTAGGTATGTTCAGGAAAAATTATCCTTTATATTCGACAACTCACACAAACGAAAAATGGCTTTAATTAATAGCTTGTTTCTCTTAAAAAAAGTAAAAAAAGAGTGGACACATTGTAAAAATATGATTTACGGTGTTTGTTTACTTTGGCAATGACGTAAAGCTAATGTGAAATACAAAATTGCTAAATATAAACTGACAAAGAAATCTTCCAATTTCTAAAGTAATAACAATTTAAAGTCATTCAAAGAAAAAATTAAACTTATTTACATCTTAATATGTTATTTTTTGTAGTAAACATTATGATAATGTTACATAAATGTTTTACAAATTACAACTTTAAGTTCATACTTAATAAAATATTAAACAAGACTAAATTGGAATGAACACCAAAGATATAAATATTATTAAATAGGGTTGTAGAAAGACTCATTGCACATGCTCCTGATTTAGAAAAATAATGTGAATTACTACTTTGTAGTAATTGAATGGTGTTTTAATCTAATTTGAATACATTTATTCAGTTGCGATAAGGTCTGCAGCAAATTAAAAGAACAAGCGTACCTACTCTTTTAAATTCTTTATTCCGAGCTTTCGGCTGTGATTACAGCCATCGTCAGGGAAGCTACAAAACATTATAATTAAATATAATAATATTAATCCACTCTTTTGACAGTAAATGTCATTTATACTCGTTGTCACCATGCAGGGTAAGTAAGCTATAACGCACAGTTGTGAGTAATGAAACGTCATGTTGGAATAATGTTTCATTACGCACAACTGTGCATTATAGCTTACTTACCCTGCATGGTGACAATAAGTATAAATGACCTTTACTGTCAAAGGAGTAGATAACAGTACAGTACGTGCGTCATATATTTTTTTAGAGATGTCACATATTTAGAATTAAAATTAAAATATTGAGTCGTAGATAAAGCATAGTACGTAACTCGAGTGGTAAGAGGTATTACGTACTCGTGTAATTACGCACTCGCCGCTACGCCGGCTACGCGGCTTCGTGCGTAACTTTTCCACTCGTACGTAATGTCCTACTTACCACTCTTGATACGTAATATACTATTAACATAATAAAATTCACTTACAACTTTTTGAGGTTTTTGTTATAAAGATGATGAATAAAAACATGGGATAATATTTACAAATGTAAAAAATACGTAAATATAACAACACATATACTTAATTAATAATTTACCAGTTATTTAGTATTTTAAGGTTGATATTAAAATTAAAAGATGGAAATTTATATTGACATTGACGCATATAAATTATCTAAAAATTAATATGTATTAAAATATTAAAACACATACACGTATGTTTTATAAGCTGTAACATTTTTTCATAGGTTCATTTCTACTTGTCTGGCAATAGCTGACCAAAAAATTTCATGCAGAATTTAAACGTTACATCCATATATGTACTTTTTGGTTCATATAAAAACTAAATGTTCCTTTTGATGTATAAGACATTTATAAAGAACTATTGGCCACCCGTGACTTCATCCTCGTGGACTTTAGTTTTTTGCTTTGGAGTTTCATACAAACTTGCAACCCCAATTTTAAACCCCTAGGCGTGAAATTTAAAAAAATCCTTTTTTAGTACACCACTACGTAATAAAACAAATTAATCCTTCAATTTTCAAGACTATACGCGTCTATCGACAGTGTCATTTCGGCCAGCAGCAGCGTGCTGCCGCCTCACCGCTCCACACACCACGCACATTAATAAGCGCGTGGTATTAGACTATTATTTTTTTAAAACTATAAAAACTTCTCATATATTGGTTGAAAAATAATACTGTAAAGGGTAATTTTGTTCAAAAAGAAGTGCCTGTAATAAATAACATATTAATTTGGATAAGGATTAAGAGGAAAATTAAGAAGTATTATTATTAAATAGGTATAGTTTTTGCGTTCACTTTTGTTAAGCGTGTGTAAAAAATTAAGGCCTATAAAACTTCTTTGTACACAACATTCTTAACTAATCTGTCTTAAGGAGCTAAAACTATCAAGCTACTGGGTGAACTTACTCGAGAGCAAGCAACATAAAACTGTCAAAAAAAGAAGCAATGTTCTCTCAAGTCAATACCTGCACATTTAAGAGTTTGACCCTGAGACTTGTTTATTGTCACGGCAAAGCATACTTTTAGGGGAAACTGTAATCGTTTAAATTTGAACGGAATATCATTCGGTATCAAACCTATACTTAAACAAAACGAAAACAAAACAAATGCCAAATACAAAGCAGTGTCTGTAACCAAAACTACTAAACCAAAACAAAGTAAATGCAATCCAAAATATGCCAAGAAAAGAACAGCTAAAATCGTCAAATATAATCCACTAGATATATTTAGGTATAGTCTGTACCATACATAAGCCACTCATCTTTGGTTGTATGTAACTCAGTAAAAACACAACGATAGCGATTTTTAAAATACTACTAACGCCATCTATTGTCAACATTTAGAACTAAAAATTATTTTGTTCGTCTTAATTTATTCGTTCCATTAGGTACTGATAGGTTTAAACTAATACATATGCATCCTCCCTCATCTCTTATTTTATCCCAATGGGGGTTTAATTTATCAGAGTCCTATTTAAGCGGAGACCTTCATCCTAGTAACTCCAATCTTTATACAAATTTTATCCCCTTAGGGATGGAATTGATCAAAATCCTTTCTTAGGAGATGCCTACGTCATAGTACCTATATGCATGCAAAGTCTCAACCCGAGATGTCCAGTGGTTTGGGCTGTACGTTAATATGTCAGTCAGTCACCTTTGAGTTTTATATAAAGAAAAATAAAATATGTTTCACAACTTGTCTTGTCTGTATGGATAGTCCTTAAACATGCGTGTTTTATATTATTGCGTATATATGTCAATGAATATCTATTTAATATGTATGCAAATGTATCTGAATTTTTTATTTTGCCATTTAGAATCGAGGGTGATTCTGTTGTATACTACTTATTGTTTTTTAACGAGTTAACTATGCCTCCTTTCCCGTTATCAAGAACTTACCTGTAAACAACTTAACCTTTGATTCTTAGTATATGGTAAGGTTTCAATATTGTTTCATTCAACATAATAATGTTAAGGTTAATTTTTCGAGATTAAATTTTTTAGAATGACAACCATTTATATTCCATTAAAGGAGCTTTAGCATACTGAATGTTGTGTTTGTTAATAAAATTGATTCTGAGAGGGATCATCCCTGTCAGGCGGAAGTTTTTACAGCTTATTATGATTAATGATAAGATCTCCAATTTTATTCTGCAGATCCAAAGAAAGTTTTATAAAAATATTCGGTGCCTGAAAATTGCGATACACTAACAGACAAGATGAAATTATTTGACGATTCTGTAGTTTTCCTAGATGTAGAGGTAAAAGGTTTGGAAGGTTGAGAAACTTGTACATTGTTTTTATTAAAAGAGAATTATTTGAGTCTTTATCATAATTACTAGATCTTTTTTTATTAGAAAGTACAGTCTTTACTGCTAATACATAACTACGCTTGCATTTTGATAATTGCAATAATTAATAAATATATTTCCTGACCGTTTAAATTAATTTAAATGTAATAATTCCTGGGTTTCGGTCAATATTTTATTAAATTTTTTTTTTTTTTTATTAACACTACATATGTTTCGGCAATTATGCCATTTTCAAGTGCTAAAATATTTATAAATTAGTAATATTAAAAACATAATAATACATTTAAATTACTTAAGCAAAACAGAATGACATATTATAATGACATAAAAAATTATTTTAAAAAACATATACATAGGTGGGTAAAATATTTTTAATAAAATAATAAAATACAAGACATTACAATTATTTTAATAATGGTAAATAAATAGGTGATAAATTGTTTATATCTGTTTGACAGTTAATATTGTTTGGATCTTTTTTTATTTCAACCATTTCTAAAAAACTTCGTTTTGTTAAGTCATTTTCTTTTGTAAGTATTTTAACATTATCAAAGTCAAAGTTATGAAATTCATTTAAAGAATGTTTTAAAAAAGCGGTGGAATATTCATTTTTTGTTCTTATATCATATTTGTGTTGTTAGATACGTTTATTTAAATATTGTTTGGTTTGGCCAGTATAAGAAGAAGGACAATCTTTACAATTTATTTTATATACTATGTTGGTTTGATAAGGAATTTCTATTTTAGGTTTAAGTTTAGTGAAGAATTTATTTCCTAAAGTGTTTATAGGTTTATAGGCAACTTTAGTATTAACATTTTTAAGAACTTTTGCAATATTGTCGGAGACACCTTTTATATATGGAATTGAAATAAATTTATAATTTTGTTGTGTATTATTGGATATAGTGTTAGAGTTGTAATGTTTATTAATTCTATTTTTTATTAAAGGGTTATAGAATGTATTAGGATAGTTGTTGTTATTTAATGTAGATTTTATTTTTTGAATATTTTTAGGTCTTGTCACGGGTCAAAATTTACTATAGTAAATAACTAAATTGCTTACCTTAATCTGTTATCATCGTAGTGTTTATTCAAGTAAGAAATCGGTTGATTTAAGTTCGTTTATGGGTAGTCGTCAACTTGTGAATATATTCTGGCCATAACTAATGTTGCTAATATTGTTTTGAACGAAAATTTATTTAATTCCGGTTATGAACCCTTGTAGTGTTTATTTTTGAATTTACTGACATTTCACATTCATCTGTCTGTAAGTGCTACTTCTTTCTTTTTGTCAATAGCCTGATGTATAGTGGTTTCGCAGCCAACGTTCGGTCATATTTTTTAACTTTATTATTGGTATCAAAAATAAACAGGGAAACTAAGTAATGTTGGGATATTTATTGTTAGCTATTTAAATAATAAGATTAAACGTATCAAATGACCTCTGTTTGTTCATAAGTTGATGGCCTCTACTACGATACGGACAATAACCATAGCTTATTTAGCCAACGTTGGCTGCGAAACCACTATACATCAGGCTATTGACAAAAAGAAAGAAGTAGCACTTACAGACAGATGAAAGTGAAATGTCAGTAAATTCAAAAATAAACACTACAAGGGTTCATAACCAGAATTAAATAAATTTTCGTTCAAAACAATATTAGCAACATTAGTTATGGCCAAAATATATTCACAAGTTGACGACTACCCATAAACGAACTTAAATCCGATTTCTTACTTGAATAAACACTACGATGATAACAAATTAAGGTAAGCCATTTAGTTATTTACTATAGTAAATTTTGACCCGTGACAACATCCCCTCCCCTGAGAAAGGAGAAAATCTACCGAAGATTTTCGACGATAACTCAATAAGTGCTAAATAAGCCAACAGTCACGATAAAAGGGACAACAAGCCCATACAATAGCTAACGACAAATTGCTGTAGCAGCCAAACCAATAAAACGCCATATTCGCATTCTTAACTCGTAAAGAATAACAGCTCACAACAACATCTAACAAAGAGACAACCAGAAAAAGAACAAACAAACAAAAGAAAAACACAAAAAGGGTATCAACGATGGTTGTTGATAAGTCGGCTGGATTCAAGTAATGTAGCAAAGGGTAGAGAAGGTAACGAACACATGTTACCCACTAAGTCGACCAAAACTCCTCGACAAATCCCACCACGTGGTTTTTTCCACCGGGCACTCAACAACCAATGGCCCGGTCGGAAAACAAAAAGGTTTGGCCTCCAAAATCCACAAAACGTGAAACAGCACCACGGCCACATAAAATAGAGACCCAAACCATGAGGGTAATTAAAGTCGACGAAGCAAGCAACAACAAAGGTAAGATAAGGTAAGATAAAGGTAAGGGAAGTTAAGGCAAAAATAAGGAAATTACTTGAATCCAGAAGTGTTAAGGTTGGAGGACTCTACCTCCCCGCCTGGAATATCCTCGGGTGGTGAAATTCTTAGGCCTCCAGCCACAAGGCACAAAGAGTCAACGATGGTCATGTTGAACAAGGGTTTGAATCCAAATAACGAAAAATACCATAAGTTTACAAAACCTAAGTTCCTACCAATCAGACTGAAAATTTCCTCAATAAATCCCAACAAATGGTTTTTCCACCGGACACTCAACAACCAATGGCCTGGTCGGAAAATCAAAGGTTTGGCCTCGAAATCCACAAAATGTGCCGTAGAACCACTACGAATGAAGCCAAAACCATAAGGTCATTCTAAAGCCAAACAAGCAGGAAAACGATGTAACTAAATATAGATAATGGTAAAGATAAGTTTACTAAGGCAGAACGAAATTTGGATCCAGAAAGTGTTAAGGTTAGGGGACTCTTACCCACTCCGCCTGGAATATCCTCGGGTGGTGAAATTCTTAGGCCTCCAACCACAAGGCCAACAAAACAAATCAACGATGGGATTGTTGAAAAGGTTGGATTCATGTGACGATAGGTAAGATGGAATATCAATAAGACAACCCAAGGTATAACGAAACTTGGATCCAGAAGTGTTAAGGTTAGGGGACTCTTACCCACTCCGCCTGGAATATCCTCGGGTGGTGAAATTCTTAGGCCTCCAGCCACAAGGCCAAAGAGTCTACTTATGAACAAACAGAGGTCATTTGATAGGTTTAATCTTATTATTTAAATAGCTAACAATAAATATACCAACATTACTTAGTTTTCCTGTTTATTTTTGATACCAATAATAAAGTTAAAAAATATGACCGAACGTTGGCTGCGAAACCACTATACATCAGGCTATTGACAAAAAGAAAGAAGTAGCACTTACAGACAGATGAAAGTGAAATCTCAGTAAATTCAAAAATAAACACTACAAGGGTTCATAACCGGAATTAAATAAATTTTCGTTCAAAACAATATTAGCAACATTAGTTATGGCCAGAATATATTCACAAGTTGACGACTACCCATAAACGAACTTAAATCAACCGATTTCTTACTTGAATAAACACTACGATGATAACAAATTAAGGTAAGCAATTTAGTTATTTACTATAGTAAATTTTGACCCGTGACAGTCTATGTATAGGATCTGAAAGTTTTATAGATCTATCAATAAGATTATTTACTACACTTTTTTTATATGATTTAGTGATATTAGAATTAAAATTAAGGTATCTTCCAGACCATACAGATTTAGTATACCAATTTTTTTTTATTCTACCATTGTCATCATATGTTAAACTCAAATCTAAAAAATTTATAGTTTTGTTTTTTTCTTTTTCAAATGTAAATTGTAGGCGTTGATGAAAGCTATTAAATAAATTATATATAGAATCTATTTGATTTTCTTGAATACAAAGTAAACAATCATCAACATATCTTTTATAAAAGTGTGGTTTAATAACAAGTTTATTTATTATATTGGTTTCAAGCTCTTCCATGACAAGATTGGCAATGGTAGAAGATATAGGAGAGCCCATTGCAGTTCCGAAAATTTGTGAGTAAAAAGTATCGTTATATCTAAAGTAAGAAGAAGTGAGACATAACTCAATACCAGCAATAAATTCGTTTAATGGAATAGATGTGTGATTTTCAATTTCATTCCAACGTTTTCTTATGCATTCGATAGCTAAACTGACAGGAATATTGGTAAATAATGAAACTACGTCAAAAGATATAAGGATGTGATTTTTAGGGATGATTTTATCTTTTATAAATTCATGAAAATGCCATGAATCTCGAACATGGTATTCATTATTACCAAGAACTTTTGAAATAGTATCAGATAGAAATTTTGATAGATTATATGTTGGAGAATCGATGTTATTTACAACGGGACGTAATGGGATATCTTTTTTATGTAATTTAGGTAATCCGTATATGTAAGGTGCATGTCCGTTATTGCAATTAAGTTTGTATTTTTGTTGAAGATTTATAAAATTATTATTATACCAATCATTTATTATTTTATTCATTTTTGTTTGTATTTTATTTGTAAGATCGTGTTTTTCTTTTTTATAAGTAGGTATTTGAATCATTTAGAAGTTGGTTCATTTTGTTTTCATATTGAGATTGATACATAAAAACGGTTTTGTTACATTTATCAGCATTTAGGATATAAAGATTAGGATGTTTATTTAAAAATGATTTTGTTTCTTTTTCAAAATAATTAAAACATAACATATTTTTTAAGCCTTGGACCAAAATTTTCACTACCAACTTTTAACATTCCAACAACAAATATACTTGCCAATATAGAAAAAGGTCTTTCTTATTTTAATAACATAAATAAAGATGAAATTAGAGGAAAGATTTGTAACATTATCACTAATCAACAACATAAATTTAATAACATAAAAAAGTCTATAAAAAGTTAATTTAATTATTTTGAAAAAGAAACAAAATCATTTTTAAATAAACATCCCAATCTTTATATCCTAAATGCTGATAAATGTAACAAAACCGTTTTAATTTATAAATATTTTAGCACTTGAAAATGGCATAATTGCCGAAACATGTGTAGTGTTAATAAAATAAAAAAAAAGAAAATTTAATAAAATATTGACCAAAACCCAGGAATTATTACATTTAAAATAATTGCAATAGGTATAACAGAACGCCTTTTTTTAATCGTTACAGAATTATTTTCTTGGTTGTTTTTAGAAGAGAAGAAAGGTAAGTTAATAGGAAAAAATTATAATCATGTTCTTTATTAGAGTTTTTATTAGTTACATAAGTTTTTGGTATTATTTCAGAAGCTTTGTAAAATGAAAAATTATTAAAAGATATCACTGTTTTAATTTCTAACTGGTTTTTAATTTAGAAAGAATCCTACTATGAACAAAAATCAGGCATTTACAGCACTGGGTAACTCTGTTTAAATATGAGATCACATTGAATTTAACGTAACTAATCTTAACTTCTCTTGGAAGTATCTTCCCCTCAAACGTAATTGAAATTGTCCCTGTAGGTAAATATTCTAGAGATTCGTCATCCTTAATAAATTTTCTCCTCCTAAACAGCTGGAGCAAATTTTTATGAAATTTTTTTGTATGTGTTCAAATGGATTCGAGAATGGTTTTGATTTACTATTTGGACAAATATATATTGTTTTTTATTTATTTGTGCATTTCGATGGTGAAGTGACAATAATTCCTAAGTGACATTTATTGTTTAGTTCAACAAATTCCTAATAGATGGCAGTTTAAGTTATTTAATAGCAATCTTTAAACCGTTGGATATTCACCTGGTAAATAAATAAAATATAAACGAAAAAACTCAAATAAAATGAAAATTAGTAAATAAATCATTAAAAAAGTTGCTAAAAAATAAAACCAAGAGAATACCTTTCTAAATTAAGTAAAATAACGCAACCGTACGATGGTGCAGTAAATATCTTATATAAGTATTGAACCAAGCAATTTCCACTTTATTAGGTACTATGACGCCACCATAAGGTGGCGCAATTAATATTGCATATATCTAAACGAACAATTTCTACTTATGTATCATGACGCCACCAGAAGTAAATTTAAGAACTCATATATTTGAACAAGGAATTCTGACTAAATTAAGGACTTTGACGCCACTGCAAGATGGCGCACGTGATATCTAATATATTTAATTGATACATTACTAAATACAAGAAAAAACTGGCAAAAACGGGAAAATATAATGAAAACGATAAAAATAAATCGTTAATAAAAATAAAAATAAAAGACAAAACAAAAATCATAAAAATTTGAAAAAACGAAAAATGAGAAAAATACATCAGTGTTGGGTGGTCGGGTCAGCGATTACTACCTATATTATAAGGCGAGGAGATAAAATTAATTTTTTGGGTATCAAAGCCAAAATCCATGTGAGAGAAACAAAAATTGGCTTTACTCTTTTTGCAATATAGGTACTTAGAAATGTAAGATATGTTTTGATGTTATAACTATAGATATTGGAGTGATATTAAACCCATTATCTATAATTTACTATACCAAATCGTGTACCTACTACTCTTAATGCTTTAATACTTTTTGTCTTGATGATACTATTTAATACGCCTTTTCAATTTTCTTCTCTTTTTTTTTATTTGACAAAAATTATTTTCTTTATTAAAATCTTTTTGTGAAACGATTAAACGTTTTTTCAGTACCTCTCTGTTGATTGTTTGTTGTAGATGCACTGTTTTCCTTTGTCGTCTTGTGTTATTCGTAATTTAGTTGCTGCTTTGGTTAAAAATAGTGTAATATCTGATATTACATATGTTTATATGTTGTCTTAATATACAATACTTTTCTTCTGAGTTAAGTATTTATTTGGGTTTATTGGAATTCGCTGGATTTTTTTAAATAGGATAGAAACTCCACTTAATTGATTTAGTATTAGTGACATTTGGTTTCAGATATGTAATTAGGTATTTGTATCATATTGGACTATTCTACTCCTAATAGATTGTTTAAGAACTCTTTAATACTATCAAAAGACCGATAACTAGAGTTTATACCAAAGTCAGCATTTTTTTTTGGTTTACCGTTAAAGTGTTTTCTTTACAGTTGTTTGTTTTTTCTATTTTAACTATATTACTTTAGTCATTATTAATTATTGTATTACTTGTCTAGCTTCTCAAATGCTTTATTTATGTTATTTTTTTATGAGAAAGAAACAATTTACGTAAATTTAATAAGTAAAGAAAATAAAGTAAACCTGGAAATACGTTTTAGACGACTTTAAGGGCCAAAATACTTTTTTTTCGTTCTTTGCTATTATTGATTTTTGGTAGGTGTCAAGGTTAGATAGAAAAATTTTTGTTTTTAAATCCTTGTTTTCAAATTTTATTTAAGATGTATGATGTTTTCGAAGTCTTTTATCTATATACATATATAAAAGCGAAAGGTCAGTCATCACCATATCTCAGAACCTATAAGACCTACAAACTTGAAATTTGGTAGGTAGGTTCCTTAAAGGGTCTAGACGTCCGCTAAGGAAGGGGTAAAACGGACGTTGGAAATTTGTATGAAAGTCCTATGTTTTTAAAGTAAGGGACTAGAAAATTAAAACGTGTGCTCTGTAGAGGTTGTGGAGGTGTACTTATATTGTATTTTTAGAAATCAACTCCCTTCATAAGGATGAACGGGGGTCGGATACTTTTTATATAAAAATCAACACGCCACGCGAACGACGTCGTGGGTACCTACATCGATTTAGATCCCAAAAATGTGGTTAGATTTTTTTGTCTGTCTGTCTGTCTGTCTGTATGTTTGTGCTTGCATCACATGAAAACTACTGATTCGATCCGAATGCGGTTTTCACAGATGTATTTGTCTTCTTTCAACTTAACATCTAGTGTATAAAATTGGGGCATGGTTTTTGTATCAGGATAGTTAAAAGTATAAAGAGTGACATGGGCTACTTTTTATACAACAGTCAATACGCCATACAAACGACGTAGCGGGTACATCGATATAGAACCCAAAAATGTGGTTAGATTTTTTATTGTCTGTCTGTCTGTATGTTTGTGCGCGCATCACATGAAAACTACTGATTCGATCCGAATGCGGTTTTCACAGATGTATTTGTCTTCTTTCAACTTAACATCTAGTGTATAAAAATTGGGGCATGGTTTTTGTATCGGGATAGTTGAAAGTATAAAGAGTGACATGGGCTACTTTTTATACAACAGTCAATACGCCATGCAAACGACGTAGCGGGTACATCGATATAGAACCCAAAAATGTGGTTAGATTTTTTATTGTCTGTCTGTCTGTCTGTATGTTTGTGCGCGCATCACATGAAAACTACTGATTCGATCCGAATGCGGTTTTCACAGATGTATTTGTCTTCTTTCAACTTAACATCTAGTGTATAAAAATTGGGGCATGGTTTTTGTATCGGGATAGTTGAAAGTATAAAGAGTGACATGGGCTACTTTTTATACAACAGTCAATACGCCATGCAAACGACGTAGCGCGTACATCAATATAGAACCTAAAAATGGAGCGTGCATGCATTGGGCACTACGTAATGGGTTCTAACCCTTATCACTTTTTACCTGTTTATGTAAACATGAATTGGGCACCCACCTTTTCCGATTGTTACTTTCACCTAATTGCTTTCTCAGAATATCTACTGTAATTACCGTATAATTAATGGTTTTTACGACATGCTATTCATTAGTCCAACTATCAATATTTTGAAACTTTAGACATTTTGGTAATTTTAAGACAAATCTTCATTTTGAGACAGATCTTCAAGATTCTTGTTCATTTAACCGTGAGCAGCAGTGCATAACCGATTGAGTGCGAAAAAATGGAAGTGCAAGTTACCGTTAGTGAGAAAGAAAAAAGAGTTCTACTTGTAGATAACTGACTGTTTTTATTTTCCAAGACTTTGAAAAGTACCGACGAGTTGTTCTGGCGATGTACAAACAGGAAGTGTAGTGCAAAAGTGTGGACTATAGGTCCAGAAAACATAATTTTCAGAAGTGAACTGTCGCATAACCACGTGAAGGACGCTAAGAAAATAAATCGTCATATAGGTATTAAACAAACATATGCCATTTTATTCATCTAGGTACATATGTAGTGAATTGAGTTTATGAAGAATTGCAATGTTAATATTTTAACGACAATTTAATTTTGACTTGTCTTTTAAAAGTGAAGGATTTAAAAAAATGAATATTAATAAGTATCCTTTTCTTTACAGTAAGCGTTGCTGCAAAACGAAAAGCCGAAGACGACCTTACTGAGAAGCCTTCAAAAATTATTTAGTCGGTCCTCCGAGAACACAAAGATGTTATTAGTACAATATCCGTAAAAGACATGAACTATATAAGAAACAACATCTACTTAAAAAAAAGAAGATGCAACCTACTTTACGCAAAAGTGTCGAGGAAACTATTGAAATTGTACAAAGTTTGAAAAGTCCCTGTACCATAAAAGGTAAAAAGTTTGTTTCAATATGTTCTGGTGACAAGAAAATCATTGTATTCTCGTGTGAGACAAATTTGCGCGCTTTATGTGATTCGGAGAAGATCTATGTAAAAGGAACTTTCAAATACTGTCTTAATTATTTTGGACAATTATTCACTCTGCCTATTTTGGCAAATGGTCACTACATTCCACTGGCTTTTTGTGTGTTACCAAATAAATTAATGATAACGTACAGAGACGCATTTGTGCTGATTAAAGAAAAATGCTCAGAAATTGGTGTACACTTCAATCCAAAGTATGTTGTGGTGGATTTTGAGAAAGCAATACATACTGCAATTAAGCTAGTTTGGCCGAGCATAGACATTATTGGGTGCCGTTTCCATTTAACTCAAAGTTGGTTTCGAAAAATTCAAGAGCTGGGCCTAGTCACCGAATATCGCAGAGCCGAAACTGATGCTGGGAAATGGTTAAATTATGTTTTTGGATTACCATTTCTGCATCCGGATGAAGTTTCTGATTGTTTTGTGTTTGATTTTATGTCTATTCACCCTGAAGACCATCGAGTCAGCAATTTTTCTGATTACTTAGTTTCAACCTATATTGAAGAAAATTCTTCGTTTCCGCCATATATTTGGGCGAGTTTTTCGAACAGTTTGGATAGAACAACAAATTGTTGCGAATCCTTCCATTCCAAATTCAGTGAAAAATTTTACAAATCTAAACCTCCTTTGTTTAAATTTATAGACGTATTAGTAGATTGTCAAACAGAAACTTATATTAAATTACAAAGTATTAACGAACCACAAAGAATTAAGGATCCCAAAACAAGAATAAGGCAGCAATATTTGGAAGACAAAATGAAGGAACTAATTAACAGAAAAATTGACAGAACAACATATGTTAAATGCTTAGGTTTTTTTTTATAAACAAAAATGACTCGTATTTGTAAAGATGTAAAATTTTTACTTCAATAAATATGTTCCTTAATTATTGAATTTTATTTCATCTTCTTTATTTAATTGTCATGGGTGACGCGACGGTGCGAGTGCCCAATTTATGTTGCTGAAAACTAACTGTTCCCTGCTCGGTGCCCAATCCATGTAGCATGGGATTAAAACCGGTACCCGCCCTAAAAATGTGGTTAGATTTTTTATTGTCTGTCTGTATGTTTGTGCGCGCATCACATGAAAACTACTAATTTGATTCGAATGCGGTTTTCACAGATGTATTTGTCTTTTTTCAACTTAACGACGTCGCGGGTACATCGATATAGAACCTAAAAATGTGGTTAGATTTTTTATTGTCTGTCTGTATGTTTGTGCGCGCATCACATGAAAACTACTAATTCGATTCCAATGCGGTTTTCACAGATGTATTTGTCTTCTTTTAACTTAACATCTTCTGTATAAAAATTTCTCCCCCCCCCCTGTTCCTTTAACGGGATAATAGAGGGGTTTCAGTTTTTGTATGAAAGTATCTTATTGATACATTTAAAAATACCACTGAAATAATAAACAACATGCATACCTACGTGCTATAATTTAGTTTTGATATTCCAAACTGGATGGCGCTATGAGGTTATTAAAACAAATGACTATCACAAATTGCTATAACCTACATAATGATTAGGTTCAATGTAGGACTGTCATAGATCAATATTATAAAATAGTCATAATCGGTGTTGTATGATTTAAAATTATCAAAATCTGTTTACTGGTTGCAGCGTGATTGACTGACAATCATGAAATTTTAAATAAAAAATAATTAAAAGTTGTTAGGCCAGACTTATTTTACTAAGGATATACCTACAGAATGATTAAAATTAAAATTTTATATGTAAAATAGATAGTCAATAAATCATTTGTGGATATCCCGATTTCACGTGGGCAAAGCCGCGGGTAAAGGCTAGTATTTCAATAATACTTGTGTTTAAGAATTTTATGATCTACATATTACCTAATAGATGTCAAAGATAATAATAGTATACCTAATACTATTATGACGTTTTACAGAGTCTTTGAAAATCAAAGAACATATAGACCGTTTACTAAGAACCAACAACTACTTCCCTGGCAATATGCCACGACGGACATTGAATTACAGTTCAAAGTTAAACGGGGTTAGTATTTGTTCATTGTTGTGTAAATCGGGTACATGAATTTTAGGAACAATTTTGTTCATTTTTAATTTTTCTCTGTATTATAACAAACAAAAAACATAAGCAGCAAGTATTTATTCTATTTATTAATACGAGTTGACTCGTGCTGCTTGACTAGTAACCATTGAAGCCCATTAGCGTACAACAGACGTGAAATTGCCATATCTGATTTAGCGACGGATATCTAACGCATATCTAAAACTGATTTAGCCTTCCTCTCTATGTTTACATCTACATCCTTTGGTTTCAATATAAACAGGATGAGAGCTTTGTCCAACGATCAAAGGCTGCCGACATTATGATGTAAACTTAATCAATATATGCACATAGTGAATGTTGCGTTGTGGCGTTGACAATCATGGTATAGCTCCATGTAGCTATTTAGTTTATATTGGCCTTATTTGGGTTTCAAAATTAAACAGATTTTTTTTCTGTAAAATGTAGAGTGGTAATTATCGTTCATAATTTTGTATCCAGGCTTACAGAAATTGTAGTCTTAATTTATCGGAAGAAGTAACTCAATATTTTAGCGATTTTGCTTCAAGTTACTTTTTAACAATTAATCTGTTGAGGATATATCTCTAATACTAGACAAATTTTTAAACGCTTTAGTACAAAATTAATAAAAATGCGACTATACTGCCAATACCAACAAAACTGAAAAGAAATAAATTAAAAAATAGTGACAATGAATTCTCAATGGTTGATAATATTCTTCCACGATTAATATACTATAGATGCATACTTTCAAACAGTAAGTTGCTATACCATCAAAGTTAGCTATATTTTACGTCATTAGTGGATGGTCACTACCCTTACTAGTTGAAAATTTAAAAATTTAATTTCAAATCAAAACACTTATCCGTGTTTGCTAACACATATTTTACTATTTTTTAACCCAGATTGTAACAAGCAAATTTAGATACACTTTTAAAAATAATATAGATTTGTAAGTGAGTATTATTATGTAATAATAATAATAGTAATTACAATAATATCAGATGGTTAATAACAGTACAGCTAAAGGGAATGTTTCGTTTTTAACGATTTATATTTATCAAATTAACCACTATTTATTATCTAAAGTTATATTTTTTATTTTAATCCAATCTTTGATTTACATTTTTAGGGACCGTATTTCCTATTCTAACTGTTTGCTACTGAGTTTGTTTTATATAATTTTTGTGTAAGAAATATACTTAAAACGCTTTTATTCAACAAATTATTTATAGCCAAGCTGATTTGAAAGCTTTACAATCTACCATGGGTCTAAAAAAACGTACCATTCTAAGAAACTACAAACGATATAAAAAAAATGTAGTATTATTTAAACCCTTGTAGTTTGTATAAATATTGTGTTATAACGTTAAAATAGAAAAAATGGGGTATGATTAGTAAAAGTAATAAATAATGTAAAACTTATAGCAATATATTGTTTGTAGTTTATTGTAGTACCAAAAAAAGTTTTTAATCTTCCGTTATACTAAAAAAAGTGGATAAATTGTAAAAAACCATGGGTCTAAAAAAACGTAACTTTGTGAGAAACCACAAACGATATAAAGAATTGTAGTATCATTTAAACGTTTGTAGTTTGTATAAATATAATGTTATAACGTTAAAATGGAAAAAATGGGGTATAATTAATAAAAGTAATAAAAAATTGCAAAGCTAATAGCAATATATTGTTTGTAGTTTAATGTGGTACCAAAAAAAGTTTTTAATCTTCCTTTATACTAAAAAAAATGGATAAACTGTAAAACATGCATGGGTCTGAAAAAAAACAAAACTTTGTAAAAAACTACAAACGATATAAAGAATTGTAGTATTATTTGAATGTTTATAGTTTGTAGTTTATTGTAGTACCAAAAAAAGTTTTTAATCTTTCTTTATACTAGAAAAAAAAATGGATTAATTGTAAAACAAGCATGGGTCTAAAAAAACGTAACTATCTAAGAAAATACAAACGATATGAAGAATTGTAGTATCATTTAAACGTTTGTAATTCGTATAAATATTGTGCTATAACGTTAAAATAAAAAAAATGGGATTTAATTAATAAAAGTAATAATATATTGTAAAGCTAACAGCAGTATATTGTTTGAAGTTTATTGTAGTACCAAAAAAAGTTTTTAATCTTTCTTAACAATAAAAAAAGATAAATTGTAAACAAGCGTGGTACAAAAAATAACGAAACTTTCTAAGAAACTACAAATGATATAAAGAATTGTAGTATTACTTAAACGTTTGTGGTTTGTATAAATATTGTGTTATATCGTTTAAATAAAAAAAATTCGGAAAGAGGTTGACCTTAAAGGCCATCCTTGCAACTTCCCGCTAGTTTTAAGTGTTTTAACCGCAAAGCTATAGAAACGTGACGTATTTTGACGTTTTTGACTTTTTTTGAAATGTTTAAAAAGCCATAACTTTTTAACGCCTTATTCGATTTTGATGTTCAAGATGGCATTCGACGCAGTTTTTTGAGACCTAAAAATGTTACCGGGAGTGCAAAATCGGTTAGTCAAAAAATCTCTAAGTTATTGAAAAAAAAAAACACTTTTTTTGAAATTTTTCGACAACGATATCTCACAAACGAATCAACCGATTTTAATTTGCAAAACGGCATTCGACGTGGCTTTTTAAGCTTGAGAGCTGATTAGGTTATGAAATTGATCGATGCAATAGCCAAAAAGATATGCCCAAAAAACATTATTTTTACCAATTGTTTTTTTCGGTTATTTTGAAATTTCTCGAAATCTACCGGCTCGAATCGGTTCAAACTTACAGGGAGTCTAAGTTAGATGGAACTCTTTGGAATGCTTCCGATCGGTCAAGCCGTTCAAAAGTTATAAGAGGTTTACATACATCCACACACACACACACATCCACACGTACATACAGACATACAGACACCCTCGTAAAAATAGTCAGGGGAGGTTTCTAAGACCTCAAAACGTTGAGATCCGATGAAAACTCGATTTTCGAAAAACGGGGTGAAACCAATAACTTTCTGATTTTAAAAAAATTTTTAATTTTTTTTAGCGGGAAGTTAAAAATGGTTTATAATTAATCAAAGTAATAAAAAATTGTAAAGCTGATAGCAATATAATTGTTTGTAATTTATTGTAGGTAGTACCAAAAAAAATTTTATTCTACCGTTATATTTCGAAAAAAAAAGGATAAACTACAACGATATAAAGAATTGTGGTATCATTTAAATGTTTGTAGTTTTATTCAAATGCTACTACAATCATTTATGTTGTTTGTAGTTTCTTAGAAAGAGTCGTTTTTTAACTACGCTTGTTTTACATTAAATTAAATTTTATCAAAATCGGTTTCCAATTTTTTATTTACAATTTGCTATTACTTTTATTAATTATACCCCAATTTTTTTATTTTTACATTATAACATAATATTTATACAAACTACTAATATTTAAATGATACTACAATTCTTTATATCGTTTGTAGGCTCGTTTTTTTAGACCCACGCTTGTTTTACAATTTATTCATTCTTTTTTCTAGTATAAAAGCATATAAAAAACTTTTTTTGGTACCACAATAAACTACAAATAATATATTACTTTAAACTTTACAATTTTTTATTACTTTTATTAATTAGACCCCAATTTTTTTATTTTAACGTTATAACACAATATTTATACAAACTAAAAACGTTTAAATGATACTACAATTCTTTATATCGTTTGTAGTTTCTCAGAAAGTTTATTTTTTTTTGGCCCACACTTGTTCTACAGTTTTTCCCAATTTTTTTTTCTAGTATGAAGAAAGATTAAATTTTGTTGTTGAAACTACTATAAAGTACAAACAATTTAGCACTTACAAAAAATTATCGCTATGTTTCCAATATTTTTGTTTAAAATACAATTAGTTGTTTTTATACGTTATTACTAAAACTACAAGAAAATGAAGTTTACTATAATCCTCAGAATCATTTGTAGTTTTATTTAAGCAAAATCAAATTAAATTTTATCAAAATCGGGTTCCAGCGTGATGGAGCATCAATAGGCATGTTGACACTAGTTGTAAATCCATGTAAAGTTAAATTTAAATGATTAATGGTAATATTTAAATACCTAAAATCATATTTATTAAACGTAATTAATAATATTTTATTAATTAAAATTAATTCAAAAAACTTTATTTAATACACATTATCACGTGACTGTGAACGCCAATCACAGCGCATGACGTCATGAACCTATAAACTTCTTCTTGGTGTCACTGTGTGAACGAGTTATTTCTTTGATTTCTCTCGCTAATTACTCGCTATTAGTATTTGTAATTTACTTGTTATCATAAACCGAATTGTGTTTACATTATGGAGACTGGATTTATCAAAGGAAACAGTTCTAACTTGCCGAGAATCGATTGTTTGATGGTGGCGAATTTCTTTGCTACAAACAGATTTTTGTGCAGCGGAACTTAACATAAATTTTTTATAGCCTGTTTTTCTTCGTAATTACAATGTTCAACTCGTATATTTTTTAGATTAGATTTTAAAATATTATCGGTGTATTCGTTTAATTCAGAATCGATTTCCATTTTTTCAATAAAATTTATATCGGCGATATCTAATTTTTCAATTTTAAAAGGTTTATTAATATTAATTTTTATTGGTTCTTCTCTTGAATTAGTAATGGTGATTGTTGCAAAAAATTTATTTACGTTTACAACTGCACAGGGTGATTCTATTTGATTGCCAAAATTAATATAATTTACAAGTCCTGTTCCGCTTTCTATGTCAACGGGTAATTTTACAATTTGGGATGTCCTAGCGGAAATATTAATAGAATAATTTTTTACTTTAAGTTTCTTTTTTAGTTGTGTTAATTCTTCTAATTCGTATATTATTGGTATTTCTATATAAGGAGTTTTTTCTCTAAATTTACAGTTGCTTTTAATTGTTTTAATAAATCAATACCAATTAATCCGTCAAATAAATAGAACTTATGTCGTTCGTTAACTTTAAAAATTTTAAAACAGGTATATTTATAACTTCATTGTGGTAAGAAATACTGTGGGCTGTTTGAATATTAAAATCTTCATTTTTTACATGGACATCTACATACACACACACTTTGTATTTATTATTAACTAGTATTAAAGCCTAAAAATAATTATTTCTCAAGAAAACTTTCAAGTTCCTTAGAGTTTGTCAGATCGCGAGCATTGTTTATCGGTTCGTGACGTAATCAAAGTCACATGACAGTTTTGGGCGTTTTAGCGGGAAATTTTAAATCTATTCTAATTTATTACTTTTTTCTTTAAAATAAAACCATTTTTATTATTAAAATATTTTTTTCGCGGTTATTAAGAGTTTATCTATAAAATAAAAGCAGATCCGGAAATTAGTCAACATCCCTATTGTTGCTTTTATAGAATTTTTACAACGATTAAATTAATACTGTTACGTTCAAGGGGTCCAAATAAAATCACTGCTGAACGAAAATGTCTAATTTATTTACACACACTACAAACTAAACGAATTATAACTAAATAACTAAACTAACTATAACACTACACACTAATTTATGTACAACAATTAACTCCGATTTATATTCACTTATTTATTTGCACTTCGCAGCTCGTAGATCGCTCAAATATTTAGACTGTTGCTGTAAGCTTTTAAACTTTCGTGGTTCGCGGCTTCTCAGGTTTTATACCTGTTCACCGCTTCCAGAACATCCTTCAATAACACTTTCTAGAAAGTCTTATCGGCGCGCGTATGATCGAAGGAAGTCTCTCGATTATTCCGTTTCGAGAATTAGTTTTTTACCTGGAGTGCTGTCAGGGCGACAGGGGCGTACTTAGGGAGTCTCGCTCGTTACACTGCCCCCTGCTTAAGACGTTCGGTCCCCGAACACCTTGGTTGGTATGTCTGAACCTACAGGCATCTCCCTTTCTGCAGCTCCCTTGCTTTTCGACATAGCAATCCACAGTCTTCTCCTTCATTGTGTTTCCGCTCGGGTTGAAAATGCACACGAGTATCTCGATTCCTGTCTTATGGAAAAGCACCTCGAGCATGTTCCGGACGACTCTCCAGTTGAGTTGGTCTAGACCACAACCCAACTTAGACACAGCCAGCTTCTTCACTTCCAACCTGGTGAGTTCGTCTCTTAGGTTCAGCAGGGTATTCCACATACTTCTATAGCTGGGCTTGTGATCGGAAAACCTCTTAGTCACCATGTAGAAGAGGTGACGATGACCGTCAGTGAGACTTAGAATTTTTCCGGGATGGGGCTGTTGTCTGGAGAGCTCAGATACACGGACAAACTTCTTCCTGAAGACTAATGCTATTCCCCTGGACATACGCAGATCTTGGGCGACACAATGGGCTAGGGAATAATCTCCAGGCACAGAGAAAAGATCCTGCTGCTGCTCGGTGGTAACTCCGAATCGTGCCTTCCCAGTTCCACCATAGTTCTCCATGAACTGGTCGAAACTCATCTCAACATGCTCTGGGCTGGTCGTCCTTCTCAGATGGGTCTCGTCTTGTTCGTCGTAGTCCGCTTCGTATTTCGCCAACCGATTTACATGGACCACGCGCCTCTTGCCCCTTGGTAGTTTTTGTATACGGTACACTACATCATTGATCCTTTTTACCACTCTGTATGGACCCTCCCATTTCCTCTGTAGCTTAGGTGATAATCCTCTCTTCTTCTGGGGGTTGTAAAGCCAGACCAAATCTCCAGCGTTGAAACCACCTTCTGTAGCTTTGCTATCATAGCGGGTCTTCATTCGGTCACTAGCAATTTGTATGTTTTGTCGGACCTTCTCATGAATGTAGTGTAGCCTGCCCCTCAATGTGCTCACGTAGTCCTCACCAGCTATCTCTGTTCCGGGCTTACATCCAAACTCTAGGTTACAGGGTAATCTAATTTCCCGGCCGAACATGACACAAGCTGGTGTCTCTCTAGTAGACTCCTGCACGGCTGATCTGTAGGCCATGGTGAACAGATGAAGGAACCGATCCCAGTCTCTTTGATGGTCAGAGACCACTTCAGCCAAATATTTTCCCACAGTTTTATTCATTCTTTCGACTAGGCCATCTGACTGTGGGTGAAGAGGCGTTGTCCTGGTCTTCTTGACTCCAAGTATTTCACAAATGCTCTGGAATAGGCCAGACTCGAAATTTCGTCCCTGATCGGAATGTAGCTCCAGTAGCACTCCAAACCGACTAAACATCTCTTTTATCAGCACGTCTGCCACTGTCGAGGCCTCTTGGTTTGGGATGGCATGTGCTTCAACCCATTTGGTAAAGTAATCCGACGCCACCAATATGTACTTGTTCCCATCGTCGGTCTCTGGGAATGGGCCTGCGATGTCTATAGCAACTCTTTCCATAGGACTGCCTACGTTATACTGATTCATTGGCGCTCGTCGTTTTCCTCTTGGGCCATTCGTTGAAGCACAAAGTCTACATTTTCGACACCAGTCCTTGACGTCTTCTTTGCAGTTGACCCAGTAAAAACGTTCTCTGACCTTTTCCAACGTTTTCTTGATGCCGAAGTGTCTACCGGAGGTTCCATTATGAAGTTTCTCCAATACTTCTGTCGTCCGACTCCGGGGAATTATCAGCTGAGTCTTAGCTGCAGTACCCTCGTCATTCTCGACGGACCTCTTCAACAATCCATCCTGTAAAATGATGGAGTCCCACTGCGCCCAGTAGGACTTGACTCTAGGACCCAGGTGACTCACTTCTTCCCATCTTGGCCTCTGTCCTTTTGCTTTCCAGTCAAGTTTTAGTTCGGTGTCACCTTCTTGGTCTCGCTTCAGGGATTCTGGCAGCCAATCTAGATCCACGACGGTTGTTCTTAAACAGAATTCCTTCTCTCCTGCTTTGCTGCAGTGTTTGCAGTCGGAAGGACAAGGTCTCCTAGACAATGCGTCAGCGTTGCCATGTGACTTTCCGGCCCGGTGTTCCACAGAAAAATGATATTCCTGCAGCCTTTCTATCCATCTCGCAACCTGACCTTCTGGGTTCTTGATTTGTAGAAGCCACTTCAGAGCAGCATGATCTGTTCTTAGAAGGAATTCGCGACCATACAAGTATTTATAGAAATGTTCCATGGACTTGACTGCGGCGAGAAGTTCTCTTCTTGTAACACAATAGTTACGCTTAGGCTTCGACAGGACCTTGCTGAAATATCCTATAACTTTCTCTTGGCCATTCTGAATTTGGGATAATATGCCTCCTATGGCCATGTTGCTTGCGTCCGTGTCCAATATAAACCTTCCACTGGTCTGAGGATAACTTTATATAGGAGCTGTTGTTAGTGCTTGCTTCAGTCGATTGAAAGCATCCTCGCATTCGGTATCCCATTTGAAGTCCCTTCCATCTTCCGTCAGTCTTGTTAGAGGCTTCGCGATGTCACCGATTTCAAAGACGAACTTCCTGTAGTATGTGCACAAGCCAAGAAAACTCCTTACTTGGTGCTTGTCCTGTGGTACTGGCCATTCTCGTACAACCTAGACTTTGTCTGGGTCAGCACTGATGCCATCTGCAGATACTACATGTTCTAGATATTTCACTTCATTCCTGAAGAGGTGGCATTTCTTTGGACTGAGTCTTAAATTTGCAGTGCGTAGCCTCTCAAGGACGTCTTTTAAATTTTTCAGGTGTTCGTCGAATGTCCGGCCAAATACTATGACATCGTCCAAATAAACTAGGCACGTTTTCCATGACAATCCTCGAAGAATGGTTTCCATTAATCGCTCGAAAGTTGCAGGTGCGTTACAGAGACCAAATGGCATTACTGTGAACTGCCACAATCCGGTCCCAATAGTAAAAGCTGTTTTCTCTTTGTCTTTGGGATCCAATTCCACCTGCCAATATCCACTCTTCAAATCCAGCGTGGAGAACCATTTCGAGCCAGAAAGCGTGTCCAAAGTGTCGTCAATCCTTGGAATGGGGTAGCAATCCTTCTTGGTGACTTCGTTCAGACGACGATAGTCGACACAAAATCTGGTGCTGCCATCTTTCTTCTTCACCAAAACCACAGGTGATGACCAAGGACTATCAGATTGCTCTATTATTCCTTGTTCGTGCATGTCCTTGATTATATTTTCTGCTTCTTCTCTTTTTGCTATGGGAAACCTTCGCGAATGTTGGCGAATGGGATCTGAACTTCCGGTATTGATAGAATGCTTCACAACATTCGTCCTACCCATCTGAGTGTTGTCCATAGCAAAAACGTCACTGTATTGATTTCTTCACCTCGCGAATGTGTTCTGGTGCAAGTTCCGTGCAGGAAGAAGTCAATGTTTCAAATAATTTTTTCGAACTCTTCTCGCTTCTTGGTAGCGGGTTCTTCACATCCTGAACGCTTCCTGTCACACAAAGCACGGAACAGCTTTCTCCCAGGATCGTACCTTTCTTTAAGATCACAGGGTACATGTTGGTGTTCAACATTCTCACAGGAACTTCGTTTCCACCTCTCACCAAGGTTTTTTCGACTAGCAGTCCTTTCCCGAGGTTACTCTCACTGGCTGGTTCGATGAGTCTTATACAGCCATCTCGAAGGTCTCTGTCTAAATACCCCTTCACTATAGTTTCCGCCTGTCCACGTAGGTGAACATCTTCGCTGAGTAAGACTTGAGTCGTGATATCTTCACATCCCAGGAATGGAATTTTCAGACTTCCGATCCTCAGGACATCGTTTCTTATATCCATCTGGAAGCCATAACCCTTAATGACATCCATTCCCAAAATGACTTCCTCCATGATATCTGCCACCAGCACCTCATGTTCAAGAGACCTGTCCCCAATGTTGATGACGATCCTCTTCTTTCCATGTGTTGGCACGTCTTCTCCAGTTGCAGTCCGTAAACGAACCATCGCTGGTAAGGCTTTTCCATTTCCTTCAACTACACTCGGCTTAACTATAGTTCGGGTTGCACCAGTGTCGACTAACATTTTTACGGACCTCCCATTAATTTTACCGTCGACATAAACACTTGAAGAGATGGCCTGAATTATAACTTCAGAGGCATTGTCGTGGCGGGTCGGTTTATGCCCCTTCTTGCCAACCCGCTTTAGTTTTCCTGTTCTTGGCGTTGTGGTTTAACCGGCTTCTTGCAGTTACGCCGAATGTGTTCTCTTTCGCCGCAGTTCCAGCATCTTGGTCCACCATTACGTTTCTCCTGGAGAACTCGGCGAACTACTTCTTCAATTCTCTAGTCGCAGACTGGCGAATCATCAAGCTGTCTCACTTTGCTCTGTCCTCTGTGCGAAGCTTGTTTAGCAGCTTCAAATTCTATGGGCATAGGCCAGGGCGTCATCTAGGGTTTTGGGCCGGGCCAACCGCAACGTCTGCTGAGTCTCCGTGTCTCTCAACCTATCGACGAAGGTCTGGACAGCAAGTTGTTCTAGAAAGCTGTCTGGTGCTGAAGGATAGTCCAGCCTTACCAACCTTGCTATGTCTGCTTCGAATTCCTGCAAGGTTACTGCGCTCTTCTGATGGCGACTCTTGATTTGTGCGTGATACACTTATTGTAGATGTGCATCACCATATCTCATTTGTAGTCTACTTGTCAGAGTCTTATAATCACCTTGTTGATTTACAGGAATGGTCTGAAGGATATTCAGTGCGTCTCCTCTTAATGCAACAATTAAGGCAGTTGCTTTCCCTTCATCGTCCCAGCAGTTGGCGTTGGCTGCTGCTTCAAATTGTTTCTGATATGTGCTCCAGGGTGTTTTGCCATCAAAAGTTGGAGGTTTGATCTTTGTTCGCCCTGGCTCACCCCGTTCTCCCAGCTTAACAGAACAATATTTGCTGAAGTTCTTGCTCAAACGCTCTTCCATGGTTTTCACCTGTTCTTTCAATTTTACCTGCATTTCTTCCTCCATATTAACCAATCTGCCTTTAATGTTTCCAACCCTGTCTTCAAATTTTCCAATTTTATCGTTCACGCTTCCAATCTCATTTTCCAGTTTGGAGTAATTATTCTTCAACTCATTTTCAATTAATGTTAATTTATCTCCCAAATTATCTTCCATTTTCTTAGTGTTTTTTTCCATTTTATTCTCCATTTTCTGGGTATTCTCATCCATTATCTTTCTAGTATTTTCTTCCATTTTATTCTCCATTTTCTGGGTGTTTTCTTCCATTTTATTCTCCATTTTCTGGGTGTTTTCGTCCATTTTATTTTCCATTTTCCTAATATTTTCCTCCATTTTATTTGTGTTTTCCTCCATTTTCAAGCTCATTTTTTCAAGGGCTTGCTTGAAAAATTCCATTGTCGCCTGATCCATTTTCTTCGCCTGTGATCTCGTTACTGACATTCAAAATATTCAACAATGAAGTCCACAATTTAAATTAACACAGCAGTTTAATTGACCCCACACCTGCCACCAATTGTTACGTTCAAGGGGTTCAAATAAAATCACTGCTGAACGAGATTATCTAATTTATTTACACACACTACAAACTAAACGAATTATAACTAAATAACTAAACTAACTATAACACTACACACTAATTTATGTACAACAATTAACTCCGATTTATATTCACTTATTTATTTGGACTTCGCAGCTCGTAGATCGCTCAAATATTTAGACTGTCGCTGTAAACTTTTAAACTTCTGTGGTTCGCGGCTTCTCAGCTTATATACCTGTTCACCGCTTCCAGAACATCCTTCGGTAACACTTTCTAGAAAGTCTTGTCGGCGCGCGTATGATTGAAGGAAGTCTCTCGATTATTCCGTTTCGAGAATTAGTTGTTTAACTGGAGTGCTGTCAGGGCGACAGGGGCGTACTTAGAGAGTCTCGCTCGTTACAATACGTTATACATACATGGATTTTTATTCACATAAACAGGTAACTTCTGTGGCTACTCTCCTAGTCATAGTCAGGTGTTAAAAAGACTAATAGTTGAATGGTAACAAACTGATTTTTTGCTCGAGGAGAAAATATTTTCTACATATGAACTTGGTATTAATTTTTATTTAAGTTATGCAATTTTACCATTCTATTTTTAATAAAAAAAGAATTTAAGGGTCGACATAATTTGACTCACTTATTGGCTTCCTGTCATAAAATAATATTTGATTATTTGATTCTTATAAAATCATTAGAAATTAGGTTTGTCGTGACAAAATTATTGAATCATCTTCTGTTTAGATTAACAGTAAAACGCTTTAAAGTTAACCAAATTGTACATACCCATATAACAAAAAACATGATGTCATGCACTTGCATAAGACTCGCGTGCAGGTATAACTACAACTTCAATATTTATTTTCTCATATCTATTGTTCATATACGAGTCATTCTTTTTTAAATATTAAAACCTATATAGTCGGTTATCAGGTTTCATGAAGATTTTTTTTCTTCCGTGAACTAGATTGGCACGATAATTAGTAGGTATTCACTGGAGTGGTTCTATACGATTATTGATTATGTTCCCACACATTTTAAAAATAAACCAAAAGTTTGGTTTTAATAGATATAAAAGTTGGCACTTTTATTTAAAAGGAATCAAATACACATATTAAAAATATGTAGCCATAGATGCTGACTAGTAATGAGTGGAAATATGAATATTAATGAAGGTTTTTAGTTTTATTTGATAAGAAAAATGAAATTGGTAAATAAAAATTTTAGCCATCGATATCAATATATAGTAGAAATTAATTAATAGGGACCAGAATAAAACTGTAGATAAATTTTAAGCTTTGTATAGTTAGTTTAAACCACACCCCGTGAACATTGATGTATTTTCGCTTTAACTAAATTAATACCGGAAATTATTATTTCATTCGTTTGTAAGTAAAAATTGTTTTAGAGGTAATGGCGGCAACTTCCGATGTAGGCAAGGAATTAATGCACTAAAATAGCATAAACGTACCGTTTTTTTTTTGAAGTTATACTTCTATCCGCTCGCTTGGCGGTAAAAATTTGTATATCATAGCGAGAGTCAGAGAGAGAACGAAACATATATAAAGCGTATTGGTCGGTAAAAACATAAATTAAATATTTACCACATGTTATTAGTCATAACTATAAGTCCTTTGAATACCGTTAAAAAATTCAGTACATTGAACAGAGCCCATACAGGAACCCCCAGACATGGACAACGGGGCCAAGCCTGGACGAGCATTGGGAAGCCAAGGTTTGGCGCACTAGCCTTAAGTCAGTTAGGTCAGCCGAGTGTTGGCCATGACTGTGATTTCCCAGCCTTGGTCCAAGACAGGCCCGCCGAGTATTGGCCATACCTGTGGTTACCCAGCCTAGGTCAGTTAGGTCAGCCGAGTGTTGGCCATGACTGTGATTTCCCAGCCTTGGTCCAAGACAGGCCCGCCAAGTATTGGCCATACCTGTGGTTACCCAGCCTTGGTCCAAGACAGGCCAACCGAGTATTGGCCATACCTGTGGTTTCCCAGCCCCGACCCAAGACTGGTGAGCCTAAGCTCGGCCATTCAATGGCTACTCAACTTTGGGCCAAGAAAGGCCAGCCGAACATTGGCCACACCTGTGGTTTACCAGCCTAGGTCCAAGACTGGCGAGCCTAAACTCGGCCATTCAATGGCTACTCAACTCTGGGCTAAAATATGCGAGCCGACCATTGGCCATGACTGTGGTTTTCCAGCCTTGGTCCAAGACACGCCAGTCGAGTATTGGCCATACCTGAAGTTTCCCAGCCTCGACTCAAGACTGGGGAGCCTAAGCTTGGCCATTCAATGGCTACTCAACTCTGCGCCAAGATATACCTGCCGAGCATTGGCCATACCTGTGGTTTCCCAGCCTCGGCCCAAGACTGACGAGTCTAAGTTCAGCCATATCTTGAATTCTAATCTAGATGGCGCTCAAAAAAGTAGAAGTAAAAACTCATGACAGCTGCGCAGCAGTAATAAAGAAATTTTCGATGTGTATGGTTGTCATTATTTTGTTAAAGTCTTATTCTATGCTATGTAGTTTATATTAATCATGTCTGACTCTTATTTGCAAATCGAAAAATGGCGTGCATTGAACAAAAAATTAAAAGTTTCAATAAATCAAATTAATTTAGGAGATAACGAACAAAGCTTAAGTGATTAAAATCTTATCAGTTGTGCGAGTAAAAGTAGTGACTCTAGTGATATAAAACCATGTGATTCAAAAGTAAATAAATAAATAAATAAATAAATAAATAAATAAATAAATAAATGAATAAATAAATAAATAAATAAATAAATAAATAAATAAATAAATAAATAAATAAATAAATAAATAAATAAATAAATAAATAAATAAATAAATAAATAAATAAATAAATAAATAAATAAATAAATAAATAAATAAATAAATAAATAAATAAATAAATAAATAAATAAGTAAATAAATAAATAAATAAATAAATAAATAAATAAATAAATAAATAAATAAATAAATAAATAAATAAGTAAGTAAGTAAGTAAGTAAGTAAGTAAGTAAGTAAGTAAGTAAGTAAGTAAGTAAATAAATAAATAAATAAATAAATAAATAAATAAATAAATAAATAAATAAATAAATAAATAAATAAATAAATAAATAAATAAATAAATAAATAAATAAATAAATAAATAAATAAATAAATAAATAAATAAATAAATAAGTAAGTAAATAAATAAATAAATAAATAAATAAATAAATAAATAAATAAATAAATAAATAAATAAATAAATAAATAAATAAATAAATAAATAAATAAATAAATAAATAAATAAATAAATAAATAAAAAGGCCTTTATTTTTTACTCGGCGAGATTCAGCAGAGCTGTTATGACCCGAGCATACAAAAAAAGTCAAAATACAAAGTATGTTATGTACCTAAGTAATAAAAATTCGAAAGAAAAGAAAAGAAAACAAAAGTTATAAAGAAAATTAATATAGGATTATTTAACAATAATTATAAAATGACAAATTAAGAGTTTGGTCTCAATATTTAGAAAGCAAATTTTTTTTAAAAGTTAATTGGAAGGTTCCAAATGAATTTGGATATTAGTGATAATAGTAATTTCAATAGTATAATATAAAAATTTAGGCGATGTCTGTAGAAATATTGAGTTTAAAAATTCTTCTCTTTATATTATATTTTAAGTTTATTTTATTGTATTTTAAAAGTAAAAGTTTTATTTTAACGACGAGCTCATCGACAAAAAGAAAATCACATTGCCATTAATAATAATTAAATCTTATCAAAACTTATAATAATTTATGCGTTCATGTTTTATATTTACTTATTTGTAAGGTATTATCTATTAATAACTTAATAAAAGATCTCAGTAGTGTCCCATTTTTGTGTGAGTTTTTTTTAACTAAAACTTAACTATGTAACCAATATTTTAGAACATCTTTGTTAACCAAGCATGGCCCAGTAAAGGCAAATAGTTCTGGTCCAGTTATGGTAACTAACTTTGGCACAGTCATGGTAACTAGCTCTGACTCAGTCATGGCTACTACCTCTGGCCCAGTCATGGCTACTAACTTTGGCTCAGTCATGTCAACCAAGCATGGCATAGCGTTATCATTCCAGAGTTCAACCAAGTCTGGGCCACGCTTGGTTTACATGCTTGGCCCAGAGTTTTACAGAGCTGGGCCAAGCTTGGGTCTATCTTGGGCCCATTGTACTTTCCTCTATGGGAGATAAATATACAAACAAAACGGGTATGACCCCCGGGGTTAGAAGTTTGTATAGAATAATGTAGCAAAATCATTATATGCTTAAAGCATGGAGCTACTATACAGTAAATCCAAACTTCCGTGTTCATATTATAGGTTAAACTGCAATGTACAGTAAAAAAATATTCTCATCGTATAATAAAACTCTTCATCTTTTCAATAGTATCTAGTATGTAGAAAATATCGCGTATCGATCAAAATCTTAAAATATTTATTACGAAAATATATATTGTGTGTACATAATATCAACTAACAACTGTAGGTATAAAGTATAACGTTAATCAGTGCAGTATACGTGTGCAGTAGCAAATATTTTGACTAGCGTATAGGTTGGCAACAAGGTGACGGGAGCTTCTTTAATAGCGAAAGAAAGAAGAGAGTTATATGAAAACTAGAATTAAATAACGACACTTCAAGAAGAAGTCACGTAGGTAGCGTATTTGTTGACCATTTGCACCAGCTATTCATGTCAAGTCATAAAAAGTTAAACTCGAAACATTCTGAAGAAGTAACCTATATGCATATATAATGCAATGAATACATTATAATTTTCTAAAAAGTTAACTAAAATACATTTATTAAAAAC
Organism: Altica lythri; assembly: GCA_964028335.1. Taxonomy (NCBI): domain Eukaryota; kingdom Metazoa; phylum Arthropoda; class Insecta; order Coleoptera; family Chrysomelidae; genus Altica; species Altica lythri. The sequence goes on along the minus strand of OZ034802.1, from coordinate 19,695,670 downwards.
TCTGTTTAGACTGCAATACAATCGTGGTTTTCGAACTCTGCTACATACTCAAGGTAACGAAAAATTGATGTTCGGACTCGGATTAGAATGGTATTAGAGATTAGGTTCCTAAATCATTAGTGGGTGTTAACGAACCAATCAAGAGATTATCAATGTAGGTATCCAAAAAGTTTACTATATGTGGTACTTAATTACATAAAAAATAATATATAAAAACATTAAAATGATTTGAATTAATTTTATATTCTTGATAGGTATTTCTTCAATATACAAATTAAAAGACTGTTAACTTAGAGATGAAATTTGCAACCCAAAAGAATAAGCTGTCCCCCAATATATTTATATATTGCATTGTGAATACTTAATTCAAAGTCCACACCTAGCACTTTTGGCTTAAAATATAAACCCAAGGCTTCACACTTATTACTTAAAAGAAGGAATACGTTGTTTAATCGGACAGTACCTAAATAGAAAACAATCCGTACATATAGCCATTTTTAAAACTGAATCGTAACATCTGGTAAAAAAATTTTGTATAAAATTTGAATGTTCCTTTTATCAAAATACACTTTAACTTAAACAAAATGTTTATATAAGAAATCAGAAAAATACAATTATTTTTTTGCCTTATCTACCACCATAAAAAACTCTTCCCCGCGATTTCTACTAAATACGATCAAAGTTGCACACCTCTTCTTAGTTTTAGGTAATATTGGCAAGATTTTTGTCTTATTTGATTAATATCTTCTGAGTTTATGTTCTAATCAAAATTATTTAATTGCAATTCTCCGTGGTTTCTTAGCTTGATCGCAAATTGTTTTTCTTTTTATGGAGGCTGTACACTCTCTCCGAGAGCACTCGCCCAAGGCTCTCGGACGAGAGGCTTTAATCCGAGCGTGACCCTCTACACACTCAGTCTCGGCTCGGCCAGTTAAGTCGTAAAATCAAGGAAGATGGACGCGTTAGAATTAGCTTCCGCTGTTACGCTATGCGCAATTAATTATTATATGTATGCACATACGTATCATAAAAAAAAAACAAAAAGCAAGTTGCCATTAAAGAGTCCTTCTTTTTCTTTAATTCATTCACAGATAATCCACTTTGTTCCGATATTCTAATCCAAGCATCATGTAATTTTTTTTGTCTTTGTGAAATTTGTGATTAGGATCCCATAGGATAGATTCTGTTTGATAAATTTCTATGAAATTTAATTCACTTTCATTATTCCACATATTCCGCCATTAGGTACACTATCACTTACTGCATTTCTTGCACGTTTCCTTTCAGAACCATGATTGTGTTCTTGTTTGACCTTGTAAAGTATACATATGAAAAGTGCTGTACGAAGTTTCAAATTTTGAGGCCAATTATTTATACCTTTTATCCCATTGTTTATTAGGATAAAATTTGTTTTTCTGAAATCGCTTGGAAATGTCTAGTTTCTCGGATCAAATTCAAGCCGCAAAATACACTATTCTTGTATTTTAGTCCGTTGCTGGGCAACGAACTTCTCCCTACTGTACGGGAATATTATTTTTTTATGACATACAATTATATTTTAATATTTTAAAAAATTCTAGTATTTTTCTAACACTTAAAAGAGTCTAATGCAGTTGGAAAAAACACTTTGTCACTATTTTGCAAAAAGTTATTTAATTGTTAACTATAGTAGTAGGTATATTGTGTATCTAGTAGGAAAAGCGATACATTCCCGGACGACAATGTAAATTGTTGTCCGAGGCGTATAGCTGAGGCCAACAAACATTGGAGTCCGGGAATGTGCTTTAACTACGAGATACACATACTATTTTTTCTGAAATCGCATTAAATATAATCGTAAACTAAGAAAGTTTTATATATGTATAGCTGTTTTTGATTATCATCGTATATTCTATGAAACCGTTGCGTTGACATTGTTTGTTAATCATTGTTTATTAGTGTCACAAAAGTATCAGTTCTGTTAGTTAAATATTGCTTAAAATATTTTAAATTATATTTAAACTAAACAGTGACGATGATGTCCAGAGGTGCAAAACGCCTCCAGAGTTACTAAACACTGCTACTAATGTGGTTTTAAATTTATTGCCAAATAAAATCAAGGTGCAAAATATGAATTTGCTTATAAACGTTTTATGGATCATTCCCGTACACGGGTACGAAAAGTATTTTATCTGATCCTATTTTCAACGTTAAATTAAAATTATAAATAATAATAGAGATAGAGTTCAGGGAGTATAGACTTTTTTTTTCGGAAATTTCTCCTCTTTAACGAGCTTTTTTCAAAATTGCTTAAATATTAATATTTTTCGTGTTATTTACAAAAACTTAAATACCATTTTTTTCATCTTATTTTGTTAATAACAATTGCAATTTTTTACCTGCACAAAAATCCTTCAAAATCATTTTTTCTAGAGGTGATTCCGAATCCAATGATCTATCGGTTATATTTTAAGAGACTGTATTTTTATTTTTCACGTTTTTAAAAATGTTGACTAGAGTATTAATCTGGTCTGGATTGACGGACACGTTAAAACCTGTTGGGATTGTAAGATGTATAGTCCGACCATTCGACAATTTGTTGCAGCAAAAAATCTTTTGTCGTATGCGAATTTGTCTTAGTACAGGATAATTGTTCATTTCAAATATTAGCAATAATTTATAAAAAAAAATTCTATAACGATCCGCAGAATCTGTTCACTAATATTGTTCAAAAATTATTGCTTCGTGACCTGCATTAACTATATTAGTATAAGACTTATTAGTCACCGTTTAAAATATTTATAACTACAAAATATTTTATTTAATAATTTCGTTTTTTATTTACAATAAGAAAAAACACATTTCTTAAGATATTTTTTTCAGAAATTATAAAAAAATGTTCAAAAATATTTTTGTCGGTGTGACAGTATGCAAAAAGTAAAAGTTATCTCTTGTATCTTAAGAAGACATAAACTGTCTTTCAAATAATTTATAGCAGTGACCACTATCTCTGTCTGATCGTTTTGTATTATTAATAATTTCACCAGACTATTGTTACTGGGCCTATATTGGTGAGAATTATTTAGTTTAATAGTTATAGCTTAAAAATTTGCCGTGAAAGGAGTTGCAGTAAAATTTTCGACACTTTTTAGTCGCGTTTAGTAATTTTCGTACGTTTAAGAGTTGGTACGCTCTTAAACGTACGAAAATTACTCTTCAAAATACAACTTTTGATTATTGTGTTTATTGTCAGTGTCTAAAAAAAGTTGATATATTATTGATATTAACCAAATCCAGTAGTTTCAATTTAGCCAAAAATCAGTTTTTTTTTGGAAAAATCTGATTTTGCTTGAAACTGATTCTACTTTGTTGTAAATTCGATATAGGATTGATTTTTGATTATTCGTTTCTATTAACGGTTTTTTTCAAATTTATTCAAAGACGTTCATCCGAGTTACTGAACAATAACTAGACTGGATAAGAAAAAGGAAAAAGAATTTTAGGACATTTTGTCCCGTATTTTTGAATGTGAAAGAAAAAATAATCTCTATAGAATAGATACCCTTACATATGACTATGAGTACAACTCGAGGATTTCTGAAGGCTTCTATTAAAGAGATAAGAGAACAATAAATTGTTTTATTAAAATAATAATTCATCTTTTGTTATAATATTTAAGATTCCAAATTGGAATAATTGTTTTTGAGTTTATTAAATTTGTAATAATCTTAAAAAATAACCCACGACTTACTTGAGCTAGCTAGGGATATAACGCCTTTTTTGACGTTTTAACGTTATAATAGCAGAGCCTTTACTGATACGAATGGTATTTTGCTTGTTTTATTGTTCATCAACTTTTGTCAGTTTTAAAATTATATCCTTGTAAATTACCATACTTCAGTTTATTAAAACTCAAAACCTTTTGATAGCATTAAAACTCATTTTAATGCTACATCGGTTTCAACTCTCTTTTCTCTTTATAGTATCATCTAATTTAAACGCAATAGTAATTCATAGTGTTTACAAAGAATAAGATGAAAGGGTCTATATAAGACAAACTGTTAAGTTGATTAACACTAAATTTTTAAATCCACATCAATCACAGCTGTAAAAACTGAAATGTGAAAAAAATTAAATACAGTACCTACTATAATAACCTAAATGTGTAATGTATAAAATTACTTATATATATCCGAAGTGAATGCACTCAATCAGCTTCATTTGTGCATATGTTTTGCCCAAAAGCATAACTTGACATTCTATATATGAGGTGCAAAACAACCAATCCAAATTAGAAGGTAGAGTATTTCATTTTGTCTGTATATGATACAAGTACAATATGAGGTAATTAAGATGAATTAGGTAGTAATTTTGGAACAGGGAGAGTCTAATATATCTCAATTAAAATAATTAAACACCACCTTTGTACGTACACATCACACATCCTATGTACATGATTTGTGTTTGTTGTCAACTGTTATGTATTTTTATTGTATACTACTTGTTAACTGCATTATAGCTGCAACAATGTAATTACTACGTTTGCGTTAATTAAGCAGCGAATTATTCTTTGTTATTCTACATGATGAAAATTTATTTTTCTGTGTTTTGTTGAAATTTTTATTATATGTTATTGTAAGATTTATTTTAGAAATTTGTTGGATATGTTAATTTTTTTTTAAACAACTTTTATTTATTTGATGTGCATACGTTTTCTTAAAAAACTTAACTTGTGTAATTTATTCTTATTCTTATTAACATATATATTTAGCACTGTAAAAATGCCCACCAAAGGAGTTTCACAAAGTAACATGTATTTTTTGCATTTTTTAACACCTAAGAAGGCCGTGGCCAAAAAACCCATCCGCTGAACGAAAGGCTAAGATAATCCGAGTTAGGTGTAAAAGTTAGCTGGCCAACATTGTGTTGTAAAGATCTATCTAAACGTTTTGTATTAGAAATAATTTCAACAGAATATTATTACCGTGTCTATATAGGTGAGAATAACTTATTTTATTATTGAAAAAATTGCCATAAGTATATTTTCAGCTTATTAAATCCTAATCCAAGCGATGTGTGACAAGGAAAGTGTTTGGATAAAATTTGGAAGAAAATTGTTGTTATACATGTCTTTTTTTCTATTAAATGATTATTGACCCGTAGTGCTAAAAATATTCTTGTTAAACTCTTACAACTGTAAAAATGTCCTAAGCAATGGGTTATATTTTAAGAGTTTTACCAGTCTCCCCGAACACGTAATTAACAGGGCCCAAAGTAGAAACTAAACAAATAATACTTAAACACCGGTTTTGAATTGTTATTACAAATTAAATAATTTTAATAAACAATAAATAAAATAAATAAAAAATTTAAAAACTGAATATTATATCTAACAGGATGTTAAATAAGAAATTAATTATTCTCTTCTTATTAATGAAAGTCTTGGGAAACCCTTATATGTATCCGTGTCGATTATACAGGGTTGATTTTCCTTACAATTTCCAAAAGTCGAAACAAAATTCGGGATTAAAATTATTTTGTTTTTTCTCCACTATATGACTGAAACTTATGCAATATAGTTTATAGTTTAATAATTTGGGTGGACCTCTTTGAATAAATTTGGATAAACCCTTAATTAAAACGAATTAAAAATTAATTCCTTAACGAATTTACCACCAAGTAGAATAAGTAGGTACCAAGCCAAATCAGATTAAAAAAAAACTGTTTTTTGGATTTTTCCATTTGATTAAACGTAAATTAATCCAAAGCACGTGTGAAAACCAGCCCTTCCTTTTATGATAATAAAAAAAAACTGGTGTTTAGCTAAAGTAAAACTACTTGATTTTGGCAATAAAATATGACTTAAACACTCGTAATAAATAAGATAATTAATAGAAAAATTATTCAAATTGACATAGTTGTATTTCGTATTTCGAAAAGGTAAAACAATAAAAGAAACCCAATTGTTTGGTGAATTAATTCGTACTGGTACACAAAACTCGAAAATTTAAAATTTTTAGTGTAGCACCGCTTACGGCCCATTTTTGAACTACGACTAATAAACTCAGTAACTTCTACCTATATAGGCAATGAATCAATAGTCTGCTGAAATTATTCTTCATACAAATCGATCAGATAGATCGTTATACAACTTCATAAAATGGCACAAATTGGTATTACATCACGTGTTTAGCAATAGAAATCGGAAATCTGGGGTACCAAATAAATAAAATTTGACATAATTTTGGTAAAATTTGACATTAGATATTTTTAAAATCAATTTTGTTTGTGCTAAACAATCACCATTTTTTAAGTTGTTCTATGTTTTTCTTATTCTAAATATGTTTTAGTTTGTAGTGTTATTTAATCACTTAAACAGACATTGTTTACGAGAATAAACGAAACTGCTTGTTACTAACAAACTCTAAAAAAGTATTTTGTTACAACCTACTTAAATAATTTTGTACTTTAAAAACAATTATTTGTTAACAAATCAAAATAAGTAAAAAGTTATTGCTTTAAATCACCTCGTTTGACAGAATATATGAAAAAGTAAGCGAATATGAGAAATATACAATATTCGTTGCATTTCTTATACTAAATTGAACAACATTTGTTTTCCTTTTCAATAAACATTTGTAAATTTTGATAAATTCAAATTGTTTTGGAAGGGAAATGTTCATCGCACCACAATTTTTGCCTCGGAAACGGTTAGTACGAAGGATAATGTAACAACAATACAGGATCTCGTATTGGCAGGCCGCATGTATTTTTGTTCATGAAAAGGCTGTAGAAGCGATGCTGCGTTTGCTAACTCCAGACAACCTGCGCAAATATAAGACCATTTTCAAGCAATGTTTGACGCTATTTAAGCGCAATCAGAAGAAGTTTCTCTGTCGGTCGTGTCCTTCTACGAACCATAAACTACCGGTACACACCAACTACTGGGTAAGATTTAAAACACTGGATTTCAACCAGTAAACGTGACTATCCCATCGGTAGGAAACGTGATGGCCATCGTTTTTTCTAGATATCGTGGTTTGAAGAAAAAAAAACCTTTATAGCGCTCTACTATGCCGTATTATTGGCCTGATTTGACTCCTAATTGTAAAACGGACCATACACCACAGACTGTCACCGCCACTATCAAATTGGTCGAATGGGGCTACGACATATTTTTCAAACTAAAAAACTGAGTTGTTACAAAGGCTCATTTTGCAGACATAAAAAAAAGTATTTTTAAACGGGTCAAAGAAGTTAGAGAACCACTGGTTGTTTAAGTGAATAGACTCAATACACTTGACCCAGCGATAGAACAAAAAAATGACTATGTTGAGAAATAAATAGCCACTTTACCAAAATTAACGTTTTTCTTCTGAATGCTTAGTATTTGTAGCACCGCCACTGACTGACAGATATGGTTTAATTTTATGTATCTAGACGTGCGCCTATATAGTTACAGTGGGTGATTAAATTATTAGAGCTACCTTGTAATATTTTTTTTTTTTTCGGAAATCGCTTGGAAATGTCTAGTGTCTCGGATCAAATTCAAGCCGCAAAATACACTATTCTTGTAATGTAGTCCGTTGCTGGGCAACGAACTTTTTCCTACTGTACAAGAATATTTTTTCCGTACCTGTGTACGGAAATGATACATAAAACGTTTATAAGCAAATTCATATTTTGCGCCTTGATTTTATTTGGCAATAAATTTAAAACCACATTAGAAGCAGTGTTTAGTAACTCTGGAGGCGTTTTCCACTTCTGGACATCATCGTCACTGTCCATTTTAAATATAATTTAAAATATTTTAAGCAATATGTAACTAACCTAACTGACACTTTTGTGACACTAATAAACTATGATTAACAAACAATGTCAACGAAACGGTTTCATAGAAAATACGATGATAATCAAAAACAGTCATGCATATATAAAACTGTTTTAGTTTACTATTATATTTAATGCAATTTCAAAAAAAATAGTATGTGTATCTCGTAGTAAAAGCACATTCACGGACTCCAATGTTTGTTGGTCTTGACTATACGCCTTGGCCAACAATTTACATTGACGTCCGGGAATGTATCGCTTTTCCTACTACATACTCAATATACTGTAATGCGACTCTGGCTCTGTCCTTGTTGGCAATATGGGCGAGTCCGCCTCTGTACGCCGGCGCCGTAAGCATCATCAGAGAAACAGGCAACGCGTCGAATGGCTAAAAATGTTCCCGATTGTACGAGAACCGGGACTAGAAAGATCTCTACGCGAGTAATCGAGCAATTACTCGAAGCATCGATGCGCATATAAATAGACTTTTATTTTGAAATAGAGTTAGTTTAGTTTTTGAGTTGAGTCTAAGTAAATAAGTGTTTATATAAATCAATGTTCAGTGTTCATATAAATTAGTATATTGTAAATAAATTGTGTTATAACATAAATTAAGTGTATTAGTTTTATAAATAAATTAAATAATAAACTGTGAAAATAAATAAACGTTACATTGGTGTCAGAAGTGGGATAGTGTAAATAAATAGTGTAGAAAAATATCGAAAAAACTTTGTGATTTAAAAGTGGCAGACTTGCGTCGGGAACTTGAAGACCGTGAATTGGACACTACAGGAAAGAAATCCGAGTTGGTGAAGCGACTTAGACAAGCGATAGTTGATTAAGGATTAGACCCGGAGGAGTTTTTATTTGCTGACGATACTTCATCATTGATGTCTTCTATAAAAAATATTTCTACTGAAATATCTTCTTTGGAAAATAAGGTTTCTACCGATATGTCTTCTCTTTCTACCGATATGTTTTCTCTGAAAACAGACATGTCTTCTCTGAAAACAGACATTTCTTCTTTGGAAAATAAAGTTTCTTCTGAAATTTCTTCTTTGGAAAATACAGTTTCTTCTGAAATTTCTTCTTCGGAAAATAAAGTTTCTTCTGAAATTTCTTCTTTGGAAAAAAAGAGTGTGCGTGTAACCTTTACGCGCGATTGAAGTAAAACTTGTTGACGTACGTATCGGAAAATAAATATTTAATTACAATTCAATCATATTTATTGCCTATATACTTTACAAAAAAAATGAGATGTTATATTTATATTATTCATTAGAAATAGGAATTTGAAAGTTATCATTATTTTTTTTATATATGAAATAATAGGTTTATGATAACTAAAATGTGAAACATAGATTTTAGTCTATAAATACCATTAATGTATTTGAAACCGTTTGAAAATTTTATAAATAAATTTCGGAAATTTAAACTCCTCCCATAGCTGAAATTATACAGTTACTTCCATCAGAATCTTCCGTTAGAATCTACCCCTAGTCGTGCCTAAAGAAGTTTTGCTTCAATAATAGGTAAACAATATTAAAAATATACACACATTACGTTTAGAATGTGTGATTTTGTAGCTGTATCTACCTTATTGTAATACATCACAACACAAGAGCCTTCGATAGTTAGATAACCATTTCATTTTGTAGCATTTTATAGCATATTCCATAAAATTTAAAATCCTGAGTTAAGTTTGTTTCCTTCACGTCTACGAAGGATCTGTTATTGGTGGTAAAAGATAAGCCATCTTGACTAGTGGTTTTATGGCCTTTATGGCTACCTAACCAAACCTAAAATAAGTATAAGATAGTGTTAAAATATTTTGAATATTATAATTTTATGAACAAAAACGTGCAACATGCTTCTTTACTCAACGTAAAGATTCCGTATAAACAATTATTTACTATCATAATTTGTATGTATGTATATAAACTTACTTAATCAAATCATAATGAATGTGGCTGTCTTGTCATTTTTTCATTTTTGTCATTTTTCTTCAAATCTTTCTGGCGCTTATAATATCCCCTTTGACGTTCACAATTTCTTTTTCTTTTTAGCTCTAAGTCTATAAAACGAAAATAGCTAGGTATAAATAATTAGGTATAAATAGTGTAATTACACACCAAAAATAAAATTTATGCATATAGAGTACCTACCTATTCACTCATTTTCAATCAATATTTTATCATCACTTTCTTCATTAATAAATCCACATTGTTTATTCATATTTAATACAAACACTTTATACACAAAAAACTATTTATATAAAGCAATGTATTTCGATTGACAAGATGATCAGCTGTCAATTCATACAATTACAGATTTAATTTTATTTAATATAGGAGGCAAAATCGCATGAGCGCCGCCAGGATTGTTTTCAGGGGGTGCATCTGCATCTACACACTATTATGATCTAATATATATATATATATATATATATATATATAGAATGTAGAATGATTTGGACAGCAACCGCGACGCCTTTAGTTTTTATTCAAACAATAATTTAATAAAAAAATTAAAAAAATATATAATTTTCTGGTAAATTTAGGTATTTTCTTTCATAGCAGGGGGTGCAAGCGCACCCTCTTGCACCCTGCTGCCCGCACCCATGCAAAATCGTGTCAGTATTAGGTTTTGTTTCCGGTTTCTGTTATTAGAATGACGTCACGTCCGTTAGAATAACTTTTTTACTCCTAGTGTCGCTAAAGAAGTTTTACTTCAATAAAGTTTCTTCTTAAATTTCATCTTTGGATACTAAAGTTGCTTCTTTAGAAAATAAAGTCTCTTCTGAGATTTCATCCATGTCATCAGATATGTCTTCTCTAAAGAATGAGATGACTTCATTCGAGGAGAAAATAAAAGAGATTGAACGAAAAATGGAAGAAATGGGAAAGGGAGAAAGGATTAGTGTGGAAGAATCAAAAGAGAAAAATGATGAAGAAAAGACAAGCTGTAAAGTGGAACAAAAACCAAAACTGGAAAGCAGTGAAAGTTCGGTCCGCATTAAAGCCCCAACCTTTGATGGAAAAATGTCATGGGAAAATTACCTTAAACAGTTTGAAACAGCTGCACGAGCGAACGGATGGTCAGAAAAAGAAAAGGCTGTAAATCTCACGATCGCTCTTAGAGGAGATGCTTGCGACGTTCTTCAGACTATACCGGTGGAAGAGACGGATGACTTTGAACAACTTAAGAAGAGATTAAACATGCGATATGGTCATGAACATCTGGAGAACTTGCACCGGTCACAATTGAAGATACGAAAACAGAAGCGAGAAGAGACCCTTCAGGAATATGAAGTAGATATTGCCAGGTTGGTCAGATTTGCCTATCCTGCAGCTGATGAAGGAATGATAGAATGTTTAGCAGTAGAAGCATTTCTTGATGGACTCCGTGATCCTGAAATGAACAAGACTCTTCGTTTAGCCCGTCACAAAACTTTAGTCGATGTCTTGTCCGCTGCGCTTGAGTATGAAGCGGCTTCGAAGGCTTGTGGGGGATACAGTAAAGTAAGGTCTGTAAAAGACGAAGAAGACGAAAGTAAATTGGACCAGTTAGTTAACATGATGAAGAACTTTGCTGAAAACAAAAAGAAGAGGCCCCGCGTGTGTTACAATTGTGGCGAAATGGGACACTTCATCAAATCATGTAAACGTCCAGTGGCCAATGCAAGTCGAGAAACAGCTCCACAGGAAAACTAGAACGGGTCGGCCTAGAGGGGGCAGCTTCGACCCGTAACCTTTTAAAAGACCCTCTCATACTCATAGCCTCTCTGAAATGTCGCGATGACAGTGTATATGTAGATGGTGAAGTAAATGGTAAAAAGTATACACTGTTGATAGATACTGGAGCGACCAGGACCATTATACGACCAACAACTATAAGTGGCAGCAAGAAACTTTAACCAACAAGGCTACGGCTGCGGACCGCCACAGGTGAAAGAGCTAACATCCATGGGGAAGTCCAAGTTCAAATAGGAATCGGTACAGAAAAGTTCACGCATACTGTCATTGTCGCTGATATCGAGGAAGATGTGATATTAGGAATGGACGTAATGAACTTACATGGTTTCCAGCTGGATTTCAAAAATACTATTGTTTAATAATGATATGTATTGGAGCTATAAAAATGGTTTTTGTGTTTATTTCTATTTTAATACAATTTAGCAGCTCATAAAGTTAACAACTATTAAAAAAGCTCAATTTTCCAATTTGATTACCCACTGCATGTTATAATAAGTCGACTATGCGATAAACAGTTGTATTTACTTACGTTTTTCTCTTACCATTTAAAAGGGTTATATCCCATGAACACTTTTTTCGGACGCTCTCTTTACGTTCACTTTGTCCGCCAAAAGTTTATACAAGAATACGGAATAAATATCGTTATGTACAGAAAGAATAAGGTGTGAAGATATAAGTTTGTTTAGTAGGTACATAAATAAGGGTGTCAGTACATGTAGAAACTAATTTATTTAACTCCAGGATTTTCTGTATCCCAAAACAAACTAAGTAACACAATCAACTCTTATTTAATTGTATCTTTTGTTTTTATTATTTAAAGACCGATATATTTAGCTTTAAACATTTTTATTTTACTTAATACCTAGCTTGTCTGTTAAACCACGCGTCGAATGCAAATTAAATACATTCTAGTTAGTTTATACACACGTAGCTTGTTTTTACATTATTACGAAGATCCTCTTAGCGTTGTTATTTTGCTAAAGTTTCTTTTTTTACTGGTCTATATCCCACAAACACAGCTGAGGGTCCTTATTAAAACGCTTTACTGGGACTAGGTCGGAATATAAAAAAACCTCTTCTCCAGGGGCTTTATTCGAAAATTTTACAGTTGAAAGACAAGCACACAACCATTTGAAATCGAAGGAAAGATAATATTTTGCCGGGTCCAGAACCAACAATGCATTTTATATGTGACATGATGTCGATGTGGCGAATAAGATTCGATTTTAAATCATATGGAGAGATGGTTTTACAAGATGTTCCAAGAGGATTGCAAAGGTTTTATTGAATGTATTAAACATTTTTATAGAAGTCTCCACTTGGGTAACTTCTTCAAACACAATTTAAATATTTCTATTATGTACTACATACTTTAAATGTATGTATATAATATTCCAGAAGTAGTAAACCTTCAGTATAGATCCTAAAATATTAACTTTGGTTTTAAATTAAATGGTTAGAATGATTATCTTGGTTTATACATTTCACAAAAACCAATCAAATTTGCTAATAATTAAATATATTTGATACACTAAAGTAAGACATTAAAGACACAAATCAACTTTAATCAAAAACTAGGTTCTATCGGTGTTTAGTTCTTTACGGATAATTTTCACCCACTCTTATTAAGTAAATATCCCCTTTACCTGAAAATTCGATTAGAAATTACATAAAAGTTAACAAAACTAAAGTTTACTGAACCATATTTTATTTTAAAAGAGTAATTTGCTTTTGATTATCTATATTTTATTCATAATCTAAACTATTGTTAAAATTTAGAAATTAGACAGAAAATAAATTACATTAAAGAAAAATTAGAGAAAGAACAAATATGACTGGACTAAAACCTATGATCTTTATTTATAGAGGGGCTTAAACTATTTTGCCACGAATTCTTAGGCAAATATTTTTTACCATTTTCATAATCTTTTTTAGAAGTTTAACATTTTACGATTTTACATATTTTTTAGGAATTCTAAAAATTTTTCACGATTTTCAACAATTTTCCATGTTTGTCAATAATTTTTTACAATTTTCATTCATTATTTACGTTTTTTGAGATATCTTTATGATTGTAAACATTTTTTTACCATTTTCAACAATTTTTTACGATAAAATTCATAAGAGAGATTTTTTGTCAAATCCACAAATATATTATCTATTTATAGAGGCTTTGTCAAATATAACATTTTTATTTATTTTAAATCGTTTTTTAATTTTTGGATATAAAAAAATATGATGATATGACAGATTTCTTAGTTAATTAAATTACTAAAAATCAATGGTTTTGTTGCAATAACCGATCAAAAATATAATCTAGAATATGATGTTTTAATAGTGAATTTATAAAACATTTATAAAAAAGTGTAAAGTAATAGGTGAATAATAAGTAGTTAAAGTTAACAAAACTGATTATGCAGACTAAAAAAAATATATTAAACAATATTTTATATAAGTATAAGTATTTCAAGAAAAATAATCAAATTGTCTCGGCGCAAGTTGCGCGTCTATACATAGAGAAGCGCCTCTGCAGGTGTAACCTTTTGTTCTAAGACAGTTTTTGCATTTAAATTAGGTAAACAAATAATATATTAACGTTAAATTTCCAATTGAAGCCAAACGATAAATTAAGTAGCTTAATGTAAAACACCGCACACTATGGCAGAACAACTTATTCTACCTGCTACCAAAGACATTGTAGAAACATTGTTTGATAAAAACTATGCTAAGCAATTTGACAATATTCCCTTGTTTGATAAAGCAAGCGACTTCAATAATAAATTTTTTATAATTCACGTTCACAAAGTTTCTATTTCGACACTAAAAACAGTATCGAAATAGATTCATTGTAACACTGTTTTTGGTAACTTTTTGTTTTACACAATTGGTTGCAATGCACTGATTTTCAACGAAACAGTTCAGGTAGTAAATCAAGAAGTATGTTGTAGTAAATTATTAACTACATTATCAGCGTTATTGCTAAATTCGGAATATTTTATACAAATTTGACAAACATTCAAATTTAAAATCATTAAAACTGTCAAGTGTCAAAAGTGTCAAGATTGCCAACATAAATAAATATTTCGAAAAACTCTCATTTTATTTATTTTTTTATACTTTTAAAAGTTCATTATAAAAAATAGTATGTAACACTCGAATTACAATGACGGTTTGTAGTACTCGTTCTTTGCGAAACTCACCGCTTCGCGGTTCGTTTCACAAACTGCACTCGTACTACGAAACCTGTCATTGTAACACTTGTATTACAATATACTATAGTTTGTTACATTAGATTCTGTAAACGCTTTAAAATATGTGAAAAACTACTGTTTTGCAAAGTTATAAAAGAAACAACTACAGCCAACAAATTATTTAGGATTACAAATAATACTATCATTGCAGCGAATTTTCAATAGAAACATTGTGTTAAGATTTTCACTCATGGAACCAAAGCAATGTCTGGTAAACACAATAGTTTGTAAAAGCTTGCAAAGAATGAATCCTCATATATTATTTGGACACATTGCATGATTCATCGAGGAGCTTTAGTTATTGAAGTAGTTAACTATATAGGAACTAGGTCATTAATATCAATCAGACATGGAAGCTTAACATAAATCTTTGTTTTATTCTTCATCCAAAAGAAGTAAAATAGCAGTCATAAGCGTTCGACAAAAATTATTTTTAATGAAGCTTTTTATTTGGTAGATATCTTTAAAAACTCAATACTCATAATTTTTACCCAAAGGGAACACTTTAAAAAAAATTCGATTTCAGTGAAACGAATATTTTTGTAAAAAACAAGTTAACAAAAATTCTTTTATATGTTTCCCACATTGTGTAGAAGTATCCAGGAGTTTCCACTAGAGAATCATAATTATAAGATTGTTATCTTAAAAACCATGGTGAGCCATTTAAAAAACATTTAGTACGAATATCCGACGATAGGTTTTTTGCAGAAGAGGATAGTTTTTTTGCAAAAGAAAATATGAATTTGTATAATTGGATTTTGGTTTGTAATCTATTTGATAGTAAACCTAATGTCCTATCACTGGAAGAATAACAACAACTAACAAACGTCTCGTCCAGCACTTCACTGAAAATGGATTAAATCTTTAACAAATTTCTGGATCGAACTTCCAAATGACCTCTCAGTAATAAAAGCCAAAGCAATATGGATTTTTTCGGTTTTTCCCACGTTCTATCTTTGTAAAACAGAATTTTCTGCTGTTCCTTCGTTAAAATATAAATATAAAAATAGGCTTCAACTAGGAAAAGAACATTTCCATTCTGGAACCCAACTTACAGAGATTCTGTGCCACAAAGCAAGTGCATGTTAGCCATTAGTCCTTGCATTCTAAGAATATTTAAAACTTGTTAGGTTTACGATAAGTTTGTAGTTTAATTTTGACAACAAAAATGTTATAAATCGGTTCTAAAAACTTTTTTTTTCAATTTATTGTACTGTCCTTATCAACTTAAAACACCCCCTGGGGAGCGCACCCCACAGTTTGAGAATCACTGATTTACAGAATGGTTCCCATTTATCTTAAACGTCAACAAAGAAAAGGCGTAACCTTATCAAAAATATGTTTTCGTGAATTTACCATAGCGTAGACAAAATTTCTCTAGAAAAAAAAAACATAATAAAACCTAAGGTTCTTTAATTTTTTACTTTAGAAACATAAATCACTACGATAAATCACTCAATAAGAATTAACGAGTTATATTAAAATTACATCAGAAATCTAGGCGAATAATCGAAGTCGTTCTCGAACGAAAAACTTTTTCTGGAATAAAACTACGTAATATGTAATATATACATATGTGGTCTACTTACAACAGTTAGAATCACGATGATTTAGTTGATAAAACCCAATAGAAAATAATTGCCTATTGCGCATTTGTCATGAGTTAACCACTAATTTGCATATCGAAATCATACGAAATTGCTTTTTGTGGCATTTTAAGCGCTTGCCGTCAATCTAATTTTGCACATTTTCACGGAAAATGTTGAAACTGTGGTTTCCGAGGTAGCTTTAATCCAAAAGCGGTTGTACATGTTACTAATACAGCTATTTTTGCATCAGTGAGTTTAAATACTCAAAGAAGAAAATATCAAATTTACAAATAATCATATGTAACCAGGAACATAATTAACATAATGTTCATGTATCTTTGATAGTTTTAACTTGTTTGTGTAACCGCAGTTCTAAACCCAATGGAATCTAGTATGAAGACGCTGTCGTAACGAAGTTTAATACTGAGAATTTTATTGCAAAAAAAATAACTAGGACTAGCATATAACAAGTAACACACTTTTTTATTTATTAGTGTGTCCATTTAAAATTTTTTTTATTGCATTGTTTTGTCTGTATTAACTTGTAGGCTAAACTCTTTTAATAATATGTGTAGTTAGTCAGCATGTTCCATTTTTAGTCTTATAACAGTTTGTTCTCGATTTTGCAAATACACAAATACACTACTTAATAACTTTTCTAAAAGTTACATCAATTATATTCTTATAGAAAACTTTTCTTTTGTAATGAACCGAGTTAAATCAAACGGTCTCTAGGCTTAATATCGCTTCGGTGGATTCCTAACACTTCAAACTGAAGTCAACACTCCTACGAGACCGCAAATATATCTGCAGCTTTTTCATTTTTAAACAAGAGAAAAAAGAGTTTCTCTTGCACTTCCCATAAAGGAATTTTATCTGATTTTTTCCATTGTTTCAAGCATTGGGCTCTGTAAAATGCTTTTATTTTCATCTGGTCTTGTTCTACATATATACCCTTTATACCCTTGACGTAGTTTTTAGCTTGTATAGTACAGGAATCGTAGGATATTGTTATAAACCGCATTAAATATCAAATATTAACAAACATAATATATATTATGCTGTAATTTAAATTACTTGTATTAACATATAAACGATTAAAAATAATTAATTAAATATATTGACAAATTAGATTTCCAAAAAAATTCAATTGGATCCAAACCTAACTTAATATGTGTCACCAGTGATCAGAACCCATTAGTTTGGTTAGTATCGATAATTCATTTGCATTGAACAACTTGTTTTGACAAGTTTAATTTACAATTCGACACGCTGTGTTGACAAATGTGGAAATAAAAATTTGTGAAGGGAAAACCAGATCCCAATATGTATTTTGGATAAGTACTACAAACGATTTTTTTACAATAAAATATGATCTAATAAAGTAAAATGAGAAGTATCTTTATATAAATTTTAACCATCATAAGATACAAAATTAAATGTTATCAACTAAGTTGATTAGCAAAATTAATCTTTAGGAATAAGGCCACGAGTTAAACGGCAGTTTACTTGATGATTTTCCGTTTGGCAAAAAATTGATCAATCTTAACTTAAACAGTCGGCTTCGTCTGTTCAGCAAAACAATTATTTTCATTATTTTCAAGTTAATAGCTTCTTTAATTACGAAGTTCTGTTTCGGTATCGTTTAAAGTCAAAATTATTATATTTTGTTGAGACAGTTATAAAGTGGATTTTATTCACCTAACCAACTTAACTCAAAATTTACTAAATGTATGATAATGAGGTGTATTATTTATGAAATATTTTACACTTTTAAGGAAAATCATTGTGTGTAGGTATTACAGTAGAGGTCAACTCACTAGTTACTAGTTCTTTTTGATAATAAATTTGCTTATTAGACATAACTTAATACAGATTAATTTGCTCCAATTATAATTAAAGTGATGGAAATTTCAAGAAAAGATAAGATAAGGATCAGTTAATCAATTGAAAATAAATATTTCCTTTATTAAATGAAAATTATAACTGCTCAATATTAAGGTTTAAACCAATTTTCTCAATAACTAAATATTGCTTTCTTCTCGCAATTTTTATTCTAGAATATTCCATTTGATATTTAAGATAACTGGATCACACTAAAAGAGCAGGAATAAATTAGTTGACATGAGTTTAAAAAACAAAATACTTACTAAGCATTTATAGTTTAGTTGTTAGAGCGTTGTCGCTTAGAGGCAAAGGTTGAGGTTTCGAGTCCTGCTGGATGTGACATTTTTTTCATTTCCCCTTAATGTCATTGAAACTATTCTTGTTAGTATACTCGTATGGTAAAGTATAAAAAACTTTCGAAAAAAATTCTCGAAAAGTTGCCTACATTGAAATTTCAGCTCTATGCGATATATAAATATGTGCTTCTTGCTTCTTGAGTAAGTCTTTTTCGATCAGAAACAGACCAGTACGCTTTTAAGGCTCGCGATTTTAAACGACATACAAATTAAAGAAGATGTACGTGTATTTAGTATTGTAATTTTGTTGAAGTATTAACTTGTGAATTACTGTATTACATTCTTACAAATTCTTAAGTATATGCTTTGAATTCTGACTTATAAGCCTTTTTTCACATTCAATACACTTAGTTTTGACTAGCTTCCAAATTTAGATGAGTGCCTTCTAGAAGAGTTTGAGTCGCTTCTGAATAAGTTAAATTTTTGGTTTTTGGCACTCTTTAGTCATTGTACGCCTTCTAAATATTCCAAAAGTATTTTTCTTATTCGAGAGACTCCTCCTGAGAACATTATTAAAGTCTTTTTTCCCGTTGTCGATGGACAGAAAGAGTAAGATTTAGCCTGTGAACTACTACAAGTCTTTCGTTCAACTCAAGAGGCATTTCTAGATACTTCTTTTTTTTAAGCTCTGATATCTAGAGATCTTATATGATCTAAAGTGATCCAGGAAGTTGTTGCTTATTTTACTTGCGATGAAGCTCAAAGTGTATGAGTTCATTTTTAATAAGGGGAAAAGATTTAAGTGATTTTAATTGCTGCTCTCCTTTGCTAGGTCCTATTTTTTTATTCAGTTGCATTAAAAGAGTATTTATAATATTGATGTGCCCCCCTTTAATTGACTTGTTGATCCAATAATGCAATTCTTAACTTTTACATCTTTACTATACGATTAAGATTGGTTGCACACAATTTTAATAATATATGCTGGACTCAGAAATAACTGTAAGTATAATTTTATTTCATTTTTTTTTTAGTTTGAAATATTACATTTAATCTGTACTGTAAACAACAAAGGTCAATCCAAAGTGATTTTATACTTTCCTTAGGTAACCTCATAAATGGATATCGCATTTTTTTTTTATTGATTTTCTTATATTAATATTTACATCTTTTTGTTGCTGG
Source organism: Altica lythri (assembly GCA_964028335.1). Classification (NCBI taxonomy): domain Eukaryota; kingdom Metazoa; phylum Arthropoda; class Insecta; order Coleoptera; family Chrysomelidae; genus Altica; species Altica lythri. Next base: position 19,675,901 of record OZ034802.1, on the reverse strand, counting down.
TTCGTGGTGTTCATAAAAAGAGACGACTTTCATTGGAATAATGTCTATAAAAATAAGAGTCTCAAAAATTTCACAAGTTATTAGTCTTTATGAGTTACGTGTATGAGAACAAAAAAAGAAACAAGTACACGATAAAGCGATATCGTAGTTTAAATAATAGCACGGTTAGATAAAAATTGCATATATTTTGGGCAGAAGAGTTGTTTTTATAATGCCTTCTCTACTATCCATGAAAGAACCAGAGGTCTCGTGCGCAATAGACATTTCACGGTGCAGCGGGGTACGCCATTAAAATACCTAGGTACCTTTAAAATACGTCTAAAATATCCTGTAATCTCTGTGGTATGTAATAATAAAAATAGAATTTATTTTTGCGTTAACCATAATTTCCAATTGTCACTGTCCAGTAACATCTGTAAGGGTGTACGGTTTACGGTTCATTTATGAATATTTTAAATCCAAATACGCGTAACTTAAAAAGTATAGAAGCCCAATATAACCTTAAACAATATTGCGTAAATTAAGTTTTCTAATTACTCTATAAGTATATGAGATTTGTTTACTTTCATGACTGTCATCATGTCAACACAGTACTATCAACAATTATAATATGTAACGTTATAACGTCCTAAAGACGTCGTAATTTCCCTAGCTAGCTAAGTCGTCGGTTACCTTTTAAGAGTATTACCATGCAGTCTCCTCCAACATGTAATTAAGGGCACCAAAATACAACCTCCATAAATTATACTTATAAATGATTTATTACAAATTTAATGATTTCAAAAAACGCAATTAATAAAAATATTGAAAATTAAATATTATAAGTATCAAAGAAAATTAATTATGTTAATTAAAGAATTAATTGTTTTCTTATCTTTTGTATAGGGATGATTTATTCTTGAAATTATTAAAATTCGGGACAAAAATCGCTTCGTTTTTTTCTTAAAATGGATGGAACTTATTCAATCTAGAAATAGTTTACTAACCCAGGTGGACCTCTTCAAATAAATTTGAACAATTTGAACCACTTCCTGTTATTTTTTTATACAGGGTGTCCCAGAATTAACTACGGAAACTTCGTATACGTATTCCTTGATGACAAATAAGTAGGGTCTTTCCTATAAAAAAAATTTTTTTAGAGACTCCTTTCAGAGTTATAACCCTTTAAAGAGGGGTGGTAAAATACGGTTTTAATTTAATATCTTCTGATTGGTCCAAGATAAAAAATTAAAAATTTGGGTGAACATCATTTTTATAAAGACGCATTTCTCCTGCCACCTTTCACCTGCCCTACCCCATTCTAAGGGTGCAAATCAAGGAACCCCTCTTAATTTTTTTTTTGTAACTTTCTTAGCAATTAATATTTGCAATAACAAAAAATTATTTAAGGAAGTTTTGGTTATTTAGAAACTTTTTTGTTCCTTGTCGTTTTTTGCGAAATCGTTTCGGTTTGGAGTAAAAAAATAAAAAGTAGGACCATGTCAATTGAGTATCGTGTATTGCGATCAGGTAGCGCACATTTTACCACCCCTCTTTAAAGGCTTATAACTCTGACAGGAGTCTCTAAAAAAATTTTTTTTATAGGAAAGACCCTACTTATTTGTCATCAAGGAATACGTATACGAAGTTTCCGTAGTTAATTCTGGGACACCCTGTATAAAATCCTATTCCAGTCATTTCTTTAGTTTGAAACATTTTCGAGTCTAATAAATATAAAATTTGATAAAAAAATTAAGATTCAAGGTTCTTAAATCATGCGCATTATTGCTTATTTATAAAATTAAAAATTATAATTATATAAAAACATGTAAAACTAATATCACAATTTACTTGACTAATATTTAAAAAAATACCTTTTTATACTTTAACAAGATAATCATTTGTTTTTATTCAAATTAAGTGCAGTATATAAAGACGCAAAAAATGCAAAACGGGGTGTTTGCTTTTTTATTACTCTATATGTTATATTTGTTAAAATTATACCTGTATAGTCAATTATATTCAGTTAATAGCTGGCTTATCAAATGGTAAAAATCTCGCGTGCTCTTGAAACTAAATAGGTTCTCGACTATTCTACCTGTGTGCGTTTGATATTGATGAAAATCTCAGGAAATCTGACTCTAAAGAGCCGGGAAAGTGTAAAAATATACTATAATTTTAGTTTCCGTGACTATTTTCTGGATGATAAGTAAATCGTTATTTCAAGCAGAGAATATCATCGATATTAGTTATATAACAATACTTATAATATATATATATATATATATATATATATATATATATATATATATATATAGATTTATAATTATTTTTGACCGGATAGTATAAAAGAAAAAATGATTTTTCTTGGGGTTGCGGTCCAAAGGCCTCTAGTGATTAAAACACTATTAAAGGTGTACTCTTTTATTAAAAGTCAATCTTTCGAAACCGTTTGGTTTTTTTCTCAAGACAACTAAAATGTGAACAAAATATTACACAACATTGAACAAAATATAAAATTTTAACTTACTAATAGTTGAGAATTGTAAGAATAAAACCTTAAAAACACGAAGAATAATGAAAAATTTTTTAAAAGATTTTTTTGTATAATTATAGTTAAAAATTTTTTGATTGTTGTAAATTAGATATCGATTGTCATATTTTTGATTTTAATAATGCAAAAATACTTGATGGGGAAAGAAACTATCACAAAAGAGTTTTTCTGGAAATGTTACACATTAGAAATACTTCTAATACAATAAATAAAAAAAGTGAAATTAAAGATCTTAGTAATATATATAGTTATTTGATACAATTATTTAACCAGTAAATCTTTAATATTATTATTATGTTTTTTCAAAATTATTTTATCCCTCTTTTTATTTTTAATTTTTCAATCAAAAAATTTTTACAATTGAATGTGACAATCGATATCTAATTTACATCAATCAAAAAATTTTTGACTATCATTATACAAAAAAATCTTTTAAAAAATTTTTCATTATTCTTCGTGTTTTTAAGGTTTTATTCTTACAATTATCAACTATTAGTAAGTTAAAATTTTATATTTTGTTCAATGTTGTGTAATATTTTGTTCACATTTTAGTTGTCTTGAGAAAGAAACCAAACGGTTTCGAAAGCTTGATTTTTAATAAAAGAGTACACCTTTAATAGTGTTTTAATCACTAGAGGCCTTTGGACCGCAACCCCAAGAAAAATCATTTTTTCTTATATATATATATATATATATATATATATATATATATATATATATATATATATATATATATACAAAGGAAATCAATGGGAAAACAGCTGAATTAATAAAAGCCAAGTGTACTCTTTTTTTCTAAGTCAAATATATTTCGGTATACTTTATACCATCTTCAGTGACAGCTAAAAGAAATTGATGAGATTACAATTTGTGAAAATTCTTAAATGCAAAATAAAACTTACAAAAGTGAGATTACGGCTACATATATGTGACAATTAGGTGTGGAGAAAAAACCTTTACAAAGGGTTCCATAACACTTCAGAATGACGTTAATTATATTCAAACAATATACACTTAATTTCAGAAAGTAAAATGATTTACAAAACTTTAGAAACACTTTAATAAAACAATTATTTAGTTAAAATATAATTACAAAGAACAGGTGCCTCGTGTTACTCAAAAAGTTTAAGGTTAACAATGACAATTAGCAATCAGACAATTGGCATTACTTCAATAACACAGAACAACAACAAAACAAAAATTTGCTAAAAGAACACACCGCAATGTTTTATGATTTTACACAAAACTAAAGACAAAATGAATTTTGACATAATTATGTTGACATTAATTTGAATACAACCTTGAGATAAAAGACATTTCATTACAATAACAAACTCAAACTATTAACAACGAAAAATAACCAGTTGAAAAGACAATACCTATCACAACGAAATTTTTTAATATTTTAAATTATACCTTTGGTGTTAATTAACCTGATTAACGGTTTTCTTATTGTTGAATTCTTTGTCTACATTTAATAGATGTGAGTAAGTTTCACTTAAGTGACTAATATCAGTTTTCTTATTGATAGTATTCTCCGTAACAGAAATGAAAGCCATTTCCAGGAACAGTCTTTTAAAATAGTTATTTTCAATTGTCAATACCTTGGCTTCTGTATAATTCATATCGTGTTTAAGTTGGTTAACATGGATAGCTAAACTACACCTATCAGGATATCTTTTTGTGTCACTCCTATGAGAAACAATACGATCTTTCAACCGTCTAGAAGAGTGTCCAATATATTGTAAATTACAGTTGTTACAAGGAATACTATAAACAATGTTCGACATATTCTCTTTTGGAGTTTTATCCTTAAGTTTTGCAAAAGCTGAATTTATTGTTAAAACTGTTCTATTTGCAAATTTAAAGTTACCCACAGACTTAAATATTCGTGTCAACCCCGGTGTGATATCTTGTATGTACGGTAAAGTGAAAATTTTATTAGAGTTAAGGGTGATATCTGCAATGTCAGTTACCAGACTATGTTCATCAACATTGATGGAAAGGTGATTTAATGGAGTGCTATCACAATTTTCGGAAGATGTGCTAAATAAAACTTTTTTTAAAAGAGCAGGAGGATAGTTATTATCTAGGAAAAGATTATATAAGATTTTAAGGTTTTTTTGGTGTAGTGATTTATCTGCAATTTGTATAACTCTCCATTTCATTTGTTTAATAAGATTAAGTTATATAGAATGTCTGTGGTAAGACAAGTAATTTAGATATCTACCAGACGCCATAGGCTTTCTGTACCAATCTACCAACAACTTATTTTGGGGAGACCGAATCAGTCTAGTATCCAAAAAAGGAACCGAACATGCTTCGTCTTCCAACTCTATTGTAAACTGAATGTGAGAGTCATAATTATTAAAAACAGTTAGTACCACCTCTGTATTATCTTTTGGTATAGCTAGTATTAAATCATCCACATATTTTTTTATAAAAATTAATTTAAATGGTAAATTTGGGATCACTAGCAAATCATCCATTACAAAATTTGCTAAAATAGGGCTCACCTTAGCACCCATAGGAGTTCCCCATTGTTGTTGAAAATTTTATTATCAAAAGAAAAGTAATTAATGTTAAATAAAAAAGAAATTAAGTCTAAAAACATGTTGATGTCCAACTTACAATGACTGCTAATATCACACCAATGTTTTTTTATGGAGTTGATACAAGACTCCAGATAAATATTACTAAACAACGACACCAAATCAAGACTAACAAGAACATGGTCCTCAGGTACCAAATAACCATTAAAAATTTTGTTAACTTCTAACGAATCTTTTATGAAGTAATCATTATTTCGATTGTACGGTAAGGACAAAATATTCGTAACAAAAGAGGCTATGTTTTCTGTAGGGGCATTAATTGTGGACACAATAGGTCTTACTGACAAAGTGGGTTTGTGTATTTTTGGTAAAGAGTAATATTTCGGAATTATACTATTATATACTCTTTACCAAAAATACACAAACCCACTTTGTCAGTAAGACCTATTGTGTCCACAATTAATGCCCCTACAGAAAACATAGCCTCCTTTGTTACGAATATTTTGTCCTTATCGTACAATCGAAATAATGATTACTTCATAAAAGATTCGTTAGAAGTTAACAAAATTTTTAATGGTTATTTGGTACCTGAGGACCATGTTCTTGTTAGTCTTGATGTGGTGTCGTTGTTTAGTAATATTTATCTGGAGTCTTGTATCAACTCCATAAAAAAACATTGGTGTGATATTAGCAGTCATTGTAAGTTGGACATCAACATGTTTTTAGACTTAATTTCTTTTTTATTTAACAACAATTACTTTTCTTTTGATAATAAAATTTTCAAACAACAATGGGGAACTCCTATGGGTGCTAAGGTGAGCCCTATTTTAGCAAATTTTGTAATGGATGATTTGCTAGATGCAGTGATCCCAAATTTACCATTTAAATTAATTTTTATAAAAAAATATGTGGATGATTTAATACTAGCTATACCAAAAGATAATACAGAGGTGGTACTAACTGTTTTTAATAATTATGACTCTCACATTCAGTTTACAATAGAGTTGGAAGACGAAGCATGTTCGGTTCCTTTTTTGGATACTAGACTGATTCGGTCTCCCCAAAATAAGTTGTTGGTAGATTGGTACAGAAAGCCTATGGCGTCTGGTAGATATCTAAATTACTTGTCTTACCACAGACATTCTATAAAACTTAATCTTATTAAACAAATGAAATGGAGAGTTATACAAATTGCAGATAAATCACTACACCAAAAAAACCTTAAAATCTTATACAATCTTTTCCTAGATAATAACTATCCTCCTGCTCTTTTAAAAAAAGTTTTATTTAGCACATCTTCCGAAAATTGTGATAGCACTCCATTAAATCACCTTTCCATCAATGTTGATAAACATAGTCTGGTAACTGACATTGCAGATATCACCCTTAACTCTAATAAAATTTTCACTTTACCGTACATACAAGATATCACACCGGGGTTGACACGAATATTTAAGTCTGTGGGTAACTTTAAATTTGCAAATAGAACAGTTTTAACAATAAATTCAGCTTTTTTAAAACTTAAGGATAAAACTCCAAAAGAGAATATGTCGAACATTGTTTATAGTATTCCTTGTAACAACTGTAATTTACAATATATTGGACACTCTTCTAGACGGTTGAAAGATCGTATTGTTTCTCATAGGAGTGACACAAAAAGATATCCTGATAGGTGTAGTTTAGCTATCCATGTTAACCAACTTAAACACGATATGAATTATACAGAAGCCAAGGTATTGACAATTGAAAATAACTATTTTAAGAGACTGTTCCTGGAAATGGCTTTCATTTCTGTTACGGAGAATACTATCAATAAGAAAACTGATATTAGTCACTTAAGTGAAACTTACTCACATCTATTAAATGTAGACAAAGAATTCAACAATAAGAAAACCGTTAATCAGGTTAATTAACACCGAAGGTATAATTTAAAATATTAAAAAATTTCGTTGTGATAGGTATTGTCTTTTCAACTGGTTATTTTTCGTTGTTAATAGTTTGAGTTTGTTATTGTAATGAAATGTCTTTTATCTCAAGGTTGTATTCAAATTAATGTCAACATAATTATGTCAAAATTCATTTTGTCTTTGGTTTTGTGTAAAATCATAAAACATTGCGGTGTGTTCTTTTAGCAAATTTTTGTTTTGTTGTTGTTCTGTGTTATTGAAGTAATGCCAATTGTCTGATTGCTAATTGTCATTGTTAACCTTAAACTTTTTGAGTAACACGAGGCACCTGTTCTTTGTAATTATATTTTAACTAAATAATTGTTTTATTAAAGTGCTTCTAAAGTTTTGTAAATCATTTTACTTTCTGAAATTAAGTGTATATTGTTTGAATATAATTAACGTCATTCTGAAGTGTTATGGAACCCTTTGTAAAGGTTTTTTCTCCACACCTAATTGTCACATATATGTAGCCGTAATCTCACTTTTGTAAGTTTTATTTTGCATTTAAGAATTTTCACAAATTGTAATCTCATCAATTTCTTTTAGCTGTCACTGAAGATGGTATAAAGTATACCGAAATATATTTGACTTTGAAAAAAAGAGTACACTTGGCTTTTATTAATTCTGCTGCTTTCCCATTGATTTCCTTTGTATCTAACTGATCAGCTGTGATCAATTTTTGAACTATATATATATATATATATATATATATATATATATATATATATATATATATATATATATATATATATATATATATATATATCGATGTTCGTGCTAATCGAAGATGTTGATTCAGAAATGAAGCGTTGAATTGAAGATCTACTTTAATTTTTAACTAAGGCTTTATATCGTTGCGAGTAAAAACATAACCGTCTCGCAATTAAAAATACGTTAGAAAATCTCTGTATGGTTGGACCTGCATACACAATAACACATATATATGTGGACTCTACAAGCAAAAATGTTACAAAGTTGTGTTGCAATTTAAGGTCCTTGGGAACTGTATCTTGTACAAACCAAGCTGTTTTGAAACTTAAATGTTATTTTTAACCCAAATTCTCAAGTTAACTATAAAGAATTCTGTCGTATTTTTTTGTTGTGATAATTAATAAGCGATTATTTTTTAATTTTTGAGATCATCGGAATACTCAAAGGAGCAGTATTGTCCAATATTTACATATGCAAATAGTGAATTACTTTCATAGTGACATTTAGTATGTATAAACAAAATTGATTTTTTTTTCTTTTCGGACTTTCTAACAAACAAAAGACATAAAAAAAATTCGAATTTTTAAAATTCATCAATTCTTACAGGAGTCGACAAGATAAAAATGTTGGTGCAACAATTTAAACGTAAACAAGGTTTTGACACAAAATTTGTAGTGAACAAAATTGTATTCGCAAAATGATATTTTAGGAAAATACTGTTTAATCATAATTTTTTTAACAATGAGTCATAATAATTGTTTTAGTATTGCATAATTTTTAACCCCAAAAACAGCTCTCGGTATTGATGTATTTTATACACCACACTCTTTTCTAAATCAGTGGCTTATGCCGGAGGGTCTTAAGGTTACAATACAAACCCTTTCCTGTCTAGATAAGGAGGAAATATCGCGACTTTCCAGTATCTGCACAACATCCATTATATGTGATAACCCCAACATAGCGTGCAAGTAGGTACTCATCGTGACAAACTACCGGTGTATATAGGTACGGGATCATTCCGTCCCTATCCCCTTTCTATCTTCGATCCTTTTAGTGACCTTGAATAAAAGTCAGCAACGTACAAAAAAGTTGATATAAATAGTATATTGTAAAACTAACTGTAAAACCGCTTAAACACTTCGCCAATATTGTGATAATACAAATTCTGAATATTAGTTGATAGAACTGGTTAATTTGCAAGATACTTTTGAACTCCTAACTTGTTTATTATGTAACTTTACTTACAAAACGATCTTTTTATTGGAAAGATTTTTGATGCGTATATATAGGTATGGTTAAATACTATGTACTGAAAAGATAAATGCTAGTAAAAATGAATATTGGGTAAACATCAAAACTTAACGTTAATAAAGCACATTGAAATTTCTTTCCAAGCTTTTGAAATATATTTTATTTTATTTTTAAAGAGCTACAAGATTTTATTAGTTAGCATAAATCTATCCTAAATTTATACTTAAATCTCGGTGAGGTTATAACAATACTAGCTTTTACCCGCGGCTTTGCCCGCGTGGAGTTTGGACATTCACAAATGATTTAATGACTGTCTATTTTACATATGATATAAAAATTTAATTTTAATCATTCTGTAGGATTATATAGCTCTACTTTCATCCGCGTGTTTATAAAGATATGCATAACTATTAAGTTGTTTAACGCAAATTATTTGAATTTTCCAGTCACTTGAAATGCTTATCAAAATGCTATTTCAATAAATGGAACTTTTTATAACTACTATTCAATAAAATTTAATAGTTATTATTTGGATAATTTTATATTTAAAGGAAAACCGAAAAAAGGTAATGACTCCACTTAGCTCCGACGGAAAATATATGTGATAATTTTATTTTTTCTGAAATATAAAATTATCACAACAAAATAGCATTGTAAATGATTAAATTAAAAAAACATTTATGTCTGGTTCTTCAGAAGTATCCGTAGGTACTTGTATTAAATTGCGACAGTAAAAAATAAACTTATTGCATTTTCTTTCGGAGAAGAGCTGTTAATAATATTCTACGATAAATTTAAATCATAATCTACTGAGTCGGGAGCAGGTTGCAGCAACTCAGCTCTGCAAGAGCTTAGAGTTGTCATACTTGCTATTGCACCAACATTCGATATTTTAGTTGAATTAATGGGAATCAATACGTCAAAATGTCCTTAGTTAAAATGTCCGTTAAAACGCGTTCTTTTTATTTCTTGTATCGACTCTCCAAATCTGGCAATAAGTCTGCTACCTTGAAACAGTTGGAATTCAAATGGAAATATTTCTCCAGCTGCTTTCAGTTCAGAAGTTGTGCCATAAGTATACAACCTACCCATATCGGCTACATAAAGGCGTTTTGTATCGTAAGGGATCGCGGATCGGTCCATATACTTCGGGAGCCCAGACGGTTTTCGTAGCCGTTAAAGAGACAAGGCTCCACCAAAGTTTTTTCTATGTATTTTGACCCACTGATTACAAATATCAAGGGTGGATTCCCGAGAAATGGTTAGGAAATTTGTTATTAACAAATAATTTGTTACTTATAAATTTTTTTTTTTCGCAAAACAATAAATATTACCGTAATCCTTGACTGATTTTAAGCAAAAAAGCTTCCTATGTATTTTTTCATCAGACGCACTGTTTTCAAATTAAAAATTATTGTTAAACATTCGAAAAATAGCATTTTTCTACAAGCATGCGTAACACAACACTTTCCCGCACGCATTTCAATTCAGAAAATATCTCTTTCCCGCACTCCGTGCGGGAAATACTTTTTCCCGCACAGCGTGCGGGAAAGAATTTTTCCCGCACGCATTTTTTTTTTATTAATTAGAGATGTTTGCCGATAACCTTTTTGACAAATTATTGTATTATTATCTTTATCTTGTTGGACTACATACAAATAGTAAAAAAAATTTAGATTTTACATGAAAATAGGGGTTTTTAAAATGTTTGTTTTTAAAAATTTTTTAAAAAATCATAATTTATTAAATCACCCCTGTTAACCTTACTCAAAGCAACAACAAACTCACCTGTTTAAGTAGGGTTGCTATAGCTACATTCGTGTATTTATTGACACTATGAAAGATTTAATTGTCACAATCGCATCTTTTCAAATATCTAAATAATTTTCGAGGTGATTTTGCTTGTAGAAAAAATATTGATCCTAACTCTTGCGGAAATTAACTTTCCCGCACTTAACTGCTTGCCCGAACTCCGCTTCGCGTCGTTCGGGCATCGGCAGTTCACGTGCGGGAAAGTATAACTTTCCGCACTTGTTAGGATAATAACTATTTTGACATTTTTCAAATTTGCCTAACTTTTTATATAATTAATATTCTTTAACTCTGCGATCACAATTTAACACTTAAGATCATAAAGTATAAGATGAAACTGTTTGCAATACGAAAATACAATTTTTTTGATACTTTTTAACGCTATAAACAATTTGCATTTAATCTTCTGTAATTTACGACGTATGAAGGATATATGCATATTGTTTATAGCGTTAAAAAGTAATAAAATTATTGCATTTTCGTATTGCAACCGATTTCATCTCATACTTTATGATCTTAAGTGTCGAATAGTCATCTCAGAGTTTTTCAAATGATTAAGGATTTTTAAATTGAAAAATACATAAGAAGGAATCATTCAAGGATTACGGTAATATTTCTTGTTTTGCGACATTTTTGTTATAAAATCTCGCAACAATATTTTTTAACTCTGCGATGACTCTTTGACACTTAAGATCATAAAGTATGAGATGAAACCGGTTGCAATACGAAAATACAATCTTTTTGTTACTTTTTAACGCTATATAGGGCACCCTGGAGACTTAAGCAAAAGGTTTTAGTAGGATTTAACAAAGGATTTCCCATAAGTAACTAAGTTAACCATGTTAAGTAAATCTTTTTATCCAGTAACTGTTTTGAAAATAGACTATTAATAAAATATAAATATAAGAAAATCAAAAATGCAACGATCATTTTTTATATTGAGTTATCAAAATAATATGGCTGAAATTGAATTTATCACCACGAAAAAGGGTAAACCATTGATTATAATTGGTGGTTGTCAATACCGAATAGTACGCGATATACACGGCTTATTTACCTGGTTATGTGTTAATGAAAAAAAGCAAAGATGTAAAGGATCCATTAAGACACGAGATGGTAATTTGGTTGAAAACAGTGAAAAACCACATACGTGTCCATCACAGGGTGCAATTTCAATTTTTATTTCATGCAGTGTCTCTGGAGAAAAATTCAAGAGATTGGGCTAACTAGAGAGAATACAGACAATGAAGAAATAATAAGATTTTGTAGAATGTGTGGGGCTCTGTCTTTAATTCCATTGGAAAAAGTAGAGGATTGTTGGTTGACTATTGTTGCAGAACCACCGAAGTCAGATAGGCTACGTCAGTTTGCAGATTATTTTGTCGACCAGTGGCTTGACAACAATAAAATGAACATCGATGTTTGGAACGTATCAAAACAACGTCACAGAACAAATAATGTTGTTGAAGGCTGGCATCAGCGTTTAAATCACTTTATCGGAAGAAATATGCCATATATTTATTTTTTGATAGGGAAATTGAGGGAGGAAGCAATCCATTCATCGTTTATTCTTAAACAAATGCGGAGTTCCTCAAAACAAGAGAAAAAAAAATTCAAAAACTTGGACGAGAAAGTTAATTTAGCTCTAAATAATCTAGAACAATATGGAAATATTTAGAATTTTCTTCGATTCTTAAGTTAAGGTCAAAAATTCGAGTAATATATTTTTGTTTTTTCTATTTAAATCAATAAATTACATGTTATCTTTCAAGATGTTTATATTTTTTTTCGGTATTTTAAAAATTTACAAATAATTAGACTGACCTTTTCAGATTATTGGTATTAATAGTTTTTGAAGTAAAACTTCTTTAGCGAGACTAGGAGTAAAAAAGTCATTCTAACGAACGTGACGTCATTCTAATAACAGAAACCGGAAACAAAACCTAATTACAAAATACCTGACACGATTTTTCATGGGCGCCGGCAGCAGGGTGCAAGAGGGTGCGCTTGCACCCCCCTGCTATGGAAAAAAATACCTGAATTTACCAGAAAATTATATATTTTTTAATTTTTTTTATTAAATTATTGTTTGAATAAAAACTAAAGGCGTCGCGGTTGCTGTCCAAATCATTCTACATTCTATATATATTAGATCATAATAGTGTGTAGATGAAAATAATCCTGGCGGCGCTCATGCGACTCTGCCTACTATATTAAATAAAATTAAATCTGTGAATCTGTGAATTGACAGCTTGTTATCTTGTCAACCAAAATACATTGCTAGTAGTTTTTTGTGTATAAAGTGTTTGTATTAAATATGAATAAACAAAGTGGATTTATTAATGAAGAAAGTGATAAAAAAATATTGAATAAAAATAGTGAGTACCTATAATCTATATGCATACATTTTATTTTTGGTGTGTAATTACACTATTTATACCTTATTATTTATACATTGCTATTTTCGTTTTATAGACTTAAAGAGCTAAAAAGAAAAAGAAATTGTGAACGTCAAAGGGCATATTATAAGCGCCAGAAAGATTTGAAGAAAAATGACAAAAATTAAAAAATGACGAGACAGCCACATTCATTATGATTTGATTAAGTAAGTTTATATACATACATATTATGATAGTAAATAATTGTTTATACGGAATCTTTACGTTGAGTAAAGAAGCATGTTGCACGTTTTTGTTCATAAAATAATAATATTCGAAATATTTTAACACTTTCTTATACTTATTTTAGGTTTGGTTAGGTAGCCATAAAGGCCATAAAACCACTAGTCAGGATCCTTCGTAGACGTGAAGGAAACAAACTTAACTAAGGATTTTAAATTTTATGGAATATGCTATAAAATGATACAAAATGAAATGGTTATCTAACTATCGAAGGCTCTTGTGTTGTGATGTATTACAATAAGGTAGATACAGCTACAAAATCACACATTCTAAACGTAAGGTGTGTATATTTTTAATATTGTTTACCTATTATTGAAGCAAAACTTCTTTAGTTGCGACTAGGGGTTACTCTAACGTTAGATTCTAACGGAAAAATCCGATGGAAGTAACTGTGTAATTTCAGCTATGGGAGGAGCTTACATTTTCAAAATTTATTTATGAAATTTTCAAACGGTTTCAAATACATTAATGGTATTTAGAGAGTAAAATCTATGTTTCACATTTTAGTTATCATAAACCTATTATTTCATATATAAAAAAAATAATGATAACTTTCAAATTCCTATTTCTAATGAATAATATAAATATAACATCTCATTTTTTTGTAAAGTATATAGGCAATAAATATGATTGAATTGTAATTAAATATTTATTTTCCGATACGTACGTCAACAAGTTTTACTTCAATCGCGCGTAAAGGTTACACGCACACTCTTTTTTTTTTGTTACAATAAGGAATAAAATATTTAATATAAAAAAGTACATTAAATAAAAATAACCAAAATAAATACAGTTGTTAGTGAATCCCAAACATACCTGCAAAGGGTTGTTCGTAAATCCCACGGTTCGCAAATCCCACGTTCGCAAAACCCACGCCACCGAGATACGATAATGAGTGAACTTTCGCTTTTATTTATATTTTAAGGTCAGGGGTGCCCAAAACGAAAAACTGTAGTGAAATTTTCCCGAAGTCGTGACCTGCGAACCAGCTGAATAGTGGATATAAATCTACTAAAATCTTGGTCCATTTCCCTGACGACAGCACTATTTTTAAAATTCACATTACTTTGTACGTGCCTATTGAAAAGTACTTTCTGTGCCATAAACTATGTTTAAAATAGAAACAAAAAGAGTTTAATTTACGAGTAGCAATAACTAGAATTGTTGTGGATTTTTGGAAATATATTGTGTAAAGAAATATCTTTTAAATAAATAGTGGAAATTTTATTAAAATTAATTAAATTAATAATAATGTTCGCCTACAGAAACTTGCGAGTAGGCCAATTTAGAGTATGAAAAATAAAGATTTATTTATAGTCAGTACATTATGGTATAAAAAAGCAATTTACATTAAAATGCATAAAAAATATTCAATATTTTCGACAAAAAACCCAAAATTAACTTTGTTAAGTTGGAACCACGTGACCATATATGGTTTTAATTGGCTTACTTTACTGTGACGTCAGTCGTTTGTAAAGAATTTTACTTGATATAATAATAAAATCTAAATAAATAAATCATCAAAATGTTTTGCTCTCCTACTGTGTTAAAATAAAAACCATATATAAAAAACACACAAATAAAAAAGGAAAATTCAATCATTTACAGACAAACCTCCATGCTAAAAATAACAAAATAATAAGTTTTATGGTGTAAATGTATATATTTTTATGTATTTTAATAGTGATGTACCTGAATTTTAAAATGTTTTATTAGTGTTATGTTGTCAAACGGAATTCGTCGCTTCTCTTATAACCTCACGATTAGTAAGTCATCACATTTGTAACAATATTTCTTTATTTTATAAAAATTGTTCTTCACCACAGATGTCCTGAAGAAGAATTAAATAAATTCGAAAGCTTGACTGAAATCAAAGAGTTTTCTTTACTTACCTTGGCCAAACGTTGACTGCAACTCCACGATTGACTTCACGTTATATTAAACCAGTCACTATACCATTATTCGTATTATATATATATATGTTACGGTCAATGAAGATAATTGTGCATTCTCGTTAATGGCCAGCCATTAAAGTGAATGCCCATTTCTGCATGCCAATAACGTTAAAGACCGGGCATTCTCGTAACAGCCCGTTGTTAACGGCCAATGTTGTTAATGTTTCTCATATCAACATCTTTGGCCGGTCAATAACGAGAATGACCAAAAACTGCTGGTCAATGTTGTCATCAATCAAAGTGATGATTATTGAAACTAGGCAATATGAGGTAATTATCGACAGTTGGGGCTCCAGACAAAAATCGCTCCAAAATTTATTTTTTTTAAAAAAAAAAAAAACCTCAAAAACCCTCAACTCACGTTAACCAAACCTAACCTTATCTAACCTAGGTTAGGTAATTTAACCTAGGTTAGATTAGGTTAGGTTTGGTTATACCGGAAAGGAGGGTTTTTGAGTTTTTTTTTTGTCTCCCCCGTCTTATATTACCTCATTCTACCCTACAGTAGCGATTTTAGGGGGTGAAAAATTTTTGGGAGCGATTTTTGTCTGGAGCTCCAATATGTTAGTTTTAGTTTGGTTATGTTACTTTTAATGCTTTCACGTCATCATATATTCACATCGTTGGCCGCTGCTTAATGGGCAATGACGTTATCGCCCGGACAATGTTGTTAACTGTTCGCTTGAATTTTAAATTATCAACATTGTCAAAATTACATGGCCATTCATGTTATTGGCCGGTCATTGACGTGAATGTCTAATAAGAATGATCATTCACGTTATGGACCGGGTATTCACGTTATTGGCCAGATTAACGTCATTACCCGTAACATATGTATATATATATATATATATATATATATATATATATATATATATATATATATATATATATATATATTAAATCAGTCATTTTATAAAGTTATTTAAGATATATTTTTTAATTCTGATAAACACTGGCCAAGTCAAATCTAGCCTTCTTTAAGATCTCACATTTTTAAATAACAACAATTATTATAGGTATTTAATAAAGCAAAGAAATAGAGTTTAATATTTGTTCATAATGTTATTTTGTTCCTATAAATACATATTTGGATTTTGCATATAACTTGGCACTCATTTAGATCTCCATTCTTTTTGCGGCGAAGCCCACAGCCAAGCATAATTTTTGTATTGAACTTGGCTCTCCTTTTTACATTTATGTTTTTAGTGGGATATCATTACTTTTTGTAAAGAAAACTAGGCAGGTATTAAGATTTAATGTTTTTTCTTGCGTTTCCGCTGCATGGTTATATTTTTTAAGCTATTGTCTACATTCTCTGCTTCCTGTTTATAATTAAATTAGCTCCGGGCGATATAACGATCTCAGGCGGTTATATTCTACTATTGAACTATCTTGTGTCTTAATTTGACTAGGGTCTAGATTAATAAGGTGTACTCCGTCTAGTGTTTTAACTCTGGAGAGCGTAACGTAGGCCTGTCCTCTGCTATATAAAAATCGAAGTGTCTATGTCAAGAAGAGCGCTGTCCAGACTAAGTCCTTGTGATTTGTGGATGGTAATAGCGTAAGCCAAGCAATTGGGTTTTTGAAAAAAAAGTTTTTGTGATAAATGGAAAGATCATATATAAGTTTTATAGAAAAACTATTTTTTTATTTTTTTTTTCGCAATAATTCAAAAGTTATTTCAAAATAAAAATTATTTTTTGAATCCGGTACCGAAGACACGCCGACAGCTCCCGAACAAACCTGAGCGCATTTAATATAGAAATAATAAGTAAAGTGTTTTGATCTATTTAATTTTGTTGTCATTGTTAAATATTCAAATTTATATTGAAAATGTCGAACCTCAAAAGTTATCGTTCTTGTTTTGTACCATTATGTACGAGTATTACAAAAACAACTCCTGACAAAATGTTTTTAAATGTTCCCCAAGATCTCGACTGCAAGCTGACGTGGAACTCACACATAGAAAGCAGAGTTAAAAAAGCATTTATATCTTATGAGCAATGCCGCCGAACCATAGGACAGACCTGGGGATTATCCCCCAACGTCACCATGTGGATCTACACGGCAATCATAAGACCTATGCTAACATATGGTGCAGTCGTGTGGTGGCCTAAAGTGAAACAAACGACAGCTATCAAAAAATTAAACCAAATTCAAAGATCAGCATGCCTTCTCGTAACAGGAGCTATGCGAAGCACACCGACCAGCGCAATGGAAGTCATACTTGGTCTCACCCCCCTTGATATATTTGTTAAGAAGGTCGCATTGATGACTATGGTACGCTTTCGCACGGTTGGTATCGAACCCACTGTAGGGACTGGCACCTATAGGGATAGTCTGTGGAGGGAATCGATAAAAGTGATACCACTCTTACAGTCAGTCACGGATGCCGTCGCACCAAGATTTGTCTTTAACAAACCCTACAAAATATTGTAACGAGCGAGACTTCCCTAGTACGCTCCTGTCGCCCTGATAGCGCTAGGTAAACAACTGATTTCCGGAAGTCTAGTAACCGCGCACGCGATCGAGAATATTCCTTTTCTTCTACGCGCGTCGAGAAATTGTTACCGAAAGACGTTCTGGAAGCGGTGAACAGGTATATAAGCGGAGAGCCACGACCCACGGGGAAGTTGAAAAGTTACAGCGACAGTCTAAATATTTGAACGATCTACGAGCTGCGAAGTGTAAATAAATAAGTGAATATAAATCGGAGTTAATTGTTGTACTTAAATTAGTGTGTAGTGTTATAGTTAGTTTAGTTATTTAGTTATAATTCGTTTAGTTTATAGTGTGTGTAAATAAATTAGACATTTTCGTTCAGCAGTGATTTTATTTGAACCCCTTGAACGTTACAATTGGTGTCAGGTGTGGGGTCAATTAAACTGCTGTGTTAATTTAAATTGTGGACTTCATTATTGAATATTTTGTATGCCAGTAACGAGATCACAGACGAAGAAAATGGATCAGGCGACAATGGAATTTTTCAAGCAAGCCCTTGAACAAATGACCCAGAAAATGGAGAATAAAATGGAAGAAAACACCCAGAAAATGAAGAATAAAATGGAAGAAAATACTAGAAAGATAATGGAAGAAAACACCCAGAAAATGGAGAATAAAATGGAAGAAAATACTAGAAAGATAATGGATGAGAATACCCAGAAAATGGAGAATAAAATGGAAGAAAACACTAAGAAAATGGGAGATAAATTGACATTGTTTAAAAATGAGTTAAAGAATAATTACTCCAAACTGGAAAATAAGATTGGAAGCGTAAAAGACGAAATTGGAAGCGTAAAAGACCAAATGGGAAACGTAAAAGACAAACTGGGGAACGTGAACGATAAAATTGGAAAATTTGAAGACAGGGTTGAAAACATTGAAGGCAGATTGGTTAATATGGAGGAAGAAATGCAGGTAAAATTGGAAGAACAGGTGAAAACCATGGAAGAGCGATTGAGTAAGAACTTCAGCAAATATTGTTCGGTTAAGCTGGGAGAACGGGGTGAGCCAGGCCGAACAAAGATCAAACCTCCAACTTTTGATGGCAAAACACCCTGGAGCACATACCAGAAACAATTTCAAGCAGCAGCCAACGCCAACTGCTGGGACGATGAAGAGAAAGCAACTGCTTTAATTGTTGCATTAAGAGGGGACGCACTGAATATTCTTCAGACCATTCCTGTAAGTCAACAAGGTGATTATAAGACTCTGACAAGTAGACTGCGAATTAGATATGGTGATGCACATCTCCAACAAGTGTATCACGCACAAATCAAGAGTCGCCATCAGAAGAGTGCAAAAACCTTGCAGGAATTCGAAGCAGACATAGCAAGGTTGGTAAGGCTGGCCTATCCTTCAGCACCGGACAGCTTCCTAGAACAACTTGCTGTCCAGACCTTCGTCGATGGGTTGAGAGACACGGAGACTCAGCAGACGTTGCGGTTGGCCCGGCCCAAAACCTTAGATGACGCCCTGGCCCATGCCCTAGAATTTGAAGCTGCTAAACAAGCTTCGCACAGAGGACAGAGCAAAGTGAGACAGCTTGATGATTCGCCAGTCTGCGACGAGAGTATTGAAGACGTAGTTCGCCGAGTTCTCCAGGAGAAACGTAATGGTGGACCAAGATGCTGGAACTGCGGCGAAAGAGGACACATTCGGCGTAACTGCAAGAAGCCGGTTAAACCACAACGCCAAGAACAGGAAAACTAAAGTGGGTTGGCAAAAAGGGGCATAAACCGACCCGCCACGACAATGCCCCTGAAGTTGTAATTCAGGCCATCTCTTCAAGTGTTTATGTCGACGGTAAAATTAATGAGAGGTCCGTAAAAATGTTAGTCGACACTGGCGCAACCCGAACTATAGTTAAGCCGAGTGTAGTTGAAGGAAATGGAAAAACCTTACCAGCGATGGTTTGTTTACGGACTGCAACTGGTGAAGAAGAGGATCGTCATCAACATTGGGGACAGGTTTTTCGAACATGAGGTGCTGGTGGCAGATATCATGGAGGAAGTCATCTTGGGAATGGATGTCATTAAGGGTTATGGCTTCCAGATGGACATGAGAAACGATGTTCTGAGGATCGGAAGTCTGGAAATTCCATTCCTGGGATGTGAAGATATCACGACTCGAGTCTTACTCAGCGAAGATGTTCACCTACGTGGACAGGCGGAAACCATAGTGAAGGGGTATTTAGATAGAGACCTTCGAGATGGCTGTATAAGACTCGTCGAATCAGCCAGTGAGAGTAACCTCGGAAAAGGACTGCTAGTCGGAAAAACCTTGGTGAGAGGCAGAAACGAAGTTCCAGTGAGAATGTTGAACACCAACATGTACCCTGTGATTTTGAAAAAAGGTACGATCCTGGGAGAAAGCTGTTCCGTGCTTTGTGTGACAGGAAGCGTTCAGGATGTGAAGAACCCGCTACCAAGAAACGAGAAGAGTTCGAAAAAATTATTTGAGACATTGGTTTCTTCCTGCACAGAACTTGCACCAGAACATATTAGCAAGGTGAAGAAACTGATTCATGAATACAGTGACGTTTTTGCTATGGACAACACTCAGATGGGTAGGACGAATGTTGTGAACCATTCTATCAATACCGGAAGTTCAGATCCAATTCGCCAACAACCGCGAAGGCTTCCCATAGCAAAGAGAAAAGAAGCAGAAAATATAATCAAGGACATGCACGAACAAGGAATAATAGAGCAATCTGATAGTCCTTGGTCATCACCTGTGGTTTTGGTGAAGAAGAAAGATGGCAGCACCAGATTTTGTGTCGACTATCGTCGTCTGAACGAAGTCACCAAGAAGGATTGCTACCCCATTCCAAGGATTGACGACACTTTGGACACGCTTTCTGGCTCGAAATGGTTCTCCACGCTGGATTAGAAGAGTGGATATTGGCAGGTGGAATTGGATCCCAAAGACAAAGAGAAAACAGCTTTTACTATTGGGACAGGATTGTGGCAGTTCACAGTAATGCCATTTTGTCTTTGTAACGCACCTGCAACTTTCGAGCGATTAATGGAAACCATTCTTCGAGGATTGTCATGGAAGACGTGCCTAGTTTATTTGGACGATGTCATAGTATTTGGCCGGACATTCGACGAACACCTGGAGAATCTAAGAGACGTCCTTGAGAGGCTACGCACTGCAAATTTAAAACTCAGTCCAAAGAAATGCCACCTCTTCAGGAAAGAAGTGAAATATCTAGGACATGTAGTATCTGCAAATGGCATCAGTGCTGACCCAGATAAAGTCAAGGTTGTACGAGAGTGGCCAGTACCACGGGACAAGCACCAAGTAAGAAGTTTTCTTGGCTTGTGTACGTACTACAGAAAGTTCGTCTTTGGATTTGCTGACATCGCGAAGCCTCTAACAAGACTGACGGAAGATGGAAGGGACTTCAAATGGGATACCGAATGCGAGGATGCCGTCAATCGACTAAAGCAAGCACTAACAACAGCTCCTATATTAAGTTATCCTCAGACCAGTGGAAGGTTTATATTGGACACGGACGCAAGCAACACGGCCATAGGAGGCATATTATCCCAAATTCAGAATGGCCAAGAAAAAGTTATAGGATATTTCAGCAAGGTCCTGTCGAAGCCTAAGCGTAACTATTGTGTTACGAGGAGAGAACTTCTCGCCGCAGTCAAGTCCATGGAACATTTCTATAAATACTTGTACGGTCGCGAATTCCTTCTAAGAACAGATCATGCTGCTCTGAAGTGGCTTCTACAATTTAAGAACCCAGAAGGTCAGGTTGCGAGATGGATAGAAAGGCTGCAGGAATATCATTTTTCTGTGGAACACCGGGCCGGAAAGTCACATGGCAACGCTGACGCATTATCTAGGAGACCTTGTCCTTCCGACTGCAAACACTGCAGCAAAGCAGAAGAGAAGGAATTCTGTTTAAGAACAACCGTAGTAGATCTGGATTGGCTGCCAGAATCCCTGAAGCGAGACCAAGAAGGTGACACCGAACTAAAGATGTTGCTTGACTGGAAAGCAAAAGGACAGAGACCAAGATGGGAAGAAGTGAGTCATCTGAGTCCTAGGGTCAAGTCCTACTGGGCGCAGTGGGACTCCATCATTTTAGAGGATGGATTGTTGAAGAGGTCCGTCGAGAATGACGAGGGTACTGCAGCTAGGACTCAGCTGATAATTCCCCGGAGTCGGACGACAGAAGTATTGGAGAAACTTCATAATGGAACCTCCGGTGGACACTTCGGCATCAAGAAAACGTTGGAAAAGATCAGAGAACGTTTTTACTGGGTCAACTGCAAAGAAGACGTCAAGGACTGGTGCCGAAAATGTAGACTTTGTGCTTCAACGAATGGCCCAAGAGGAAAACGACGAGCGCCAGTGAATCAGTATAACGTAGGCAGTCCTATGGAAAGAGTTGCTATAGACATCGCAGGCCCATTCCCAGAGACCGACGATGGGAACAAGTACATATTGGTGGCGTCGGATTACTTTACCAAATAGGTTGAAGCACATGCCATCCCAAACCAAGAGGCCTCGACAGTGGCAGACGTGCTGATAAAAGAGATGTTTAGTCGGTTTGGAGTGCCACTGGAGCTACATTCTGATCAGGGACGAAATTTCGTGTCTGGCCTATTCCAGAGCATTTGTGAAATACTCGGAGTCAAGAAGACCAGGACAACACCTCTTCACCCACAGTCAGATGGCCTAGTCGAAAGAATGAATAAAACTGTGGGAAAATATTTGGCTAAAGTGGTCTCTGACCATCAAAGAGACTGGGACCGGTACCTTCATCTGTTCACCATGGCCTACAGATCAGCCGTGCAAGAGTCTACTAGAGAGACACCAGCTTGTGTCATGTTCGGCCGGGAAATAAGATTACCCTGTGACCTAGAGTTTATATGTAAGCCCGGAACAGAGATAGCTGGTGAGGACTACGTAAGCACATTGAGGGGCAGGCTACACTACATTCATGAGAAGGTCCGACAAAACATACAAGTAGCTAGTGACCGAATGAAGACCCGCTATCACAGCAAAGCTACAGAAGGTGGTTTCAACGCTGGAGATTTGGTCTGGCTGTACAATCCCCAGAAGAAGAGAGGATTATCACCTAAGCTACAGAGGAGTTGGGAGGGTCCATACAGAGTGGTAAAGAGGATCAATGATGTAGTGTACCGTATACAAAAACTACCAAGGGGCAAGAGGCGCGTGGTCCATGCAAATCGGTTGGCGAAATACGAGGCGGACTACGACGAATAAGACGAGATCCATCTGAGAAGGACGACCAGCCCAGAGCATGTTGAGATGAGTTTCGACCAATTCATGGAGAACTATGGTGGAACTGGGAAGGCACGATTCGGAGTTACCACCGAGCAGCAGCAGGACCTCTTCTCTGTGCCTGGAGATTATTCCCTAGCCCATTGTGTCGCTGAAGATCTGCGTATGTCCAGAGGAATAGCATTAGTCTTCAGGAAGAAGTTTGGCCGTGTATCTGAGCTCTTCAGACAACAGCCCCATCCCGGAAAAATTCTAAGTCTCAGTGACGGTCATCGTCACCTCTTCTACATGGTGACTAAGAGGTTTTCCGATCAAAAGCCCAGCTATAGAAGTATGTGGAATACCCTGCTGGACCTAAGAGACGAACTCACCAGGTTGGAAGTGAAGAAGCTGGCTGTTCCTAAGTTGGGTTGTGGTCTAGACCAACTGAACTGGAGAGTCGTCCGGAACATGCTCGAGGTGCTTTTCCATAAGACAGGAATAGAGATACGCGTGTGCATTTTCAACCCGAGCGGAAACACAATAAAGGAGAAGACTGTGGATTGCTATTTCGAAAAGCAAGGGAGCTGCAGAAAGGGAGATGCCTGTAGGTTCAGACATACCAACCAAGGTGTTCGGGGACCGAACGTCTTAAGGAGGGGGCAGTGTAACGAGCGAGACTTGCCTAGTACGCTCCTGTCGTCCTGATAGCGCTAGGTAAACAACTGATTCCCGGAAGTCTAGTAACCGCGCGTACGATCGAGAATATTCCTTTTCTTCTACGCGCGTCGAGAAATTGTTACCGAAAGACGTTCTGGAAGCGGTGAACAGGAATATAAGCGGAGAGCCACGACCCACGGGGAAGTTGAAAAGTTACAGCGACAGTCTAAATATTCGAGCGATCTACGAGCTGCGAAGTGTAAACAAATAAGTGAATATAAATCGGAGTTAATTGTTGTACATAAATTAGTGTGTAGTATTATAGTTAGTTTAGTTATTTAGTTATAATTCGTTTAGTTTATAGTGTGTGTAAATAAATTAGACATTTTCGTTCAGCAGTGATTTTATTTGAACCCCTTGAACGTAACAATATTAACAAACAAGACAGCAGACCCCAACGTAGTGAACGCTCTGAGCGTATATACGGATGGATCAAAAACAAAGCAAGGTGTGGGATGTGGAATTTGCTCTAGATGCTTAAGCCTAAAAACAAAATGGGCTATGGATGGCTTGTCAAGTGTGGTTCAATCAGAACTCACAGACATAACCATAGCTGCAAAAGAATTAATCAATAGGAACATCACAGGCCGGAATATAAATATATATACAGACTGCCGACAAGCACTACTGACCTTGAATAGACCACGTTTCACTTCAAGTTTAGTACTAGAATGCCACCAACCTCTAACTGAGGCCAGCCAGAATAACGTGGTCACTTTCAGCTGGATCAAAGGACATGGGAACTCTAAAGGCAACCGCATTGCGAACAATTTAGCAAAGAGGGCTGCGGGCTACAGATATGTTAGCCCTCGCCCGTCTACCAAGCTAACATTGTCCGCAGTCATGGACCTTATTAAACAGCACACTCACCAAAAATTTATACAGTGCTGGGATGAAACTACAAACTGTAGACTGGCCAGAGAGTTATTACCTCATCCTGGCGAGGAAACAGCAAAAAAATTTAAGGCACTGACCAGACAAAATCTCCGAACAGCTGTGGGAATCCTGACAGGTCACTGCCAATTGCGACAACATCTCTTTAGGATGAAACTAACAGAATCGCCGCTATGCAGAGGCTGCGAACAAGAAGAGGAAACAGTAGAACACATTATGTATGACTGCTCTGCTTTTTCTGAAATCAGGAGATCCGTGTTGGGCGAGTATTGGCTTACACCAGCCGATGTCAGGGAGATCCCCCTCGGAAGCCTCATCACCTATTTTAAATCAATAGGCCTGGTGACATCCTGAGGTGAGGATATCCCTACACACGGGAGGATGCACAATGGGTCATATGTGGGCTCAGTGCTGGTTGAGCACTAGCTCGCCCCTCCCAAATTTCCAGATCCAGGAGTTCCCCAAGATGACAAACGTCGAAATAAATGGTTTCAAGCAGTGCACCGTGATAATCCCAAAACAAAATCGAATTTTTAACTTCCCGCTAAAAAAAATTAAAAAAAAATTTTAAATCGGGAAGTTATTGGTTTCACCCCGTTTTTCGAAAATCGGATCTCAACGTTTTGAGGTCTTAGGAACCTCCCCTGACTATTTGTACGAGGGTGTCTGTATGTCTGTATGTACGTGTGGATGTGTGTGTGTGTGTGTGTGTGTGTGTGTGTGTGTGTGTGTGTGTGTGTGTGTGTGTGTGTGTGTGTGTGTGTGTGTGTGTGTGTGGATGTATGTAAACCTCTTATAACTTTTGAACTGCTTGACCGATCGGAATAAAATAAAAAGCATTCCAAAGAGTTCCATCTAACTTAGATTCCCTGTTTGAACCGGTAGATTTCGAGAAATTTCAAAATAACCGAAAAAAACAATTGGTAAAAATGATGTTTTTTGGGCATATCTTTTTGGATATTGCATCGATTAATTTCATAACCTAAGCAGCTCTCAAGCTTAAAAAGCCACATCGAATGTCGTTTTGCAATCTAAAATCGGTTGATTCGTTCGTGAGATATCGTTGTCGAAAAATTTCAAAAAAAGTGTTATTTTTCAATAACTTAGAGATTTTTTGACTAACCGATTTTGCACTTCCGGTAACGTTTTTAGGTCTCAAAAAACTGCGTCGAATGCCATCCTGAACATCAAAATCGAATAAGGCGTTAAAAAGTTATGGCTTTTTAAACATTTCAAAAAAAGTCAAACACGTCAAAATACGTCACGTTACTTTGCGGTTAAAACTAGCGGGAAGTTGCAAGAATGGCCTTTAAGGTCAACTTTTTTTCGAATTTTTGTTGTTGTGAAGATCATTTCGATGTAAGTATTTCTTAACACCATTGTTATTAATTATTATTTATCTAAGTATACAAATAACTGGACTCCAAACCATAAGCTTTAAAATCAAACTTTGTCGCCGTAACTCTCACATATTTATATCTAATATAATGGAGAATAAATAATTAAATATTTTCATTTATTATATTATTTTTTAACAGACTTAACTTGTTGCCTTGGCACCTCGAAATTCAGCAAAATTAAACCGAACGTTACTTTTTAAAAAATTTGTTATCATAAATATATCAACATCAGGAATATTATCAGACTTTGCCTTAATAAATCCTTTATCACACATAGCTATTTGGAACCAGTTTTTTAGCAATAAATTTTAAATATTATTAACTAGTTACGATGTTACGAAGTTACGTGTAATAGCCCTAAACGCTGTACTGTTATTAAATAGCAATAACATTATGACGTCACAACTATGGTGACTGATCATGGCGCGTTTATCGTCACGTGATTGTTTTTTAAATTTTATTAATTTTTAATTTGTTATAATTAATTGAAAAAATTTTTTTTTAAGTTTTTTGCATCAAATATCAATATTATTAATAATAAAGTTTTAAAATACATAAAAAAAACAATAATTTTTGAAGTAAAACTTCTTTAGCGAGACTAGGAGTAAAAAAGTTATTCTAACGGACGTGACGTCATTCTAATAACAGAAACCGGAAACAAAACCTAATACTGACATGATTTTGCATGGGCGCAAGAGGGTGCGCTTGCACCCCCCTGCTATGAAAGAAAATACCTGAATTTACCAGAAAATTATATATTTTTTTAATTTTTTTATTAAATTATTGTTTGAATAAAAACTAAAGGCGTCGCGGTTGCTGTCCAAATCATTCTACATTCTATATATATATAAGATCATAATAGTGTGTAGATGCAGATGCACCCCCTGAAAATAATTCTGGCGGCGCTCATGCGATTTTGCCTCCTATATTAAATAAAATTAAATCTGTAATTGTATTGACAGCTGATCATCTTGTCAATCGAAATACATTGCTTCATATAAATAGTTTTTTGTGTATAAAGTGTTTGTATTAAATATAAATAAACAATGTGGATTTATTAATGAAGAAAGTGATGAAAAAATATTGATTGAAAATGAGTGAATAGGTAGGTACTCTATATGCATAAATTTTATTTTTGGTGTGTAATTACACTATTTATACCTAATTATTTATACCTATTATTTATACCCAGCTATTTTCGTTTTATAGACTTAAAGAGCTAAAAAGAAAAAGAAATTGTGAACGTCAAAGGGGATATTATAAGCGCCAGAAAGATTTAAAGAAAAATGAAAAAAATGAAAAAATGACGAGACAGCCACATTCATTATGATTTGATTAAGTAAGTTTATATACATACATACATATTATGATAGTAAATAATTGTTTATACGGAATCTTTACGTTGAGTAAAGAAGCATGTTGCACGTTTTTGTTCATAAAATAATAATATTCAAAATATTTTAACACTTTCTTATACTTATTTTAGGTTTGGTTAGGTAGCCATAAAGGCCATAAAACCACTAGTCAAGATGGCTGATCTTTTACCACCAATAACAGATCCTTCGTAGACGTGAAGGAAACAAACTTAACTCAGGATTTTAAATTTTATGGAATATGCTATAAAATGCTACAAAATGAAATGGTTATTTAACTATCGAAGGCTCTTGTGTTGTGATGTATTACAATAAGGTAGATACAGCTACCAAATCAAACATTCTAAACGTAATGTGTGTATATTTTTAATATTGTTTACCTATTATTGAAGCAAAACTTCTTTAGTTGCGACTAGGGGTTACTCTAACGTTAGATTCTAACGGAAGATTCTGATGGAAGTAACTGTGTAATTTCAGCTATGGGAGGAGCTTAAATTTTCGAAATTTATTTATGAAATTTTCAACGGTTTCAAATACATTAATGGTATTTAGAGAGTAAAATCTATGTTTCACATTTTAGTTATCATAAACCTATTATTTCATATATAAAAAAAATAATGATAACTTTCAAATTCCTATTTCTAATGAATAATATAAATATAACATCTCATTTTTTTGTAAAGTATATAGGCAATAAATATGATTGAATTGTAATTAAATATTTATTTTCCGATACGTACGTCAACAAGTTTTACTTCAATCGCGCGTAAAGATTACACGCACACTCTTTTTTTTTATTCAAAATCCCAATTAGGGAACTGTTCCCGGTAAATATATACATTATTTAATATCTGAAACTTAGTCTTGACACGTTCTAGTTCATAAGTTAAATTATTGAATTTGATAATAATTTTACGTGCACTATTGTTTCTATCGACATCCCAGTTTATTTTCTCTATAACTTGAATAGAGCCATTCACTAGCCCTTTACTAACATGTATATTCCTACGCAACATAACTCGCGCACCCAATTTGATCGTGATAACGTCTTCTAATCCAGCGGTTAATGATGAATCATCCTCGTTCTTTTTCAGCACTTTCTTTGCTCGCTTGTTAAGTTTTTTGTATGGGGACACCACTTATTTTTTGACTTAACTTTATTTTTATATTTCTGTTTTATAGCAAATATAGCAATATACAAACATATATTGGGATAGTTTCAAATATCTGCTTGTAACGGTTCCAACGCTACAATTAAAAAAATTGTTTTGTATGGGGACACCCCCCATTTTTTAACTTTTTTTTATTTTTAGACTTTTTCCTACTCTTACATACAATTACCGAGCTGGATTCCAAATTTCACCCTTCTAGGTCATCTGAAAGTAAGTTAGGTTTAGGTACATACTTATGTCAGTCAGTCAGTCAGTGCTAAAATTTAAGACTTTTTGACCTTCATATCTTTATAACCATTTGAGCTAGCTTCATGAAATTTGGGCTCCCAGATGTTCTTATGAATATAATTAAACACACGTAGTTTTATGTGTTTACGTTAAAGAGGTTTTGAGTTATAGAAGAGTCAAAAGTGGAACCAAGTGGTTCGTGTAATATTACACTTGGCGCTGGCTAGCCATTTTCTTTGCTTGAACTTGGCTTGACACGTCTAGATATTCTAACTCTGCTACGTATTTAATATGAGTGAGAAAATTGTAGAAATTTTTATATTATTTGTCTAATACGCTTCTCTGGCTCAAATATTAAATAAAATCAGCTTAGATACGAAAATTCTTCTTGGGACTTATGCCTTTAATTAGATATGCTATAAATGGCATTTTTTATCTATGAGCAAAGTGGCATAAACGAAAAAAACGTGGCAATTTCCATAAATTTCTCAACAACTTTTTAACGATTTTTCAATATGTATAAAGTGGACTAATGCTCTTTAAAATAATAAATAATTGCAAGTTTTGTTGTACACTAACCATTTCTTTGTCTACTAGAAAAACGTGGATCAATGCAGTATTTGCGAGGTCTAATGACCTTCATTACCTGCTAATTTGTTAAAGTATCTTTTTAACAGTATAAAAATTCATGCTTTTAATAGTCAGCAATGAAAAAGTTATATAGTGTTGTTAAGATTTTTCACATTTTTAAATTTAGTTTTCACAACATGGATGACAATTTCAAAAATGAAATTCAACTTTTAACTTCTTTTTGACTCCTGAAGCTGATATATTCAATTTTCCATATTTTCCAGGCATCATTTATTTTTTACTTTTTATTGGTTGTAATAACTAAATAATAACTTAAATAGGATTATAAATAAAAGCAGGAACATTTTGATACTTAATTAAACAAACAATTTTCCTTTGCAAACCTAAAACAACCGCACTTTTAAATAAAATTTAGTACCTACTGAATTGTTTATTCAGAGTTTTAAAAAATACTTACAAACCCTTCACAAAGTATGATAACAAAGGAAGGCAAATTATCTTTTTATTGTTTGCCTAATTACAGCTGGTTAAGTTCTATACAGAAGTCTTTTTAACAAATACCAAATTCTACAGAGTTTGATAAGTAATCGAAATACGTTTCAGATTCAATGTAATATACAATATCCATTTAGAATGTATAATATTCACCTAAACTTTAGGTAAATATTACATTTAACTCTATTCGTCGAAGAAAGAAATAAAAAAAATAATCTTTCTGGGTGTATTTTAATTTTAAATTTATTTGACAAATTATTAATCACAAATTGTTTCTTTATACATTAAAACGCATTAATATAAATTCAAATTTGATTTTTTTACTGATTATTGGTCCGTAAAACAGCATATTTAACAAAGCACTAATGATAAAATTTTGTTTTTATTAAGCTGTTATAAGTTGTTTTGCATTTTTTTGCTAAAAAAGGCATATTTGTTTCATTTGTTACAAGAAAAACTTTCCTCTTCATAAAATAATAATTAATACCAATTATAGGAGCCTCCAGACTTAATAAAACAAATAAAAATGGTTAAACGTAAATAAGAGCTTAGCTCAAACAATAACGTAT
This sequence comes from Altica lythri, assembly GCA_964028335.1. Taxonomy (NCBI): domain Eukaryota; kingdom Metazoa; phylum Arthropoda; class Insecta; order Coleoptera; family Chrysomelidae; genus Altica; species Altica lythri. The sequence goes on along the minus strand of OZ034802.1, from coordinate 19,645,266 downwards.
TAAGAAAAATAATAAGAGGTGTTTACAGAATGTAAACAATTTGATCCATTAAAGTGAAATGAGCAATCTAAAAAAAATTCAAACAACTTCATCAGCATAATAAATCTTTCGTATTAGTCTATTTTGATCAAACTTTTTGTTTAAAATTTAATTAAGTGACCCAAAATTTTGTTAGGGTTTTAAGTATTTCAACTTTTTGTCATCTTCCTTAACTCGCGTTTTTTTTACAGCTCATTAAGCAAACCGGGGAACTAATATTGTGGATTTGTGTGGAGTTTTTTTTTCAATTATGCTATTAGGCATGTCAAAAAGGTTAATGAGAACATCGAAGAAACCATCTACTAAACTTAATAAAAATCGACAAAGAATAATTGCTTTAAAGAAATGAAAAGCTACAACAGTTTCTCTGATCCTCCGCAATTGGTTTCATGCAACACCGGATGTGAAAATACATATTACCGCGTTGGGAATTACGAATTATTACGATGGGGAATAGAATGTTATGTTTTCAGTGAAATAGTAAAATATTTTAGTCATTGAAATTTTAATTTTTTTTTTTTATTACAGATTGAACATCGGGAACAATGACTGAACTTTCGGAACCGCCTGCATCAGGTGAATCACAATGGAGAATTACACCACAGAATACTCATTACTCAGTGTTTTGGAAACTAATAGAACTACTCCAATTTATACTCTTGGACCCGAATTTTTTGCTCAATGGTAAGTTGGTTTATAAATCAATTCTACTAATTGCTGTTGTTTTCAATTATAAATATATATCTACAGATCAGTCTCAACGTAATAGGCCAAGATTCATGATTTATTTTTTATCTAAAAATAGTGTTATTTAGTTAGTTTAAAAGACAAGCAAATAGTTAGTTATGATATGAGTGTTAAAAGTGACGTTTTATTTTGTGAGTGAAAAAGTTTGTGAAATGAGCGGAGCGAATTGAACAATTTCACGAACAAAATAAAACGTCACTTTTAACACAAATACCATACAATGTTTTTTGTACAACTGCCCTATTTTGATAATGAAATGGGCGAATTTGCAATGACAATAAACTAAACCGTGTTAAAAAAAAACTGAAGCGTGTTAAAAGTACTTTTAACACGCTTCCATGTAAACAATCAATTTTAACATTGTTTGCTATCATTAAAAGTGTCACTTTTAATGACAATTGTACAAAAAATTATTTTAGTTTTGTTTTTTATTTATTTTAATATTAACGCTCATATCCACAAAAGAAGTGTTTGGAATTGTATATTCTTACTGTGATGTTAATCAAGAATATAATAGATACATAGATAGATAGATAGATAGATTTATTGTATAGAAGAATTACAAATTCTTATTACAAGAGTTGGTTATAAAATACAGAGAACAAACAATAGCACAAATATAAAAAACAAGAAAAAAACATAAAACAAATGTATAATAATACTCTAAAACATGTCATACAAGGCTACTCATTAATGATAAAAGAACGCAACTTTAGGATGTTCAATATAAAGTAGGCAATTTGTTTAAGTTTCTAAGTAGAACCATAATTTAACAAAAAAACTAGGTCATCCATCGAATTCAATGTAATTGCATAGTTTCTCAAACTCGCGTAAATAGGACATTGAAAAAATATATGGCAAAGAGTTTCAGGTTCATGAAGATTACAAATGGTACAAAGCGCTCCTTGATCAACTATGTAAACAGATTGTTTATGAGTGAATCTCAGATGTTTCCTACTTGTGGTACGTATTTGCGCCAACAATCGTACAATAAAGATAGGCATTCTAGCTTTCAGAAATTTTTGAGGAACAGTCCGCAGCGATAAACTTTGATAGAGCAATGGGTATGAAGAATGAGTTAGTCTATTAAGATCGCTTGTTAAAAGATTCCCTTTAACTGCCTCCAGTATTCGAAAAGTTATTTTCGTAGAAGTAGTGGGCCTGAGTAAACTTGTCCAATGTACATCTTGTCCAAATAAGGTTAGGACTTGTTTTAATTGAAGTAACCAGTTATATTTAGGATCAACATCAGTAAGAACCGTTAAGCGACCATAACAGACTTTAGGAAGTCTCGAATCATCGAGTGATTTTAAAGTGTCTAACCATGAAAGCGCTGATTTTAAAATTAAGTACAGAAGATTAATGGAAGATGTTTCCAGCCTTACTATGTAATCTGGGGTATTTAATGACAGAGCTAATAAGCGTTTAAAAAAGCCAACTTGAACTCTTTCTACTAAGTTCCCATAACGAAGACGCCACACGCCAATACTATATGAGAGCGAAGAGAGTACGATGGAGTTATATAAGCAAATTCTAGACTCCCAAGAGCTCATCCTGGATTCACACATGAAGTTCATCACAGCTCCAATAGCCTGATTCGCCTTAGTAACAGCTTTTTTTGACATTTCAAGAAAAAGACTGGAAGAAGTAAATTCAACTCCTAGGTAGGTGTATTTTTTCACAATTTCAAGTGGCACGCCATTGTAGAAAAATTTATAGGGATGTACAGGATGATAACCTCCCCTGCTAAAAATCATTATTTTAGTTTTGTCGGTATTAACGGTAAGAAGGTTGTCGGAAGAATATTGTTCTAACGTTCTAAGCTTTCTCGAAAGGTCAATTGGAGAATCGCCAAGGATGATCAAATCATCGGCATACAGAAGCATAAGAACTTCAGTGGACATATCAATACTTAATCTATGGTGGCCTTTTGATGTAAAAAACTGTTCAATATCGGACAAGAAGAGAGAAAATAGGAGTGGGCTTAGTGGCTCTCCTTGAAGAACACCTTCAGAGATGGGGAAACACTTGCTGTACTCATTTTTGTCTTTAACACACATATTGGCACCATCATACAAGCATTTTATTAATCTTATTAATTTCACACTGACACCCAGTTTATAAAGTTTATACCAGAGAAGATTGTGATTAACAGAGTCAAATGCTCGTTTAAAGTCAACGAATGCAGCAAAAATCTTTCTACCTCGTAACCGCGATTGGATTTGAACGATTGAACTGAGGACAAAGATATTATCCAAGCAGCCTCTACCCCTTCGAAACCCTGACTGACACTCAGGAATAATATTTTCCTTCTTAACCCAATCTGTTAGTCGATTATACAACAGTGTTGTAAATACTTTGGCTGTAGTATTTAGTAATGCTAATCCACGATAATTAGAGGGGTTATGCCTATCTCCTTTTTTATGAAGCATAAACATAACAGTATCATGCCAGCTTCTAGGAATTCTTTCAGTGAATAAAATATTATTAAAAAAAGACACGAGGTAAAGAAGCCAATTTTGAGGAAGATGCTTAAGAAACTCATAAGAAACACCGTCTTTGCCCGGAGATTTACCTTTTTTACACGAAGCCAAACAACTCATTAGTTCAGAAAATGTAAACGGATTATCTAAAGAAAAACTACCTGCATCATAAAAAGTTAACTGAGATATAACTGGTTCAGTATAAATTTGACTATAAAATGCCTCCCAATCGTTGACTGATAAAGGGCACTCCATTCTTTTTGGTTTAAAGGATTTTAGAGTTTTCCAAAATGAGGATTGATTCTTAGTCTCTGTTAGCTTAACAATAATGTGTTTGTCCCATAAGTCTTTCTTGCTACTAATAAGTGTCCTATACTCCTTTTTTATTTTCATATAGTTAGTTTTATGAGGTTCTTGGAAGTGATTTTTTTTTACAGATGTTTAAAATTTTTTACATTTACTTTTAACTAATTTACAGTGAAGGTCAAACCAGGGTTTGTTCTTGTTATGATTAGGTTTACAAACAAATTGTGTTACCAGACCCAAATCATTAGCTACATTCCAGATTGTGTTATTTAGATTCAAATAAGAAATATCTGGATCAACATTAACAACAACGTTAGGAGAAGTTTGAATGTTCTGCTTATAAGAAATTAGAGAGTCATCGTTCCACCGCATAACCCGTACGGGAGCAGTATTAAAACATGTACTGATGTTAGTTGAGGATGGAGAACTTAAACTGAGTTTGATAGGAAAATGATCAGACATGAAGAAATTATTCAACACCCTAAAGTTACTTATTAAGTCTAATTTATCATTTGAACAAAAACATAAGTCAATAACGCTTTTGCCTGTACTGCTTAGAAAAGTAAAATTAGCAGGCCGATCATTATCTGTTCTACCATTTAATAATGTAAAACTATTACAATTCATAAAATCTATGAGTTTTATGCCTCTATCGTTCAGAGTTTTATCATAATTTAGCATATCAGAGTACAATATTGTTCCCTCAATTATTTCCTCTGGAATTATACTTAACTCACCTACTCTTGAATTGAAATCCCCAATAATAACAAGAAAATGATCAATATACTTTTCTAAAATTGACCTTAATGTAATTTGAAATGTTTCTAACAAATCTACAATATCCAATGATGGCTTAAAATATATAGCACAGACAATAAATTTCAAAGTATCAAATTGAAAAGAGTAAAACATCCACCAAGGAGAGACGTCTAGGGGAACGACTGTGTAAGATTTTTTAAACAAAATGGCTAAACCACCACTTGCATGCCCCCTTGATTTCTCCCTCAGTGCATGCGAAAAAACAACATTGTAATTACGCGACACAGAATTTGGAATTTTAAAATTATTAACCGACCACGTTTCACTAATAAAGAAAATATCGAACTCTTCACTTACATCCTCGAACAAGTTTTCCAAATTACGTATCCCCTGTACATTCCAATAAAAAATGTTCACATTATTTAGTTTTTTAAAGAGGTGTCCATTCGTCCTTGTTTGTTGAAGTTCATTTTTGGCGAATATTGTTCTTCCCGCCCTCTTTTAGGATTTGTAGCAATTTGCGGCTTATTCTTATCTAATGGTAAGATTCTTTTTACCGGCAAGTTTACGATTGTTTAACTCTTGCTGCAGTATTTTAAGCTCTTTTAATTGATTCGGAGTTTTATCACCCTTAATTTTCAGTTCGGGATGACTGGCAGAAATTTTTGATTGCAATTTTAAGATCATTATAGCATAGTGTTTATGAGTGAATTCAACTTTAACAGGTCTCAATTTATTAGGATTTTTTTGTCCAATCCGAGAGATCCTTACAATAGCATTAATTGCTGTAGGCTCAATAATAGTAATAATTTCATTAGCTACTGTATACTCTTCCAGATTCTCAGCTATCCCAAACATTATAATATTTTTCTATCGTTCAACTCTCATTTTCACCTCATCAAAAATGTCTAGGTCGTCAAATAATGATCTATTAACCCTTTCAACCTGGTCTACTCTTTGTGCTTAGCTGGAAACTTGAGTCTCTAAAGCGTCAACTTTCTTAATACAAGCTTCAAGCTTTTCATTTTGTGTGACCAGAAGGGAACGAATATCTGCTGTATTAACAGCTAAGACATTTAATTGCTGTAGTATAGTTTGCATTTGAGATTCGATCCCCGACTCCTGAGAGGTCTGCATACCAACAATATTAAATTCGAATAAAATTACGAACCACAAATATCTAGAAATATTAAGCCTCTTGTCCTGGACTATAAGTGATAAAGTTATCGGTCAATACAAAAAGTAGTAAACACTTCTGTTACTGCCGAGTATCAACAAATTAATTATTCGACAAAAAGGTATTTCTTAAGTTTTTAATCAACTCTTTAGTTCCCAATGGCACTTTTTAAAATATATTAAGTACTTACAGATACTGATTGTAGATTATAGCACTGTTACACATGTATGTAATAATTTACAATAAGAATTTATAGACTTTAGTAGGAGCAGCGATAGAAGCACGTTCTCCGTTTGACTGCTCGATACCAACCTATTAATATAAATTTAAAAATATTAGCCATTAGAAATAAAATAAAAAAAAACAAGTTTTAATAATTACATTTTTTATTTAAACACAAAAACATATTCAATCATAGGAAAAAATAAATACAAGATTGCACAAGTTAAATATTTTTAAGATCTTAATAATAAATGACATATGTTTAACAGGTATTTTAATATAGGGTTTTCACACAAATCGGAATGAGATAGTTCTTGCCTACCATGAGTTCTCAAAAAAGTGGTAATTTCTGTCTTTCTTCTAAATATCATCTAAAACAAAAAAAAACGCGCAGTACTTTCTAATACATAAACTGTAAAAATTGCTCCCCGATCTAAAAAGATCTCTAATATTTTCTTATTATAAGAAGAACTAAGATCATCAGAAGTTTAAAAAAAACATCTGATTTATGTTCTTTGCATGCAAACCAAACAAAATCAATAAATTTACTTAAACATAAGTATTATTTTTCTAATTATCAGAAGGATGTACATTTGCATCAAAATGATCTTTACATGCATAGATTGCCAGCTACGGTTTCTAAGAACAATGCGCGGCGTACGGCCGACAGTAAGTTGAGCAGAGCTCACGTGCGCTTTAATTTAACATCAGGTGTCTTATGCATGCGGTTTGTGAGAGTCTGTCTAGTTGAACGGATGAGTTTAACAAAGCAGTGTGAGTTTGAGTTGTGCGCTGAGATCAATTTGGTTGGGTTTGGACGCAGACGTCGACATAAGCTGAAGCAAATTATATCGAAGTGGTGGCTAGTAAAGAGTGATCAATTACACTAAAACACAAAAATTAAGTTGTTAAAGACACATTACTACATATTTTTGATGCACAGCTTTTCTTCTGGTGTGATTGGATGACTATATCTGTTACAAGGTTTTTTAACAATATCTTCTTTTATGAAGTTTAGAACAATCTCAAACAATTCCCTAGAAAGTCTAAAATATTCTCGAAATTTTATTTCTTTCCCAAAAAGTTTCTACTGTAACTGCATACGTTCCTTCGGATTTGCGACAGGAAAATAAATCATCAACTTTTCTATTGGGCTCTTTCATTGTCAGCAACAATAAGTCTTCTTCATCGTTCTTAATTTCTTCGATCAAAAACGCAACTATAGCATTATTCATTCTGCACTATCCGTTTACTTGAACAGAATATTAAAAACTGAGAATTCATAAAAACCGACCCGCGCGAAGCTGACTGTGAGTCAAGCTGAGCTTATTCTGCTTAAGCCGTAAGACGCGCGACGCGCACACTTCTTAAAAACCGTAGCTTTAGAGGTGATAGGAATACTTAAAATATGAAACCATTTTTCCCTGAGTGAAGAGTTTTATGAAAATATTTGAAACTTGTAATGATGAGAATATGTTTTATATACAGGATAGAAATACTTACTTTTACAATCTACAACACAGCATTTATATCTAAAATAACCTGGTAGTGACATGTTCAAAACTATTCACTATACTTTTGCACCCTTTTTGTGATAAAACTAGTTTATATTTATTTTAAACTAAAATTACTAGCACTAACCTATCACTATGCCGCCATAACAGCTGGTTAAGTTCCAATTTTCACCACTACAGAATGCGACTGCACCTTCTGGAATGCGAACACACAAGTTTGCGCCTTTGGGCTATATTTCAAAATTTGTCTATGTCCAGAAAGAACACATTTAAAATTTAATTACCTAAAAATATTAAAAGCTATTTAAAATAACTTGTTTCGCTAAGTGTACAATAGCTACTTAAGTCACACGTAGCGCGTTCTTTGTCTGAGCGTCGAAACTCACGAGAAATTTGACGGACTGGACTCTACGAGTGTTAGTAAATTCATTTTAAGTAAAATATTTTTAAAAATACATACTTTCCGCTGATCTTAAATATTTCATTCAACTGTTTATTACTTTTTATAATTTAATATAGATTAAAAGCAAAAAACATTTTTTGGAAAAAGCTTGTATTTAAACGATTAAAAAAAAGAAAAGAAAATTTTTATTTTAAATGTTAACTGTCAACTTATAACCTCGTTATATATAATTAATATGATAATAAAAGCTTGTCACCAGATTTAAGTAGCTATCAATATTGATTTAATTTAAAATTTTGAAAATTAAAACTTTGCAAATTTAAGATTTAAATTGGAACTAGTTTATTTACACAAGTAAACCACGCGACAAACTTTTTTTATCATATAAATTGTGTTTAATGAGGTTATAAGTTGAAAGTTAAAACATAAACAAAAAAATTTTATTTTCTTCTTTGTAGAGCATTTAAATAAAAGCTTTTTTTAACATAGCCATTGTTTATAGTGAAATGTTTAAATGATTTATTGTTCTACTTGTAACTATTTTATTCAACGAAATAGTAAAATACATATGAAACTATTTACTATTCAACTTTGTTTACGATACATTCAGTCTCGCGGCAGGGTAGCGTCTGCCTTCTCGGTATATAAACGAGTACTTCTCCCGCCAGCCGGTTGCCGAATGTACAGGGGTGGTTCGGCCGAAACAGCCATCGATTAGTCTACTAGTAGACCAACCACTAGTTCGGCCAAATTTACCCAGAAGACAAAACACAAGACAGACTGCATATTAACATTCACGAACATCTGCGGGTTGAATGCCAACATTAACGCAACCCACCACTATTTGCAGTCTGTGAAACCTCATGTTCTTGTTCCTACGGAAACACAGGTTTCTGGGAAAAATAGCCTAAATCATCTAAAATTTCTAGGTTACGAACTTTACCACAACTTTAAACGACACCATGGTGTATGTGTTTACGTAAGAAGCATACTTTCCTGCTCTAGACTACCTGCACTAGAAAACAACAGACACAACATCGTCTGGCTAAAATTAACACTAAAAGCCTCTAGCAAATTTATATGTTGTATTTATTGGCCATCAGACTATAAGTGCACGAACTACTAGACTATCTATCCGAAAAGATCGACTACCTTAATAGTGAGTACCCTTCTGCAGAGATAATTGTGCTTAGGGACTTTAATGTTCATCACGAAAAGTGGCTTAAGTTTAACAAAACGGGCAGAGAAGGCAGGCTAACTGAAGAGTTTGCAATTAGCCATGGGCTGTCCCAACTAATCGACAAGCCCACTTACTTTCCCAGAGCTGCCAATCACAGTTCTAATCTTTTTCTGACTTCTCACCCTGAGCAATATAATGTAAATGTTCTGTCTCCCCTAGGTAACTCTGATCATGCTGTAGTAGAAGTCAAATGTCCAATAGAACCTCACCCATTCGTGGCACCACCCAAGAGAACTTTTTGGAATTTAAAAAAAGCAGATTGGGAAGGTCTTCGAGACTACTTTGCAACCTTTCCCTGGAATCCAGTCTGCTTTATTAACAAAGATCCATCGGCAGTTTGCAACAGTATAACTGAAATCATTCAGTGTGCCATGGAAGCTTACATACCTTTACTTTACCAAAGGCTTAAAAGCCAAACAGAAGCCAAGGTTTAATAAAGATTGCGATGTAGCTCGGAAAGCTAAGATCAAGTCCCACAAATTATTTATACAAAATCCATCAGAAGAAACAAAACAGGATGATATAAACGCTAGAAACAGATACAATACCACTATTTCCAATTCCAAAGTCTCTTTGACGCTCGAATGAGAGAGAAAGTAATTTCAAACCCTAATGGAAGCCGGTCCTTTTGGACTTCCGCCAAACATATTAACAATAATTTCACAACTAGTTCGTTCCCTCCACTCACACCAGACAAGGGCTCAATAGTTACGTCCTCTACAGAAAAGGCAGAACTCTTTGCCAAAATATTCTCTTCGAACTCGACACTTAACCCACCGGCCAACATAGAGCTACCTTGTATTCCACGGGCTCCCCACACAATGAAAAATATCATATTTAGGGTTAAACGTGTGCAAAGAGTCCTTGCAACTTTAAATACCAACAAAGCAAGCGACTTTGATGAAATACCTGCTTTACTCTTAAAATGTTGTGCTCCTGAACTGGCGCCAGTTTTCACTAAGCTATTTCAACCATCATATGATTCTGGTATTTTTCCTAAATCCTGGAAAACTGCTCGAGTACAACCAGTCCCCAAGAAAGGCTGTAAAACCCAGCCTTCTAACTACAGACCTATAGCTCTTCTAGCAAAACTATGGAGAAATACGTCAATCACGAGATCCTGAGCTACCTTGAGACACACAACCTTTTAAGTGACAGGCAATATGGTTTTCGCCAACAAAGGTCAACAGCCAATCTACTAGCATATGTAACTCATGTCTGGAGTGATGCCATCCACCGCTATGTAATAAATAGTATCACTAGACATCTCAAAAGCATTTGATCAAGTGTGGCATGCGGCTCTTTTGAACAAACTGCCTTCATACGGACTCTCGCAAAACCTTTACTCTCGCAAAACCTTTGCAGATGAAAATACAACTTTCTCTCCAACAGGCACATCCAAGTTGCTGTAGAAGGACACTCTTCCAACCTCTACAAGATCAACGCTGGAGTTCCCCAAGGATCGGCTCTAGCTCCTACTATGTTCTTATTACACATCAATGATCTACTAGAAGCCACTAATAACCCGATATATGGTTTTGCAGATGATAGCAACCTACACTGTAGCAAAGCGCACAACCGTCCCATACCTCTGGATATTCTGGAAGAGGACAGAAGATCCACAACGGCTTCTATCAATCAAGATTTGAGAATTGTTGACGAGTGGGGAAGAAATAATCTTGTTAATTTCAACGCTTCCAAGACAAAGACATGTTGCCTGTCCAACAAGAGGCAAACATGCGACTCATCCGTTACAATTAATGATCAGACACTGGTAGCGGGCGACTCCATTACGCTGGTTGGTATAACGATCTCCCAGGACTTACTATGGAACGAACATATTGCATCCATAGCAACTGCAGCAGGAAAGAAATTAGGCTTTCTGTTTAGAGCACGGAAATATTTTTCTCCATCCAACTTAGCTACTCTTTACAAAGCCCAAATACGGCCTAATCTTGAATACTACTCGCATGTATGGGGTTCGTTGGCTCCGTCAAGGCTCGGAGTTCTTGATGCAATACAGAGAAGAGCAGTTCGACTAATAAACGACACCAGTATCACCAAAAACCTAGCCCCATTATCCCACCGAAGAGCAGTGGCTGATCTTTCCTTGTTTTACCAATACATAAACAAATTTTGCTCAGAAGAACTCCGCTTTATAATGCCTCCACTTGCCAGACCAGCCAGAGCAACGCGACGTGCCAACTCCATGCACCCTTATACTGTTCAGTGCCCGACATCGAGAACTGATCGATTCGATCGTTCCTTCATCCCCAGGTTCTCCAGATTGTGGAACTCCTTACCTTCCCACGTCTTTCCCACTCGTCCTAACTAGCGGGCCTTTAAATCCCAAATTAAAAAATTGTCTATTCTGCCCCAATAGATGTTCTCGGTACATTTGTATTTAGGTCTATACCTACGAGGATATCCTTAACAAAAAAAAACTATGGATATCTCGTTAAGTGGGATTTGTTTGAGTCATGGATTATCATTGAATAAACATTTCTGAAGCGGTTCTGAACTCCTTGTATACATCTTTCTTAAAAAAGGGGTAAAACCCAAAGTTATCTGAAAATAAGTAAGTTCTAAACTTAATATGATGGTGTGTTTAGCCACTTACGTAAGTCAGTGCAATTGAATTTCGGTTTGCTTTTCAACTTCTTAACCACATCTAACACAGAAAAGCTTTTTATTTAATTGGGAAAATGTTAACTGCAGGAAAAATGAAAAGGCTTTTTAGAAGTACACTGTTCGTTTTAAATCGGTGGTTTTATTGAACTATATTTAAGTTTTTTTACACATAATAAAGTATATGGAATAAATACAATTAGATTTATGTAGGTACACAAATACTACTTTATATCTGGAAAAAGGCCCCTGAATTTTTTAAAAACTTTTTGTCATAATGTATGTTCAAAAATTTTAACATACTTATTAGGTTTATTTGATAAAAAAAAATTATCGGCACTAACTAGTTATCATAAATTCCAACTGAATACTTAACTAAACTATACTATTGAAATATGTAGTGGCCCATTCTGCTTTACCAGGCGCAAATTTCAAACGGAATTCAGATCAATATATCTCAGGTTTTTGTAAATTCGCCGTCTTAATTGTTTTTCATCTTGGGTTTTCCAGCCGCTTTAATAAACCTTCATATACATTTAAGCCCGAAAATCCTCTATTGGGCAAGGCTGTGGCAAATTTGGAGGATTATTGTGTTTAAAAACAAAAGGTATGTGGTGTGGTTAATGCCAGTTTTGAGTATTTTTGAGTAGGGTATGATCCTAGGTCTAGTTGTTTGAATAAAATCTATCGTTTTCCCTAATTTAAAAATTACTTATATTAAAATACTTGACGTCATCTAATATAATGGTTGTTTCGTTGGCAAAGTGTACCTTCCTAAGTTAATGGCAGCATCTTGGTATACGAAGAAGTTCTGCTGAAAAATATTTGTGGTACCTATGTCTTTTTCTATATTTACAATGACTATTTCTCAATTTCTTGAAGCAGCCTTAAATTAACAACGGGAAAAAAGTTCGGAAGAATTAAAAATGAATGGTACAACCAGCAATACAAAGATATGACAAAACAACGGAAAAAATAGAAGCGAAAAGTAATTGGTGAAGAACGGATAAAAATGAAGGTAAACAGAAATACAAAGAATTAAGAAAAAACGCAAAAAAGATAATACAAGAAAGTAAAATACAATGGATCCATAACAAAATGTAGGAAATAGAGCAAAAAACAAGAAATAGACATACGAAAAACTTTTATAAAAATATACAATTGTCTACACCTACCAAGGGCTATTCTAGCTTTGCGTATGACCTTTTGGCTGTGCTGCTTCCATGATAGCCTCTGGTCAAACACCACTTTCAGGTATTTGGCGTCTGTGGCCATTGGTGCCAGGACGTTGTTTAGCGTTATTTGTTTTAAGCCTTACAACGCCCTTTTATTTGTAAAAGGGACATCTTGGACCACTTGTACACCATATTTATTGCGGTGTGTATCCGCTCTGAGACTGTTTCGAGAAACCTGCCCTGAATGATTTTGGCCATATCATCTGCGAAACCTAGGCAGTGAAAGCATTCGTTAAGGAGTTTCTTAAGAAGGTCATCCGCAAGTGCTGACCACAGAAGGCGTGACAGTACCTGTCCCTGTGGACAGCCCCCTTTTGCTTCAATGGACGAATTACCCAACTTGGACACTACGATCCTTTGCGTTAGGTTGGCATATACCTATTCGCATATTAGAGTGGGGACTTCCCTCCTTGATAGTGCTTCGGTCACTGACTCGGGTTCCACGTTACTGACGGCTCCTTCAAAGTCAATGAACGCCGCTAGGGCTACCTCTTTATTAATAGTCTGTTCACATCATCCAGCGCTAAGTCTTTTTTGGCTAGTATGCATATTGATGATGACTTAACGGTTCTTCGTTAAGATTTTGTTCCGTATATATCTATTAACCAGTTTCTCCAGCGTTTTCGTTACGAATGACGATAGACCTATTGGTCAATACGACTTGGTAGTTTGGTTCTTCATCCTCCCCATGTTAGGAAGATTTAAGAGTTTCACCTTCTGCAACACAAATGGTATAAATCTACAGGCCAAACAAGCCTTGAGGATTTTACAAAAATGTTTATAATCGCATCCTGCTTTTTCTGGTGTAGGGCTGGGAATATTTCGTCCGTTCCATTAAATGAACGGAATGTACTGATATCCCATCTGATTTTTGCGGGTCTAGATATTTCACTAGCTAGCTTTCAGCCATCCCTTGTGGGCCTTACCAGCCTTTGACTGTGGCCTGCGCTATCCGCTCCCGCTACCATAGTCCGTGAGCCAGAAAAGTGTGCCAGTGTTTGCATTCTTAAACTTTCCTCCAACGTTTTGGTATATAATTCGTCCTCCTTTTTAAGGAGGCTTCTGGCTTCCTTTTCTTTTTTCTTCTTTTGGATCCATACAAGTCCCACGGGAAGCTAGGGGAGGGAGGGTGCACCTGGTCAGGGCCCTGCTTAACCAGGTAAGGCTAAATACAAGGGGGTTTCGCTCGTTGTCCCCAGGCGACCGTTCGCGACTAACTTAACCCATAAGCCATTCAGTACATTGGCACGATACCTCACGCCTTCAATTGGGTTTGTTAATGTAATTATTAGACGTTAGATGTGGAGGGACTTCAGGCCCTCTTTCCGCTTGCCGTTGCCCGGGATATGACACAAGGAGGCTATTACACAAGGATCGTACCGATTCGGGGAGCAATCCGGAAGCTTAGTAGCGGTCAGCCACTCAAGATCTTGCATCCATCCTCCTTCACCGCATTCCCCCACCACTCCAGCACTAACTATTCATTTGGAAGTTCCTGTTTTGAAAAAATAAGACCATATGACGTCTCCATAGCATAACTACTACACTAAACAGTAACCTTAAGCCAGTTTAATGGCTCTTCGTGTGAGAGGCGAATTTTTGGTGCACGTTAAGTAATGATTAAGTTTATTTAAACAACAACACTCGTTCTTTATCGAGACGCCTTTTAAACAAATTTAGAAAGTATACAAACACGTAAATGACATTGTTTGTATACTTTCTAAATTCCTTAAATCCCATGACAAATATCTTAAAAATAATTAGTGTACCTTTTAAATAAGTTCAAATTAAAATATCTTACCTGTACCTTCTAAATTTACTGTATACAAATGTTTTACTGAATACCCTACTACTTAATAATGTGATTACTGATGCTTTTTGACTTAACAAACTACCCCATCTTCAAATATTTAAACTCGTTATTTATGCTAATTCAAAAACTAAAATTTATAAAAGGAGAAATTTGTTTTGTAGGTATCCATTGATATCTTGTATACGAAATCCATTTTTAAGTAATTCCTAATTGTCATATAAGTATTTAAAACGGTCTTTAATAGTAAATAATAAATATTAAGCAAAAATTATAATATTTGTGATCGTTTATTAGTACCTACTTACATAACGTGCTTGTTATCCTATTATCGTAGACAGCCGATTTCTAAATAGCAATTTACATAATTAAACAATATGCCAGTTTCACAGAAGTTTACACGACAGGTTAAAAGCTCGGTTCGATTACAATTCCCAGCTATTGATATCCTAAATAAGATATTGAGCCACAAAAATTTTAGAAGAGTAATTACAAACGTGATTACACAACTTTCTGTATTGAAGAAACTCAAATGATCCTGCTGCATTTAATTCATACTAAATTTAGCAGAATTGGATAAAATAAAAGCCACAGAATATTTACCACAGTTCACGATTACTCAAGAATTTAAATATTTTAGATTAATGAATATGCTTGTAATCACTTATTTATTAAATTAGGTACGTAACAGATCTTTTTACTCTAACATCTTGAACTTTCAAGATTTTGAAGCATTATGTTATTATGTTAGTGTGATGTGTCAATTTTTATTATCAAGCGTTATTGTAACAGTTTCTGTGGGTATAACAAATTATTTTTATAAATAAAAATGTTAATAAATATAATTATTAAAAAGGAGTACAGTACGGTAGTGTATGGTGGCTCAAGAGATAGGTAAGAGAAAAGCGAATCGTGGATTAAAACTGCATAAAATAAAGTTGTTAAATTAAGGAATTAAGAATTAAGAAAAATCAACATTTTTGCGAAAACAAGCAAAATGGTAATGAAAGTAGTTTAGTTATACCTTTAAAATATAAAAAAATATGCTCTTTATAAAAACAATATATCTTAACCAAAGATAAATTGATAAAAATAATTAGATCAACAGTATTTCAGACATCTTTAAAATTTAGAAAGAATACAAACAAGAAAATGATATTAAGCAGAATTTAAAAAAATATCGCATCTGCTAGGACTCAAACCTACTTTATGTCTACGCGGTAACTTCAGCCACAGTCGTAATAGTAATTAATCGGCTTTTTTACGTCTTGATGGAATTGATGTCACATGTGACACTTACTCATTTTATATAACAATATAAAATCTATATATATATAAATGCGAAAGTTCACTCATCACCATATCTCAGAAACTATAAGACCTACAACCTTGAAATTAGGTAGGTAGGTTGCTTATAGGGCCTGGACGTCCGCTAAGAAAGGATTTTACGAAACTCTACCCCTAAGGGGGTAAAACGGGGGTTGGAAATTGGTATGAAAGTCCTATGTTTTTGAAGTAAGGAAATACAAAATTAAAATGGGTGCACTTTAGAGGTTGTGGAGGTGTACTTTCATTGTATTTCTAGAAATCAACCTCCTTCATAAGGATTGAACGGGGGTCAGATACTTTTTATACAACAATCAACACGCCACGCGAACGACATCGCGGGTACATCGATATAGAACCCAAAAATATGGTTAGGTTTTTTATTGTCTGTCTGTATGTGCGCGCATCATATGAAAACTACTAATTCGACTCGAATGCGGTTTTCATAGATGTATTTGTCTTCTTTTAACTTAACATCTGGTTTATAAAAATTTTGGCATGATTTTGGATCGGGATAGTTGAAAGAATGAAGAGTGGCATAGGCTACTTTTTATACAACAATCAACACGCCACGCGAACGACTTCGCGGGTACATCGATATAGAACCCAAAAATTTGGTGAGATTTTTTATTGTCTGTCTGTAGGTATGTTTTTGCGCGCATCACATGAAAACTTCTGATTCGATTCAAATGCGTTTTTCACAGATGTATTTGTCTTCTTTCAACTTAACATCTGGTGTATAAAAATTTCTCCCCCCTCCTATTCCTTTAACAGGATAATGGAGGGGTTTCAGATTTTGTATGAAAGTATCTCATTGATACATTTAAAAATACCCCTAAAATAATACACAACATGCATACATACGTGCTATAATTTAGTTTTCATATTCAATACCAGATGGCGCTATGAGGTTATTAAAACAAATGACTCACAAATTACTATATCCTACAGATGATTAGTTTCAATGTAGAACTGTCATAGATCAATATTATAAGATAGTCGTAACCGGTGTTGTATGATTTATTATTATCAAAATCTGTTCACTGGTTGCAGCGTGATTGACTGACAAACATAAAATTTTAAATAAAAAAAAAATTAAAAGTAGTTAGGCCAGACTTATTTTACTAAGAATATACAGAATAATTAAAATTGAAATTTTATATGTAAAATAGATAGTCATTAAATCATTTGTGAATATTCCAATTTCACGCGGGCAAAGCATTTATATACTCTGAATAAAATTGTCAACCCACAAAGGCAGAGCCTGTCCGTGGGTAGTCAGTGAACTTATATATTTATGTATATTTTTCTTTTTTTTCTTACATATATACATGCATACACATGCACACACACTCATCTACATACATATACACACACACATATATGTATCTAAATATATATATATATATATATATATATATATATATATACAAATACACATACATACATATATAAAACCATCAACAGATTGACAAATTTAAACAAAACCAACAGAAATCATATTTCAGAATTCAAAATTTTAAGGAACAATTAGATTATATATTTGTGTTCTCTCTAGAGAGAGTAAAAAAACCTTAACTCTTTTTTTAAAAATATACAATGGTTTTATATTTCTTATTTCTAATGGTAAGAAATTATATAATCTATTAGATATATAATTATACCCCCTTTGTCCAATGGTTTTATTTGTTTGAGTTGTCTTTAGCAGAAAATTAATTTTTTGTCGTGTATCGTAGTTGTGATCAATATAAATATTTTTTGATGTGTGTTTATACACTACTGACTGGTAATAGTTATTTATGCAACTAGTGCGTAAAGTGACCTTTTTTGACGAATGTGGATGTTGTTGCATGAGCCGCAGGCGAATGCGACAATCACATGAAAAAAAGGAACATTTACGCACGAGTTGCATACAATATTTTTTCTACAACCGCATTTCTTTACAAGAAATACAAGTATAGGCCTGATTTTTTTTACGCTTTACTGCGAAAAAAAAGATTATATTTAAAACATATTTTAGATAACAAAATATTTATTTTTTAAATTAATCTTACCTTATAATACCGGTACGTAGAAACACAAAATGCTTGAATTATAAATTAATTGAAATGTCAATCAGTCATCATTTAAATAAAAATACTTACCCCTATTCATGAACTGATATATCTGTCATATTAAAAATCAAATTAAAAATTACTGAATATAATATCTAGTTTTGTATGTATTAAACTGCAATAATTTAACAATTAAATATATTTACACAAATTTACACAATTAAATAATAAAAATAAAAAGGTTCCTTACCCGGAATTGAACCCGAGTCATCTAAGTAGAAGGTAAACACCTTACAATCTCGGCTAAATAACACACGTAAAAACGTTTGCATATTCTTATACAAAACAGTGCTTATTTTACTTTTTTTCACTAGTAAAAAAAAACTTTTTTTTTCACTAGTGAAAAAAGTTAAACTTTACGAACCTTAAACCGTGCGTAAAGGTAATACTTTACGCACGGTTGTAGAAAAAAATATATTCGTCTGATATTCAGTTCATTGAATTCAGGATACAAAATATCAGATGGATACAAGGGTGGCTTATTTAAAATTATTTTTAAAAAACGTTTTTGTAGTGTTTCAAGCTTTCTCAAGTGAGTTCCTGCAATTCCTCCCCAACCAATAATTCCATAACTGAAGCGAGACTCTACCAATGCGGAATAAACAATTTTTAGCTGTTGAAGGTTTAGTATTTTATTTAGATATTTAAATTTATTAAGTAGACTTCTTAATGTTGCAGTAACATTGTCGATGTATTTATTCCACCTTAGGTGCTTATCTATCGTTATTCCCAAATATTTAAAGTATTCTTTCGAAAATATTTCGATAGTTTTCTGATCATTTATTATTTAAATGGAATTATAGTAAGGCAGGAAATTGGAGTAACAACTGAAAGCAATAAAAATGTTTTGTCATAGTTTATAGTTAAATATTTATCATTAAAGCAATCAATTATTTGCTTCATATCTCGTTCAGCTTTTTCTTTTAATCCTTCCCAGTTTTTACCAGTGTACAAGATAACTGTGTCATCTGCAAAGCTACTTACACTTCCTTCGCGTTTACGAGTTAAAATTGCGTTAATTTAGGTACACTATAAATAAAATTGGACCCAACACTGTTTCCTGAGGTACTCCATATTAAATTATTTGTTTAGAACTGAAGATATTATTTATTGAAAAATACTGTTTTCTATTTCTCAAATAGCTGCCCATTCATTTATATGAAATACCTCTTAAACCCACGTTTTCTAATACCTTCATAAGCTGTATGTGGACCACGGTATCGAAGGCCTTAGCGAGATCCAGAAATACGCACATCGCACATCCTTCGTCCAGATTTTAATATAATTTTGATGTCAAAAAGGATATAGCATCTTGCGTCGACAGTTTCTCCCGAAAACCAAATTGATATGTCTGATAATATTTTATGTTTATTCAAGTGGCTCAAAATCCTTGTTTTTAGAAGCTTTTTAAAAACTTTTGCAAAATTTGTTATTAAAGTTATCGGTCGATAATTTGTAATTTTTTGTTTATCGCCACTTTTAAACAATGGATTAATTACACCAACCTTATGTGAAGAAGGCCACTATCCTTCTTTAATTGTTTTATTAAATAAGAAAGCTATCGGCAATGCTACCTCTTCATTGACATTTTTTATCAATTCTGCTTTGATTAAATAAAAACCTGGCACTTTATTGATCTTTAATGTTTTTATTGTTTCGATAACTTCGGTTTTATATGTGGATGTTAGAAATATAGAAGAACTTAAAGTTTGAGATTCCAAAGGAGAAGTGCATGAGGTAGTTATTTTTTCGGCTAAATTACTTTCCACCGTCGCATAATGTTCACTAAAGATTTCGACAATTTCTGTCTTCTTTTACTGCTTTCCCATTTTCGGTTAAGATTTTATTGATGGATTGCTCCTTGTTTGATTTGAATATTTCACTAATAGTATTCCATAAGTGTTTAGTATCTCTATAAGCGTTTCTTTTTTCTTTATAGTATTTATTTTTTGTATTTTGTAATAAGGTGTTAGGATTATTTCTATAGGTGATAAATTCAAGTTTTAAATTTTCATTTTGTAAGTCAGCTTTGTATTTACGGTAAAGTTTCTCTCTAGTTACTATCGACTTTGCTAGACCTTTTGTGATCCAAGGAGTTTTCTTTAAATTTTTATGCTTTACTATTATTGTGCTAGTATTTTTGTTTATAATTTCATTGAATTTATCGAGAAAATGTTCAAAGCATTCATCGGCATTTATTATGGAATAAAGATTTGACCAGTCATAATTTTTTTAGTATATTTTTTATTTTTATGTAGTTATGAATTGTTTTTTAAAGTTTGATGTTTTAGGTTGTTATTGTTTAATATATTAGTTTCTAGAGCGATAAGTGTCATGTAGTGATCGGTGATTCTTGTTTGTATTACAGATGGTCTAAACATGTATATACCACTATCGGGTCTCGTAATAGTGTTTATGTATGAATGAAAACCGTTTTCATACAGGTGGTTTAAGTAATCAATTGCAATATCATTTTCCTCGATAATATTAATTAAATTAAAATCAATATTTTTAGTTAACAAAATAACGGCAACGTGGCGCTAAATTGTTTAACACACAATTATTGTTTCTCTTACATTTTTCCCGATTATTCGAGTGGTGTAGTAAAATTAATTGTAAAAGTTATACTTAGAGACAATACGAATAGTGGATTTAGTGCAAATTATTAATAAGTTACATATCTATCCGGTAAATATAAAATAAACAATACAGTTAAAACTAACGAGGAAAAAAAGTCAACAATAGACATATCAACAAATTTATTCTACTGTGTAGAAAGTCAAACAAACAAAGATCGATAGAAGATAGCTCATCCGAACTGTTGAGGTGTGACTACCTTCTTCCGCGATCTCAAAAATGGGAGAAACATCAAAAACAACTGTCGATGATCCTAAACATCAACAAATTTTAGATATGTTTACACAAATCAGTACCCAACTAAAAGTCATGGATGATAAACTAGAACACCTGATGTTAGAAAATAAAGAAATAAAAGAAGAAAACAAGAGAATGAATGAAAAAATAAAAGTGCAAGAAACGAAAATTGCATCTTTAGAAAGGGAAGTAAGAAGAAAAAACATCATTATCAAAGGGTTAGAAGACAATGAAAAAGAAACACGAGAGGAAACAACAAACAAGGCAGTAGCAATAGTGCAAAAACTAGGTATAAACATTAGCAAAGATGCAGATATAGATGAGATACAAAGAATTGGAAAATACGGAAATGAAGGAAAAGACCAATTATACTGAAGCTAACTAAAGCAAATAAAAAAGCAGAAATCCTTAGTTAATTCAAAGAACTGAAAGGAACCGACATATGGTTAGACGAAGATTATCCGAAAGAAGTGTTAGATGAGAGGAAACACTTAATTCCACACATGAAAGAGGCGAGAAGCAAAGGATACAAAGCAAACTTAAAATACAATAAATAATGACAGTTATGGCTTGAAAGATCTTGAAATCAACAAAGCAGAAAATGTACAACATAAAAAGGACAACAAAAGAACTGTCAGCGAAAGGTCTCCTACCAATAGCGACCAATTACCAAAGATCACAAAAAACTTCTAAAACCAGATAAAAACAAAAGAAGAAAGAACAAACAAGGCAATGGACATGGAAATGATTTAGATATACGGAATAAAACAACAAAACAAATGGATATATTATGGAAATTAGGAACTTGGAATATCAGAGGTTTAGCAGGAAAAGAATATGAATTAGAAGAAGAATTTAAAAAAATTGATTTAGACCTGTTAGGAATAACGGAAACGAAAATGAAAGGAATGGGAGAAAAAATATTAAACAAAGGAAACATGCTAATTTATTCAGGAGTGAGTCAGAACCAAAGAGCAAGAGGAGGAGTTGAATGTATTCTAAAACGCCAATTACAAAATCATATAAAAGGATGGACAGTAATCACAGAGAGGATCCTAAAAGTAGAAATTGCTATGGAAGAGCAAAATAATTTGACAACAACAGTCATAGTTGTTTACGACCCAGGAGAGGACGAGAAAATAGAAATAAAAGAAACATTCTGGGAACAACTCTCGGAAGCAGTAGAAACTGTTGCAGGTAGATTGATAATCATGGGTGATCTAAATGGAAGAGTAGGAATAAAAGATGAAGAGACAAGAGAAACCATAGGAATATATGGTGAAAATGTACGAAACAGCAATGGGCGACGACTAATCGATTTCTGTATATTAAATAACCTATCTATTACAAATACTTTCTTTAAACATAAGGACACACACAAGTTCACCAGAGAAATGGCAAGCAGAGGCGAAAGATCTATAATTGATTATATAATAATAAATAATAATTTTAAACAGGAAATAAAAGATACCAGAGTAAGAAGGGGCTATGAACTTTTTACAGATCACTTTCTAGTTCTATCAAAAATGAAAATAAAAACAAAAGCACAAGAATTTACAACGAAAACACCAAAAGCGCCAAGAACGAAGAAAGTAACAATTAAAATTTACAAACTGGGACAAACAGAAATAGTGAAAACTTATACAGAAAAAACAGAAGTCGAAATGGAAAACCTGCAACAGAATAACAATCTCTCTGTAGAAAACTTATCGTTGAAGTTCAAGGAAGTAATTTTACACACGGCACAGGAAACTTGTGGAACAACAACAGTAGATAAAAATAGAAAACAAACAAGATGGTGGACAAACGAAATCAGAATAGAAATTAAGCTTAAAAAAGAAAAGTGGAAACGATACCTAAGGCACAGAAATGAAACCAACTATAATTCTTACAAAGACCAAAGACTAAAAGTAAAAGAATTGGTAAAAAGAGAAAAACAAAAATCCTGGGAAGAATTTGGTGAGAAAATGGAGCAGGATCGACTTGGCAACCAGAAACTCTTCTATAAGGTACTAGCTGAACCCGGCGCGCGTTGCTACGCCAATAACTAAAATAAATTTAAGAAAACTAAAAGAGGAGAAGAGGTAGAGTAGAAAAAAAGTTTATAGTTTTGTTTTACTTATCGTACCAAAAATATATTTTTCGAACTTATATTTATACGAATTCGTATAGATATCTATTAATCAGTATTGTATTTGATACATGGAAGCGCTATCTGGTGGTAACTTCAATTAATACATATATCATATTCATCTTACCCATTAAAAATACATCATCATACCGATTTTCATGACAATCGGTTGAACGGGGCAAAAGTTGCTAATCTGCAGCGCCACCTGGTGGCGAGTGGCATCAATGAACATATCACACAAACCTTCTCCGTAGAAAAATACATATACATACCAATTTTCATGACAATCGGTTAAACGGGGCAGAAGTTGCTACTCTGCAGCGCCACCTGGTGGTGAGTGGCATGAATGAGCATACCATACAAATCTTCTCCATGAAAAAATACATATACATACCAATTTTCATGACAATCGGTTGAACGGAACAGAAGTTGCTACTCTGCAGCTCTACCTGGTGGCGAGTGGCATCAATGAGCATATCACACAAACCTTCTCCGTGGAAAAATACATATATATATATATATATATATATATATATATATATATATATATATATACCAATTTTCATAATAATCGGTCCAGTACTTTTTGAGTTTATTGAGTACATTCAGACATACAGATATACAGACAAACATACATTTTTATATAAATATATATAGATATGTACTTTTAAGCCTTTAAAAGTGTATTTCTATATGAAACAGTATTTATAAAAAAATTTTGAATCGATGAGCTTCTTTCCCCTATTGTTGGCGCGCCACCGTCGCTCAAAACATGTAACCAATTTTATATACGCTATCAGTACATCTCTTTATTACATATTATCTATGTGCGCACCACTCTACCTGAAAGGGAGTAGGGTGTAGGGTTAATTTAAGGTTTATTTAATTAAGTAACCACGTTTCCGAACAAACGATGCTCTTTCAATATAGTCTATGGCTGTGAATGACATTGACATTCGTTACGCGCGTTTTTTTAAAATATGCAAAATTAAATGTCTATTTTTCAATATTTCTGAGATATTTTCTTAATATTTTCTTCTGTAAGAACCTTCTCCTAATAATAACAAATACAACACAAAAGGAATTAGTAAAATCGGTCCAGCCATTCACGCGTGATGCCATGACCAGGAAAAACGGGTTTCATTTATATATATATATATATATATATATATATATATATATAAGAAGATTAAAATCGCTCAGAAAAGGAAAACACAATACATCTGCAAACATCAAATCAAAAGAAGGAAATATCCTAACAGAAGAAGAAAAAATTATGAGTCGTTGGAAAGAATATTTTGAAGACATATTGAATATAAGACAGATGGATAATGGCAGGGAGGAAGAAGTACAAGAGGAGCAGTTGGAGGAAGATATGGTTGAGTTTGAGGTTGAATCAGTGAGACAAGCAGTAAACATGCTGAAAAGAGGAAAGGCAGCCGGCCACGACAAAATTACACCTGAAATGTTGCTAAACCTAGGTAGTAATGGTATCAAAGTTTTAACAAACATTTTTAATCAAGCAGCAAAAGAAAGATGCATACCTAGAGATTAGGAAATAGGTGTAATAGTACCCTTACATAAGAACGGGGATACCAAGAACTGTAACAATTACAGAGGTATAACGTTGCTCAGTATCGCTTCCAAGGTATATGAAAGATTGCTGGATAACAAACTAAAATTAATAACAGAACCACAACTTGAAGAATCGCAAAGCGGATTTCGAAAAGAAAGAGGGGTGCAAGATTATATATTCACGCTTAAACAACTTATAGAGAAAAACAGAAACGATAACTTACACGTAGCATTTGTAGATCTTCAGAAGGCGTTTGACAGCGTACCTAGAAATATAGTATGGGCAAGCCTGAAAAGGCGAGGAGTTAACAGCAAACTAATAGATAACATAAGAAGCCTCTACAAAAATACACGAAACTACGTCAGATCGAAAAACCTAGAATCCGAAGAATTCCAAACAAGAGAAGGTCTGAGACAAGGGGGTGTATTAAGTCCAACCCTATTCAACATCATACTGGATGATGTAATAAAAGAGGTAAAAACAAAAGTTAAAAAATTACTAGTGGGATACAGAAACATGCAACTAGTATACATATCGGAATGCGCTTTTGCAGATGACTTAATAATATTTGCAAAAAACGAAAACGACTTACAGTTCAATATTAATTTGTGGAATACATAGCTGACAAAAAGAAACTTAAGAATAAATACACAAAAAACAAAAATTATGACGATAGGCAAATTAGACACAGCAACAACAATAACAGTCAATAATTCCAACATCGAAAATATTGATATCTTTAAGTACCTTGGAATACAATTTCAAAAGCATGGAACACACGAAGCGGAAATAAATAAAAGAATAGAAAATACAGCAAAATTATTCCACGCGCTAAACAGAACTTTCATAAGAAAAAGAGAAGTGTCTAGAAAAACAAAACTAAATGTTTACAAAACAATATACAGACCAACGTTAACCTATGGATGTGAAAGCTGGGTGTTAACATAACAACAAAAAGGGAAAATCCAGGCAATGGAGATGAAATACCTGAGAGCTATCAAAGGAGTCACTATAATGGATAAAATACGCAATGACACTATAAGAAGCGAATTGGAAGTTGAACCTATAATTAACACAATAGAAAGACAACAAATGAAATGGTTCGGACACATCATAAGAATGGGAGACAATAGACAAACAAAAAGAATTTGGCAAGCAAAAAGGATCACGAAACGGCCCAGAGGAAGACCACAGAAAAGCTGGGATGAAGTTATAGCGGACAACTTAAGCAGAAGAGGGAAAACTTGGATAGAAGGAAAGAACCTTGCAAAGAACAAAAAGCAATGGGCAAAATTTATTTATAAATAATTGTAAATACATACCTTACACCTACGGGTAAATAAGGTTTTTGATTATATATATATATACTTATATATACTTATATATATATATATATATATATATATATATATATATATATATATAGATTTATAATTATTTTTGACCGCAACCCCAAGAAAAATCATTTTTTCTTATATATATATATATATATATATATATATATATATATATATATATATGGTTGAAATTAGCTCTAATATTATTTAAAATCTTTTATAAAACCTTTAATTTTGATACGTAAGACCTGTACAAAGCAGAAACGATTATTTTACTGCTTAGGGTTGAAATAGATATTTTTAAAACATTACAGCGCCCTACTTTCCCTACTTCATATTTATAGTGTAAACAATGTTTGATATAAACTATGACGCCATCACAATTACTAACTTCTCCTGGATGATTAAAATCATTAATAGTTTTAATTTTTCTGCTTTCAGGTAAAATAATATAGTCTATTTCTTTACTGATATCAGACAAATATACTTTCAGCTCGTCTAGGTTTTTTCTTACACTTCTTATATTCTGCTGCAAAACAGTGAACTTATCGTTGTTTTATTTTTTAACATATTATATTGACTCACAGAATCTAACTCTAAAGTTTTAAAAGGAGTATAATCATAGTCCCGAGGATTGATAATTATTTATTTGATTGCGAACCAAAACGGGTACGGATTTTTTTTCGTTGATAACCTCCTTATTTGCTTCTATAAATAGCTGGTGTGGTAAATCCTTTGCTGCAATGTGAGTGTGGGAGGTGCGCTATTAGTTTTATGTTCTTTTATCTCAGTGTCCTCTTAGCTGGTCAAGTGTATACGAGTTTTCATCTACTATTAGCTTATTTCCTCTTATAAAGCACTTGAAATGTCCCACTTTACGAAAATAGATAAGATGTTGTCTAAAATTGCTGCAGTCTTCCCTTTCCTTTTTGTTCAAATCGTGAGAAATCGCAATACTAGTTCCTTTTAATTTTTTCAGGTTCTTATAGACTTCTTTTTTCTTTAAAAGAGAATTAAATTCTACTTTTACTGGAGCAGTATCCGACTTTCCTAGTGGGTAAAAGTTGTTTATATCTTCTTTCTTGATGCTTGTTACTAGTTTATTGTTTAGGTTATTGCTTCTAAAAACTTTTTATCTTTGTTAAGGCCGAAAACGACGATATTATTGGCCCTTTTATCTTTTGCAATCTTTTCTAATCTTTGTTTTAGGTCTTTGTTTTTTTTTTAAATTTTAACGTTTTGTTTTGGTCTTCTTTTTTCATGAGCAGATTTGTCTCAGTAGCATCTAGAGCTCGCTTTAACTCTTTCTTTGTGTTATTTAGCTCTTCTAGTACTTTTTTCTTAGCCTCTCCTAATAACTTTTTAATTGTCGTCTCATTCATTTTAAATACTTAAATTTGCTTTATTGTGATTAACGTGTATGGCTGGCTTTAGTTGATTCTAAATATTTAAATGGCAAGAACTAATCAGTTTTTTTATCTTTTACCTTTTATCTGTGCAAATATTGTTGTTGTCCTAACCATATTTATTAATTAAAGGCTTTGTAATTCAGAATTTTTTCGTAACTAATATCTTACTTGTTTATATTGAAAGTTGTCTTCATAGTTTATATTTTTTTTAAATTGGTTTTATATATTATTATAAAATCTTTTAGAGAGATCCATAACGAAATACACACACTTTAAGCGTACCTCACACTTTTCCTTAAGTAAATGACTTTAATAACTTTTTTTGTGTCCTTTGTATAATTTTTTTCGGTTAGGAGACCGGAACCATAGATTTTTAATAAACTAATTGTATATTAATTAATGACACAAAAAAGAAATTAAAAAAATGTCACATTATTTAAATCAAATAAAAACTGGAAAAATTTGAAACAGATCTAGGTCTTAAAAATAGACGTCAAAATGTTATTTGATACAAAACCATCAAAAATTAATGAATGTTTTTTTCTATGTGTAACCAAATGAGACAAGAATCGGCACATTTTCCAAAATGAATAGTAAAATAGTAGTAAATAATAGTAGCGTTAATTACCTTAAAGTTTATACTGAAGTACGAACTGTACTATAAACTTTCATACACTGAATTTTTAAAAAAACTTAAAGTAGTTGGAATTGTAAGAAACGTGATTAGTTTCAATTTTTTTTTGTATTTTTTATGTGTTTCAATAGTTTAAATTAAATAATTTCAAAAGGTGGGACTTTTTGATCTAACTGCAATTTTTTATTTACAATAAAAAATAATGAGTATGTTTAGCAACAAACATTCGATAATCATTATGAAAGATAATTGGATGAAACAAATCTCAATGAATTTTTTTAATTTGGCCTGTTATCATGAAAGTTATATCATTAAAAATTATTTTTAGAAAGAAAAACAAGAGCTAAACAGAGATAAAAACAAGGTTTTTAATTTAGGTCTAAAAAAATTATAACATGAAGCTTTGGCGTTTCGCAGAAAATGATCTAGATATCTCTAGATATTTACTTAAAATTTTACTATTTTAATCGTTGGTTAGACATTCAACAAAGTTCTATTTTCGTTTCTGTGAAATGGCAAGATGGAAAACTAAAGCCACATGCAAACGATATGCTTTATTACTTTTAGATGTCGATTTTCAGAACTTGAGTCGTTGTACAGGAATTTGTTAATTTCCTTTCAGTTTCAAGTTACACGTTTTATGTAGACTAAGCTTGGTTGTTTTAAGAAAATGGGACGGAGAAACAAATGCTCCAGCAAAAGTTTCATAATTGCCAAAGACAGTTGTTCGGCATAAAGTTTTATGTTATTTACCGAGGTAAATGATGGCGCTCAAATAATGCGGAATTATGTAATGATAATTTCTTTCCGCGTCTTTCCTATTAAACGTTTGAATTTGAAATTAGACGCCTACAACAAATGACGAATGTATATTGTTTATTTCATAATCAGTAGTAGTTTTAGAATCCTGTAGACTGTTTTCGTTGTTTAGACATATTTCTGTGCATTCAAATAGTTACTTGGACACTAACGAACAGTGACACTTTGCATGGGTGAATAAAATTTTGTTGCCGAGGTGCGTTGTACAAATTTAAAATAAAGGTCAGAATTCTAGTTAATTTTATTTCATTTTCCGGACGATTTTGAAGTTATCAATAATATTGTTTTTGTACGGAGGACCAAAATAGTAATTTACGTAACAACTCAGAAAAATACTGTTTTTTCGGACGATTAGAAAAAACTCAAGGACGAGCCGTAGGCGAGGCCTGGAAGTCTCCAAGTCCAAAAAAACTGTTTTGGGCTTGTTGCGGACACCATTTTTTCGGCAACCGTGTGGAATAACATATTAAAGAGACACATTTTTTTATTATATTTCTTTGTAGAATAATATTTCAAACATTTAAATTCTTAGTTGTATTAAATATTGAAATTTTAACAGGAGGTAGGCCCTAAAAGAAACATTCTATTTCTTATTTATATTAAAATTCGGGCTTTTGATAATGTTGAATGGATTTAATTTGTTTGAAATGCCGGGTATACTTAAATGCCTTCTGTTGAAGTCAGAATAAGTAGGTAAAAGTTTCTGTTTCACATTGATTATTTCATCTGATAATTTTTAAATGATCTTGGCAATTTTAATGTTGTTTTTTGGTGAATTGTCTGTATAACCTTCAGCGGCATTGGTAGACTTCCAGCCAACATTTATCTTCAAATTTGTGATGATTCCACCATTATCAACAAATAACGTAGCTAAAGTTCAACGTATGATATGGCCTGTGTAGTTTTTAGGATTGGATAAATTTAAAAATTCTGTAGTTCTGAATACAAGATTTTCAAAAGTGTGAACACCTACCAACGGGCTAAATCGAACATTTTTCTTTTTTGATACTCACGAATAATCTGTTATGTGGAGTATGGGATGGCAGTAAAGATAATTATTACCTATACAACAGCAGGTTTTCCTGACCAATTACCACAAAATTTTCTCAATATGGCTTTTAGAATCTGGTATTTGCACAAGCAACTTGTCTTCTTTTTGGTTTATTAGATCAATTGGCATTTTTGTTAGTTATTCCCGTCTACATGGACCAGCTAACTCAATAATTGTTGCTACCTAAAAATAAAGCAAATGAAGTTGCAACTTCTAGATCCTACAATGTTTTTTTTTAAATTACCTTTAACATTAGGTATGTTTTATTATCGGCTTCTATAATGAATTTGTTGATTTGTTCGCTGCTGATGACTGCTGATTTCTTTGCTTTATAACCAACGTTCTTGTTTTTAGAAAATGCGATTACTTTTGGCAAAATTGCTATGTTTATATTTCTCTACTAAAATGCTACTGCTGAAACATAGTGCAGGCTCCACAGGTTGGACGATTTGATAGTTTATAATTTTTTCGCCTAGTAAGACAAAATTAGATCCTCTGTAATAGTTTTTCATTTCTTCATATCTATTGCGATAAAAAACCGTGCAAACTTTCGACAATCAAAATCTTAACTAATTTAGTTACCGATAACTGTCATTGTTTCGTTGCTATGGTAATGTTAAACTGCACTTATTTTAGTCATACCTACCAAGATTTTCATATTCACAATCACAACAACGATATGATTCTTTCCAGTCTAGTCCGAAAAATACGTACTTCCCGGACAGTTGCCGAAATAGTAGTTTACGTAACAAGTATCGAAAGAGTCCAGTAAAAGCCCTTTTAGGACGTATTAGGTACAATATATTTTTTAAAACGGGCATTGTTGTACCATAAACTTCATACTATTCAGTTTACATATTTATAGCAAGAACTCTTTATTAACTAATTTTAACATTTTTTTTAACAAACCTTGCTTGGGTGGCCATCTTAACAATTTCATCTGTATAATTTCATCTTACATTAATTCACAATCAAATGCATCATTTTAAATATCCATTTTATAATAAATTTCACGTTTTCAACTAAACGTCAAAATATGTCAAGTTTTTTTATAGTTTTAAATATATACAAAACTCGGTTACCATAGAATTGACCGCTATCTCAGACTAACTATTTTATTGTAAATGAGTCCGGTAAAAGCTTTTACTGGACTCATTTTTATTTTCTACCAAGTCACTGCAAGTCACAAACTGACTAGCTTGACAAAAAATAGCATAAATATAATTGTTAGTTATATTTAAAAAATGTAATATGCTAAAAAAATTGTGTAGAGACAAAAAAACGTAGACAAAGATGCTATTACATGTTTAGAAAAGACCAAAAAATTTCAGAAGAAGGATATTTACAAAAAATCGCTAAGGTTTTTAATGTGAGTACTAATTGTGTTATATTAAAAATAATTTCAATGTTTTCATGAGCAAATATTATCAAAAATTTGTAATTCCATTACTAGTTGTATACGAAGTAAATTGTTATATAAAATGCACTATTACATTTTTATATATTTAAATTACTTAATATTTATTAAAACCAATTTACCTAAAAATTAACTGTTGCCCAATATTTTACAATGTTGCCAGAATATAAAAGATATTCAAGAATTAAAAAATGTTTTGAGAATAAAATATTTGCTATAATTGATAAAGTGATAATGATCCTTTTGATGATTAAAATATAATTATATAGGACATGGATTAATCAATGTTTTATTCATTGATCCATGACCCGTTGAATTACATTTTAATTTTCTTTAATATATTTTTTAAATATTTTGAGT
This sequence comes from Altica lythri, assembly GCA_964028335.1. Lineage (NCBI taxonomy): Eukaryota > Metazoa > Arthropoda > Insecta > Coleoptera > Chrysomelidae > Altica > Altica lythri. The sequence continues at coordinate 19,613,655 of OZ034802.1, read as the reverse complement.
TTTTTAGACTAATGTTAATTGTATACAAAAAATCTTAAAAAAAGTTTTTTTTTAATGGTAAAGAAGCGTCGGATAAAAGGAAAAAAGATAAAGCAGATACATTTGATAATTTCATTAAAAAAAACTTGCAGCGACAGATTTGAACGCACAATCTCAAAAATGAATATGTTACTTAAACTTTTGACTGATGTGAAACAAAACTGAGATTTTAAGGGTGAACGTACTACTTAATACAGACTTATAAAATTAAGGAGATATTAATTTAAAAAAGTGAACGGGCAACAAATGTTTAGTAAGCAAAGATTTATCCAAACTAGCAAAGTCGCTTTACTTCGGAAATTTATGGAACTAAAAAAAGCGCAATAAAACGTGGATATACAAAAATAAAACTCCAACACGTCGATGGGTACAGGAATCTGATTTAAAAATTATTCCATCCCATGTGAAATCCGAAGAAAAGAGTTTTACGATTTTACAATAAGGTTTCTAGAGGGATGTGAATTGTTATTAGACTCTTTAAACACTGACATTGACTATCACAAAACTATAAACAGTGACATTTTCAAAAACTGGAGTGTTAATTATCTCATTCCTGCTTTATCCAATTTTTCAGAGAAATGTGTAGCGGTCATCTATATATATAAAACTCAACGGTGACTGACTGACTGATTGACTGACTGACATAGTGATCTATCAACGCAGAGCCAAAACCGCTGGACGAATGGGGCTGAAATTTGGCGTGCAGGTAGATATTATGACGTAGGCATCCGCTAAGAAAGGATTTTGATTAATTCCACCCCCAAGGGGATAAAATAGGGGATGAAAGTTTGTATGATCTATCAACGCACAGCTCAAACCGCTCAACGGATTGGGCTGAAATTTAGCACGCAGGTGGATGTTATGACGTAGGCATCCGCTAAGAAAGGATTTTGATTAATTCCACCCCCAAAGGGATAAAATAGGGGATGAAAGTTTGTATGAAACTTTGTCAATTTTAAACGGATCAGGTTGAGATCTTGCATGCATATAGCTACTATGACGTAGGCATCCCCTAAGAAAGGGTTTTAATAAATTCCACCCCTAAGGGAATAAAATAAGCGATGAAAGTTTGTATAAAAGTTTCTCAATTTCAAACCGATCGGGCTAAGATTTTGCATGCATGTAGCTACTATGACGTAGACTTCCCTTAAGATAGGATTTTGATAAATTCCACCCCTAAGGGGATGAAATAGGGAATGAAATTTTGTCTGAAATTTTTTTAATTTCAAACCGATCGGGCTGAGATTTTTCATGCATGTAGCTACTATGACGTAGATATCTCCTAAGAAAGGATTTTCATAAATTCCACCCCTAAGGGGATAAAATAGGGAATAAAAGTTTGTATGAAACTTTGTCAATTTTAAACCGATCGGGCTGAGATTTTGCATGCATATAGCTACTATGACGTAGGCATTCCTTAGAAGGGATTTTAATAAATTCCATCCCTAAGGGGATCCAATACGCGATGAAAGTTTGTATGAAAGTTTGTTTTTAAACCGATCGGGCTGAGATTATGCATGCATATAGCTACTATGGCGTAGGCATCCACGAATAAAGGATTTTAATTAATTCCACCCCTAAGGCGATAAAATAGGGGATTAAAGTTTGTATGAAACTTTGTCAATTTCAAACCGATCGGGCTGAGATTTTTTATGCATATAGCTACTATGACGTAGGCATCGCTCAAGAAAGGATTTTAATAAATTCCACCCCTAAGGGATAAAATAGGGGCTGAAAGTTTGTATGAAACTTTGTGAATTTCAAACCGATCGGGCTGAGATTTTGATTGCTTATGGCATGCAAGTTTTTATAGTTTTAAAATAATTATAGTCTAAAACCACTCGCGTCTTAATGTGCGGGGTGTGTGGAGCGGTAAGGCGGTAGCACGCTGCTGCTGGCCGACATGACACTGTCGATAGACGCGTAGAGTCTTGAAAATTTGAGAATATGTTTTTTTCTATTACGTAGTGGTGTACCAAGAAATGACTTTTTTAAATTTAACTCCTAAGGATTTAAAATGGGGGTTGAAAATTTGTATGAAATTCGGTGGCAAAAAACTAAAGTTCACGCGGATAAAGTCGCGGGCGGCCGCTAGTGAATAAATAATTCTCCATATCATTCTGTCCAACTAAACAGTTCACCTACATTTTAAGCGAAATATTGCAGTAATGGTTAAGCAGCAATAACATCGAATTTGACAAAAAATGACAAAAAAAATTATACACAATAATTCAACCATACAAAAGTAACGATAAGACATATGTACTTACCAGATGAAATATTAAAGAAACATGGAGTTCGACTGCCCCATGCCATTATAGTCCAAGAGCCCGCGACGACCAGACATACCTTTTATCATAAAAGCTGAAAGTTTTTCTATGTGTGCCTCTAGTACAGGTAAGAACAATCCTCACCCATGATAATTGGGCAGTGGTTCCTTTGTCAGGTAACAGGTAGCAAAGGTGTGTAAAATTCCATCTTACTTTCGTTATTCTATAAAACTCATTTTTTTTATATTTCATTCGTAACAACATCAAAATTCGCGTTACTCATTGCCAGACACTTATAGGTTCCAACCCCCTGCCGGACACCCCTAAACTATAATATTGTAACGGGATAACCGTAAAGGAAGGGACCTTAATTTGAAAGATTGTTGTTGACAGTTGATTTTTAGAAGTTTGTAAAAAAATCAACTGACCATTTTTAATAATATTTCTAGAAAATTCTAGAAACTTCTAAACACACTAACTAGATTAAATAATGTTGTATATAAGGGGATGCACGGACAGTTAACGTCAGTTCGAGTCAAGTGTTCACAAGAGTTCATTGTATTGTCAAGTAGTTAGACGTTATCCAGCAGAGTTCAGTGTATCATAACAATTTTGTAAATAAATTGTGTAAAAAGCCCCCATACGTGTTTCAAATTGGTGTCAGGTGTGGGGTGAAGATACAAGAATGCCTGGAAAAAAGATAAATGAACTATTGGTGGCTGAGCTCAGAAGAGAGCTTGAAGAATTAGAGTTGGAAACTACTGGAAGCAAATCCGTATTGTTGAGAAGGCTCCGTGAGTACTACGTAAATAACAATTTGGACCCTGACGCTGTGGAGTTCGAAGACCCAGTTCAAAAAACAAATTCTGAACTAACTCAACAACTTTCCCAGCTGCAAGAGGAGCTATCAGGACGCATGACGAGCCAGCAAGACGAGCTATCCAGTCAGATGAAAAGCCAGCGCGAAGACATGTCCCAGCTGTCCCAACGAATAACGAACCAACAAGAAGAACAAACTCAACAACTTTTCCAGTTGTCCAGTCAGATAAGCAGCCAGCGTGAAGATATGTCCCAGCTGTCGCAACGAATGACGAACCAACAAGAGGAGCTATCCAGTCAGATGAAGAGCCAACAAGAGGAGCTATCACAGCGAATGACGAACCAACAAGAGGAGCTATCCAGTCAGATAAGAAGCCAGCGCGAAGAGGTGTCCCAGCTATCACAACGGATGTCTACTCTACCAGAAGAGTTATCCAGTTCCTTCTCCCAGCAAATATCACACCTTCGTGACGAGCCAAATCAGCAAGTTGCCAACTTGAATCAGCAGGTAGACAACTTGAATCAGCAAGTGGACAACATGAATCAGCAAGTGACCAACATGCGAGACGAGCAAAATCAACAAGTCGCCAACTTGCGAGACGAGCGAAACCAGATCAACCAGCAAATGCAGTCCGAGATAAGGAAGCTTCAACAAGAACAGGAAGCTAGCCGCCGAAACCAAACCATCCACCACGGCGACGGAGATGCAAGAAGGATGGAAACCTGCCACGCAGACGTCGAACGACAAAGAAGCGAGGAGACGACCCATGTACGAACGACGATGAAACCCCCGACCTTCGACGGGAAGACTTCCTGGCCAAATTACCTGAAACAATTCAACGCAGCGGCCAGAGCTAATGGATGGTCATCCCAGGAGAAAGCATTGTCCCTAACCGTAGCTCTGCGAGGCGAAGCTTTAGACGTCTTGCAATCATTGACACCGGATGAAGCTGACAACTTCGAGTTATTGGTCAATCGTCTAGAGATGCGTTATGGTCAAACTCATCTACAACCGGTGTACCGAATGCAGTTAAAGAGCCGAAAACAGAAAAATGGAGAAACTATCCAGGAATTTGAAGCGGATGTAGCAAGAATACTACGACTTGCGTATTCAAATGCAGCGGAGGATTTCCTGGAGTGCCTAGCAGTCCAAACCTTCACCGATGGTCTTCGAGACGTCGAGTTGCAGCGCGCTGTACGGTTGGCGCGGCCGAAGACTCTTGTGGACGCCTTGACCATTGCCCTGGAGTTTGAGGCGGCGACGGAGGCCTCACGTGGAGTTGCTCGATTAAGGGAAATCACTGGTAACTACGACCATGCCGTTCATTCCGTTAGCGACGTTGAAGCGGTAGTAGAGAGATTAATGAAGTTATCTCCAAAAAGAAGGCGCCCAGTGAGATGCTGGAACTGCGGAGAACTAGGCCATATAAGAAATACTTGCCCCCAAAAAGAAAATTCTTCTGCTGAAGTACCCCAGCAGCAGGAAAACTAGAACGGGTCGACTCCTGGAGGGCGAAATCGACCCCAAACATTCCCGAAGCCCCTCACACCATAAAATTGGCAACTCTGCGACATCACGTGGACAGCTTATATGTAGATGGCCTCATTGATGGGAAGAACTTTAGCATGCTGGTAGACACTGGAGCTACGAAAACTATCATTCGACCATCCATCATTATGCGAAAGAAGATGTGGCCTACCAGTTGGAGACTGCGTACCGCTACCGGAGATTCTGCTAGAGTCTACGGTGAGATACAGGTGACGCTACAGTTTGGTTCAACCTCTCTTGTTCACTCAGTGCTGGTGGCTGACGTTGATGAAGATGTTGTTCTGAGCATGGATGTTATGCTCCACTGTGGTTTTCATTTGGATCTTCGCCAACGTATCCTTCGTACTGGTAATGAAGAAATATTCCTGCACCGAAAACAAGTTGACAATGCCTCGATCAAGCTAATCGATGATATCGAACTTCCGGCGAGCTGCGAATGTGTCGTCACAGCGCGGTTGGATGGACCGAAGCCAGATGGTGCCCCAGCCATGATAGAGCCGAAGAACCATGACCCTGAATTGGGAAAAGGACTCCTTGTGGGTAAGACTCTTGTTATATCCGCCAAAGAGGTACCCATCCGAGTTATCAACTTGAACGATCATCCAGTTCTTCTCCGAAAGAACACGGAAATGGGAAGTTTAGAACCAGTAACGGATAAGAAACCCAAAAAAAGATAAAAAATGTATAATTTAGATAAGATAACCCAGGAGATTATTATTACTAAATTAGAAATTATTTAAAAAAATATTAATAATACTTACTTACTTATCCTTATAGTTAGAATGAAAACTTGTTTTAAAAGATACTTTTTAATAACTTAAAATTTTGTTACTTTTTTTTTTCTTTAAAAAATGATAAGCTTAACAGATATTATTGATCAGAGCAACACACTCCAGAAAGAAAAGAAAATTCTCTATTAAAAGTATAACAATATTTATTCATTAGAAGAATAGAAAACAGGACAATAAGCGAAAAAAAAATGGAATCACACGTATAATTCTACAAATCGATATAATACTTTACTCACATTAAGTGACTATCCATAATTAGCTTTTTACAGACTTAGAATAACAGCTAAGCTATTTTTATCGTTATCTGTGTTTAAGCTAAAAGTGAACTATCAATGTATTAAGACAAAAAATTAAAATTCACAAAATAAAAATACAGAAATAAAAGATAATATTCTTTTAAACTTACCTAAAGACGGCACTGCACTTTTGCTTCACTGTAGGTATATTGAACATAGGAAAATTCAATTTCCAAAGAACTAAATGGTACTTTTTTTTCTAATAATTATTTAAAGATAAACAAAACTTACAGATTGAAACCGTAATGCTTGTTTAGTAACAAGTTTACTTTCCAGAAAAATTAGACCATTTGTCTCATTCAGCAGGTAGTTGAAGGTGGCAATTGTAAAAGCATTTCAAAGAAATTACTAACCCTACTTGTAATAAACGACACTGGGAACTCATTCACTTGTAAATTTTACAAAAAGATTAAAAAAAAGCCGGTAAAATCAAAACTTTTTTTGACTAAGAGGATTTTTAAACCATTCCACCCGAAGTGCTGCGCAATTGCATAGGGTGTGCCTAGGGATATGTTTGGTTGGACAATCTTTCTAGAATATGATATCAACATCGTTTATAAGTCGTACGCTCATTTAATCACGTAGGACATCCTAACTTATTTTAGGAACTATTGGAAAGTTTTTTAACGACAGGGTCGGCTTATATGATAAAGGGAAACATTAAAAGGTAATTTAAATAATTAATAATCGCATTAAAATTATACTGTTGAAATATTTTTCTCTCTAGCCTATTGTTACTTAAAAAGTACTTTTACGTACAGAACGTTTTGCACCGAATTTTACTGTACGCAAATGTAACAAATTTTTCCAAGTAAAAACTGGTACATCTTACAGTTAGGAACAGTTTAACATTTCTCTACTTTTAATATAGATCAGGACGTGTAGTACTTTTTTACTGAAACACATTCACACATTAGGATTTATACTGTTGAAATGTTTTCTCTGTAGCCTTTTAATACTTTGAATGTGCTTCAGCGTGCAGAACATTTCGAACCGAATTCTAATGTATGCAACTGTAACACGTTCTTCCAAGTGAAAAACTGGTAAAAGGTTATGAACAGTTCAACATTTTTCGACTTTTAATATAGATCAATACATTTAGTACTTGGTTACTGAAACACATTAACACATTAATATTTATACTGTTCAATTTTTTTTCTCTCTAGCCTATTATTACTTTAAATGTGCCAGAAAGCAGAACATTTTGATCCAAATTCTAATGTATGCAACTGTAACACGTTTTTCCAAGTAAAAAACTTGTATTAAAGTCAAGAACAGTTCAACATTTTTCGACATTCAATATAGATCAGAACGTGTACTACTTTGTTATTGAAACACATCAAGAAGAATGGTTCATCATCGGTGCAGTACTGTGCATTAAACAGAAACAAATATTATGTTTAATAACATAAAATTATAATGATAAAAATAAGGCCTAATTTTTTAATGGTAAGCTGCTTCTGTCAAATATATTTTATATTGATTTGTCTTTGTCGGTATCTTGATGGTATACTAATTAATGCACGTTACTATTTTTTATTTTTACCATTAAAAATCAGTTTTACTGACTGTTCTAGTTGTGTTTTAGGAAAAGTAAATATTACACAATCCCGCATTTTACAAGAAAGTCACAGGGTCAATAAAGATATCCTATTAAACTTCCGAACGAAAGAATATGCGACCAACTTGAGGCACTATATATATATATATATATATATATATATATATATATATATATATATATATATATATATATGTATATATATATATATATGTGTGTGTGTATGTGTGTGTTTGTATGTGTTTGTGTTTGTTCGAACTGGAATTAAAAGAAATAGTAAATTATACATAGTGGACTTGGTGAATAATGAAAATTCTCTGAGAGCGACAAAGGCCAAAGACTTTTGTTCAAAACTATAGGCAAGCTTTATAACTACTATTAAAATTATTCTCTTTAATTTAACATTTACTTGCTGACTCGGCGAACTTTGTTTTTTCCAGATTCAGAACTTAAACTTTTAAGGATTGGTTTTGTTGGTGATTTGTTATGGTCATGGCGAATGCAAGATGATTTGGAAATTAAAGTCTTTTAAACTCAAACGTTCCATTGGTTGGGATCATCAGGATTCTCGGAATGACAACTTCCTCACCTTTAAATTTTCCTTTCAGTATTATCGCGTAAATTACATTGTTGATCAATTTACTAACCACCAAACGCGTATCGTTGCACAGTTTTGAAAGGTTTATGTTTAGAAGCATGATTACTACGAAGCCAACCTTTAGTTCTAAATTATGCAGTGGTAAGCCACGCACATCCAAGGAGTTTACAAATTTAATTGAATAGTTGATAGATTCATCATTGTTTGTTACACAGTCAATAGAATTAAATTTATACATTGTTCAAAAGATCTCATTCTGAATTAAATAAATAGCTCGCTCACTCAACCATTCATTATTTTTGTCGTTAGTAATAAGGTTTGGAAATACTTTGTTCGTCTTTCTATAAGACAAAGTTACAGAAATTTTAAGGAAATAAAATCAATTCGCTCGATTTTTTTGTTGTTAGCTGAAATTTCTTCACGTAGCACCATAGATTCGATGATTTGAGGCAAGCGTTTATTTCGTCGGCATCCGTTAATTTTGGAATTACTGGCAGTGTTTAGCGGAAACTGCTAAACATAAAAATCATTGCGCCTCTATAACATCTTGAACCATTAAGTAGATCATTCAATATTCGGTTAAGTCCTTATAATACACATTTATGCATCACTAACATAATTTATAATTACTAAATTTTCTACTACACTCAACCATAGACAAAATTAAGTTTAGCTGTTATTTTTATAATTGTCGAATTTGCAAACATCGTTAACCAAAGACAAAATTACGTTTAGCTGTCATTTGTGTTTTGGTATCCGAGGGCAGTATGGCGCGCAGTCCAGGGCTCTCAAACTTTCTATCGATGTAGTGTATACCTACTATTTTTCTTTGTAGTAGGCCGAAAGTACGAAGGAAATTGCCTTCTGTAATAAAAGATATTGATGCCTGACCCAATATTTGCAGTGACAGTGTCAGTGACAGTGACATCAGTGCACGAATAATTTCTTTCGGCCCGCTGTCTGCGCGACATTACCGTGGCATAACAGTTAGGCTTTCTGCTCTAATATAGAAGCCGCAACGACGTACTTTCGGCCTAGTGCAAAGAAAAAGTATATTATGTTTGTCTCCTGGTTCTAAGCTACCTTTCCTTCAATTTTCAGCCAAATTGGTTGAGCCGTTCTTTATTTATTCATAGTTTAACTAACACGGTAGAAGGTAAACTGCGCAGAGAACCCATTAAAATAATTGATAGTCAAAAAAGGTACAAGTAAACTGCGAAGATACCGCTCTCCAGTTGAGAGGTTAACTGCGAAGAAAGAAAAAGGTGGGTACCTGATGTTCAGGTAGTTAAATAAAAGTCGTTTCATGTAATAAAAATCAACTAATTTTATTTATACACTACAATATTTACATTCTACAATTTTTTTTAAATATATAAAATATAACAAAAATATTTTTTCATTCATCATGGCACATGAGTTTTTCCAATGTATGAAACGCATTTGACAAAATTTATTCGTGATATTTCGCCACTTTTATATTTGTCTATATATAATTTCAACAATTCGTCTTTTGTTCGAACAGCTTTGCTTTGTATATTTTTAGGAAGTGTTGTACTATTCATTTTGATATAGGTCTCAGTTTGAAATTGTATTAATACTTACATCAATAAAATTAAATAAAGATGGATGTGAAATATAAAAATATTTGTTAAACTTGGAGTGAAAACTCTCGCAAGCATTTGTGGTATTTTCTGTAGAATGACTGCTTGAGGCCCATAAGAAAGGCGAAAATTTAGCTTCTTCAGATATGTAGTTTTCTACTAAATAGTCCGCCACACAGGTTATAGCTTTTGTATTTCGTTGGTATTCTACAAAGTCAAATACAAGACAATCTGAAACTTCAATAGGATCTAAGTAAACCATACCAAATAAATGTCGTAACCACCTGCCTACTTCACTATTTGGATCACTATATTCATTTTTGAGACCTAAATTTTGGATTTTTCTGAACCACGCTTGGCCTAAGTGAAACCGACATCCAGTTATTTGTGAACTAGGCCAAACATTACCTATTGCATTATGAATAGCCTGCTCAAAATCTGCAACCACGATTTTTGGGTTGAAAACACAATTCAACTGAAGGCATGTACTTTGCAAGTGTCTAAATAAAGTGGTATAAGAAGCCGTTGTTTTATCGGGCAACAAGCAAAACGCGATAGGTAAATAATATCCGTTGTTAATCACATGAATTGTGAATAATTGACAAAAAAAATTTGTGTAATATTGAAAGGTTCCATCTACATATATTTTTTGACATTCACACAAATACCGCAAGTTTGTAGCACACGAAAACACAACAATATTTGTCTGTTCATCACAAATTATTGGCATAAAATTTTCAGATTTAATAGTTTTCAAATTTGATGTCTTTAAAATCTGGAAAACTTCCTCTAACGACTTTGGTAGCTTAGGCTGAAACTTACGCCGGGCATTGTATATATTTTTCCTGATAAGGGACATACCTGATGTGGTCAAATTTTCCAAATCACCGACGTTTTCCTTTAAAACGGAATGAATTATTTTGGAAGGTCGCTCTGAAATATCAGTGGAAGCTTTTGGTTTGGCACTATTGCTAATTTTGTTCCTGCTGTTTGTCTCGTCACTGTTACCTTCATGGCTGTGTTAAGTCTCCTTCCGGCTAATAATGGAATTTTCGCAAATTGTATATAATTTAGCGTTGCAATTTTTATTTGTACATCTCCAAAAGATTTCACCAGAGTTTTTTAAAACATTTTTTTTTTTGAAAAAGTATATCCACTGTAAAGTATTAGAATATTTCCACGTTCACTTGTAATAAATTCGAAATTTTCCATATTTTATTTTAGATATATCTATTACACTATTAACAGCTAAAACTAAAACTGTACTGGTAACTTTATCAATCAATAATTGTCGTCAACAAAACTGAAATATACCTCTTTTATCCTAATTGCATTTTAAATATAAACAATTACCGAGAAGTACACCCCCTCTGTACCTGGCTAAGATCTCCGCAATTTACGTATCAAAATTTTAACCACCAGTTTTGACCCTTCGCAGTTTACCTGTAGGTATACCGAAAAGATTAAATTCGCAATTTACCATCCCCGACTAACACGACTTACATATAACAAAAGAAATCCTAATCGGATTGGGCAATGTAGTGAGGAAGTGGTTGCATTGTCATCCAAACATATAATTTTCTTCGAGAATATAGCTTTTAATATTATCTTCACTTAGTGTTAGTACCTAAAATTCAAACATGTTAATTGTTCATTACAATATATTTACTTGTGTTCTTGTTCTAAAGTCCATTTCATCGTTTTTGGCCGATTTGATATTAGAAACCACTGAAATAAGATTAAACTGTCATCCAAGTTACCAATGGTGGAGAGCTTTTTTTGTCTAAATTAGGTCGTAAGTTTCTGAAACTATCAGTGTGGTTTGACATCTACATAAATATGACATTAATAATTATTAAATTCAACCCTTCAACAACGAGCCGTACATGACGGTTACCAGGAATGTGAATTAAGTTAAGACTTCTGTATTGAATACTTTTTATCTACCGGTGAAACAAGATGCAGTTACGTAAGTGTTGTATTAAAAAACAAACGTCCTCATTTAAATTTCTAACTTGCCTGTACCTGAGAGAGATGTAACTCTAAATTTACTTCGAGTATGATTTCTGTCATCGGCCAAAATCGGGGAAATGGACTATATCACAGTCCTGATGAAGCTGTAAATAAACAGCGAAAGCTCGACCATATTGAAAAGAAGTTTTCTTTAATCGCCAGCCTCTGACTATATTGCCCAATCCAATTGGGATTTTTTTTTTGTTTTACATTGTGGATAGTCACCTTATTCTTTATATATATATATATATATATATATATATATATATATATATATATATATATATCTATATATATAAAACTCAACGGTGACTGACTGACTGATTGACTGACTGACATAGTGATCTATCAACGCAGAGCCCAAACCGCTGGACGAATGGGGCTGAAATTTGGCGTGCAGGTAGATATTATGACGTAGGCATCCGCTAAGAAAGGATTTTGATTAATTCCACCCCCAAGGGGATAAAATAGGGGATGAAAGTTTGTATGATCTATCAACGCACAGCTCAAACCGCTCAACGGATTGGGCTAAAATTTAGCACGCAGGTGGATGTTATGACGTAGGCATCCGCTAAGAAAGGATTTTGATTAATTCCACACCCAAAGGGATAAAATAGGGGATGAAAGTTTGTATGAAACTTTGTTAATTTTAAACAGATCAGGTTGAGATCTTGCATGCATATAGCTACTATGACGTAGGCATCCCCTAAGAAAGGGTTTTAATAAATTCCACCCCTAAGGGAATAAAATAAGCGATGAAAGTTTGTATAAAAGTTTCTCAATTTCAAACCGATCGGGCTAAGATTTTGCATGCATGTAGCTACTATGATGTAGACTTCCCTTAAGATAGGATTTTGATAAATTCCACCCCTAAGGGGATGAAATAGGGAATGAAATTTTGTCTGAAATTTTTTTAATTTCAAACCGATCGGGCTGAGATTTTTCATGCATGTAGCTACTATGACGTAGATATCTCCTAAGAAAGGATTTTCATAAATTCCACCCCTAAGGGGATAAAATAGGGAATAAAAGTTTGTATGAAACTTTGTCAATTTTAAACCGATCGGGCTGAGATTTTGCATGCATATAGCTACTATGACGTAGGCATTCCTTAGAAGGGATTTTAATAAATTCCATCCCTAAGGGGATCCAATACGCGATGAAAGTTTGTATGAAAGTTTGTTTTTAAACCGATCGGGCTGAGATTATGCATGCATATAGCTACTATGGCGTAGGCATCCACGAATAAAGGATTTTAATTAATTCCACCCCTAAGGCGATAAAATAGGGGATTAAAGTTTGTATGAAACTTTGTCAATTTCAAACCGATCGGGCTGAGATTTTTTATGCATATAGCTACTATGACGTAGGCATCGCTCAAGAAAGGATTTTAATAAATTCCACCCCTAAGGGATAAAATAGGGGCTGAAAGTTTGTATGAAACTTTGTGAATTTCAAACCGATCGGGCTGAGATTTTGATTGCTTATGGCATGCAAGTTTTTATAGTTTTAAAATAATTATAGTCTAAAACCACTCGCGTCTTAATGTGCGGGGTGTGTGGAGCGGTAAGGCGGTAGCACGCTGCTGCTGGCCGACATGACACTGTCGATAGACGCGTAGAGTCTTGAAAATTTGAGAATATGTTTTTTTCTATTACGTAGTGGTGTACTAAGAAATGACTTTTTTAAATTTAACTTCTAAGGATTTAAAATGGGGGTTGAAAATTTGTATGAAATTCGGTGGCAAAAAACTAAAGTTCACGCGGATAAAGTCGCGGGCGGCCGCTAGTATATATATATATATTACCAAAAAAATACAATACCAAATCTCTCTTATATTTATGCTTCCGTTCGTTTCTTTACTAAAAAATATTGCTTTTTACGGTAATTTTTTTATATTTTTGTAGAAAATTTATGAAGTTTTAGAAAGATCTAACGTAAATAAAATTTAAAGTACTATGGCTTATTAAAAAAAAAATGACGCTTTAGGTTTATTTTGCGAACTTTCCAAACGGCAATGTCAGTGTTTGCTGTCCGCCTATCGCGGATTTCGTTGATATTAGTTCCCTGTTGCGGTTGAAACTGGTAGTGGCTAATGGGCTCTGCTTCCGAAATTGAACTATTGGTTAAAATCGATAGAAATGTATTTAGGAGTATTAATTTAAATATTGACAGTCTGGTTTTAGATACTGAAATCTGGGCTGCATGCACTTCAACATTTGTTGTCACCAATATTGATCCTGTTTATATTTTAAAAGAATAGGATTGTTTTAAACAAAAAATAAATTTAGATTACAGAATATAGGTACCTAAGATTCATTAACATGAACAATTTCCAAATTAAAAATAAAATAAAACACTTTTATAAAAAATCAATTGCAAGCTCTGAGTAATATACCTAAAAGTGTGTAATTTACCTTCATTTTTTTATTGGTATTAATGATTTTTTTTGGTTCATCGTTTTCATATTTTTTCTTTGTTAGTTTTCAGGTTTTTACTAATTTTTTCGTTGTATTTGGCAATTTATTGATTAAATATATTAGATATCAACTGCGCCACCTTACATTGGCATCATAGTACTTATTTTGGTTTTCGTTGTTTAAATATATGATACATTAAACTTCATATTGGTCGTTAAATATATGTGATATTAAATGCGCCACCGTACGGTGGCGGTATATTACTTGATTTAAAAATGTATTTTTTTTGGCTTTCTTTTTTCCGCAATTTCTCCTCAAAAGACAATCTAATCCAATTACCCGAGAAGAACAAGAATCCTTGGAGAATACACAGACACGGGCAGAACCAATAAGAAACACACACGCAACAAGGACAGCCGTACCCATCCAGGCCCAAATGCAGTCAGGAAACAATCGGCGCGGTCAACGACCTTTGGTGGAAGAAACGTCAACACCTGAACCGCACCCCCCACCAATTACAGAACAGCGATATAATCTGCGCCGCCGCCGACACGTATAAAAGCAGCAGCACAGGACCACGCAGCTCATTCCAAGTTTAGCAGCCGCAAAGGAAGCATCACTTGAAAATGCCAGCTGAGATGTTGGCGAAACGTCGTGAAGACACAAACAACCAACGGATTGAAACCCGGAACACCACTACTGTTCATATATATATATATATATATATATATATATATATATATATATATATATATATATATATATATATAACAAACAAAGTGCATCAAAATAAAAAAACGGAGGATAACGGGCAATGTACGCAACAAGGATCATAGGTTACAAGTAAGAATGGTAACCGCAGACATGCATGTTTCTGACTCATTAGCCGTCATCAGTGCGGCATAACCAAGAAAAGTATTGCATTTGGCTAGCAAAAGTGTTGGGTACTTGGGAGCAAAGGATGTTGGGGAAACATGTGTCAAGAAACACAAAAAAACACAAAAACAACGAACGCTCACACAGGAGTCCTATCGCCATTTTGTGCTTTCGGCCAGCTGTGCCAATGGGTTTTCGGCTAGCAACCAGCGTCGCCACGTTGGCGAAACGGACTCATTGTGTTTGAGTCGTTCTAGCCCAGGACATGAAACAAACAAAGTGCCAAGAAAACGCGCATCAAAATAAAAAAACGGAGGATAACGGGCAATGTACGCAACAAGGATCATAGGTTACAAGTAGGAATGGTAACCGCGGTTACTTTAACTTTATCTGTTTTTATTTTGAAGACTAGGTAAAGCTCTCTATAATTCATTTCCACATACACAGACTAATTGCCTTTTTGAAAACCTCTGGCACGGCCACTTTAAAAAAAATTGGTGGTCGAACATGATGGGTGATATTCGTAATTCGTAATTTCTTCATGAAATCGTGCGTGTTCTAGCTTAATAAATGGGTGAATACAAATGAAATCTCAAATTATCATTATCAAGGAAATCATTCAAAATGCATGGCATAAATGATACAAAGTTATCTAAAAATAAACCTGGATTAATAAACCAATTTGAAGCAAGCATATTTAAAACAAATACAATTTATGTGCTATTAATGCAGCAGAAATTTTAAATTAAAAGTTAGATTCGGATAAAAAATTGTATATGTTACGGGTAGGTAATGCTGGAAGATGGAGTAAACCTAGGTTTACCCGGGTGGACTTAGTATTACCCAAACTTTTTGTCCGAATAATAAGTAAAATCAATTTTAATTCAGGATTTACTCAAACTCACCTAGGTCTACTCAATGCTGACTGGGTAATGTTAGGTGATGCTTTATTTTCGAGCCCGTGGCACAAAGCACCGCTTGCTTAGTTTCAAAATGGCGACCAAACAGAGTGGGTATACGTACAACTTTTCGAGAAAATTTTAAGAGTAATTATCAGCGAAAGCGTTGAAATCTTTTCACTTCAGTAACAAACGGTATTTAGAAATAATTAATACAGTAAAAAGTACAAAAGAAGCTAAATCGAAAACTACTGTACAATACCGGCGATTAAAGCGTTTTGGTTTGTGCTCGGTAAGTGGCGTTAAGAAACTGATCGCTCCTCTATCTTTAAGCGAAACAACAATTAAATCCTACGTCACCTATGATGAGATGTTCGATATTTTGCGTGAAACTCATCTTGCTGTTGGACATGGAGGGAAACATCGAATGAAAAAAAAAATGGAAAAAAAATATAAAATTGTTACTCAAGAAGTAATAAAGTTATAGTTACGACTTTTCGAACCATGCCAAAAAAAGTTGAAATCTGCCAAAAAAGGAATTGTTGTCAAACCATTGCTGTCAACACAAATAAATAGTCGTTGTCAAGTAGATTTAATTGATATGCAGTCTAACCCTGACGGTGACTTCAAATTCATAATGGTCTATCAAGATGATTTGACAAAGTTTGTACAGCTGCGCGCGTAAGCATCTTAACGAACCGTTGAAGTCACTCATAAGCTTTAAGGCAAATTTTGTATTTTTGGCGCACCTTCAATTCCTCAATTAGACAATAAACGCGAGTTTTCAAATCACATAATTAAAGAGTTGTGCTCGATGTGGAGCGGTATCAAAATAGTTCATGGCAAACCTCGCCATGGTCAGTCTCAAGGTTGTCTAGAAAGAGCAAATCAAAACGTACCAAATATGCTTATGACGTGGATGAACGACGAAAATTGTGAGCGTTGGTCAGAAGATTTAAGTTTTGTACAGCTAATGAAAGGTAGGACATTTGACGATGAAATAAAACGATCTCCCTATACCGCCATGTTCGGTAGTGGTTTGAAGGTGGGTTTAGCGTCGTTTTCTCTTTAAAAAAAAGTTAATGCCAGTATTCACACTGAGGAACAGCTCGAGATTATGTTGACTAAATTTACTACCGAAGCGGAATATAGTCCAAAACCCAATGATGAAGGATCGGAATTAAGCCAAGAATTTCAAGAAGATTCACTTAATGTAGAGCTGAAATTACAGAATGATTGCTTACAGAACCAGGAGATGATACACGAAATTAAAACAGAAGTTTTAAAAACAAAAGAAGGCGATAGGGAAGTTTTACTGGTAAGAAGTTCAAAAGAAATGACCAAAAAGAAATACAAAATGGAGTGTTGTAAATGTATAAAACCAGGCACGAGTACACAAGAAAAAAATTGTGTGAAATTTGTATTACACAACGAAATATAAATGAACATCGTTTATTTGCACGATTGAGCTTGGAAAAAAATCAAAATCAAAAATGAAAGCCTTATCTTATTTAAAATTTCTCTATTCAAAATGTCACCGTAGCTTCTCTTGCTCAAATAAATAATATATCAAATGTAATAAATCGACATTACTTTTGCTTTTCCTCCTCTCTTCTTTATATGTTTGTTTTAAATAATAAAAGTATAAAATGCCCTTGGATTTTAATTTCACTAATTAATCTAACATTACCCAATCCACATTGGGAAGATCTAAGTGAGTATCTCGAATTAAAATTGATTTTACTTATTATTCGGCTCTACCCAAAAAGCTTCAGTAATACCAAGTCAACCCGGGTAAACTTAAGTTTACTCCATCTTCCAGCATTACCCGTTAAATATATAAGGATTGTAGCACAATTAAGAATATGATAAAATAAAGCTACTTTGAGAATCAGGTCTCCCATAATCATATGTAATCAATATTCCAAGAGAAGTTCCGATAATTCTATAATAAATTATAAACAAAAAATCGGGTACAAATTTAGATCGTAATTCAAATTAAACAAAAAAATTAAAAATACACCTTAAAACAAAAAAAAAGAGTGTGCGTGTAACCTTTACGCGCGATTAAAGTAAAACTTATTTGACGTACGTATCATCGCAAAATAAATTCAAATTCAAAATATGTTTATTAACAAGTAGCTACCGGTTTTTGATTTTTTCGTTTATTATTATTATTTATTGATGAAAAAGTAAAATATTCTCGAGAATCCGCCATTTTATTCAAGTGATAACTATTTTGTTTTGTAATTTATTTAAAATTCCTTAATTTCAATTTCACGTTAAAAAAAAAATTGACAGAAATTAACGGTTAGGTTAGGTTATCTAATCAAAAGTTTTGACGTACGTATCGCATAATGTATCGCAAGGAAGTCAGTAGAAACATAAAGAACTGTGTGTGTGAAAATCATGAGAAATCTGATAATTTCTTCCGTATTTTAAATGTTAACTGTCAATCAATTTCTAAAAAAACTAATAGAATAGACCTAATCTTAAAGCAATATGAACCAGACATATTATGTCTATCCGAAACATGGTCCAATAATGACAATATCGGCTACATACGATTTAATAATTACTGTTACTTCAATAGAACTAATAAATCACATGGCGGTGTACTAATTTTGACAAAATCTTCCATAGAAATTAAGAAACACGATTTTTTGACTAATTTATCACTTAAAGTAGATATTGAAATCTTCAGTATCTCTTTTAAAATACTTCAAACCACCTGTTGTATATTAAATATTTATAGATCCCCATCTGGAAATTTTAATACATTTATAGATAGACTTTATAGTGCATTAATTTTCTGTACAAATAACTTTATATTTTAGAGTACTCACTCATTTTCAGTCAATATTTTTTTATCACTTTCTTCATTAATAAATCCACTTTGTTTATTCATATTTAAAACAAACACTTTATACACAAATTTTAGGCGTAAAATGTATTTTGGTTGACAAGCTGTCAATTTAACAGGTCAGCAAAATATGTATATTATGTTTCCTACCATAATATACAATTACAGATTTAACTTTTATTTAATATAGTAGGCGGAATCGTGTTAGGTTTTTTGTATCAGGTTTTTTGCGTTACGTCAGAATATGACGTTACGTCCGTTAGAATAATTACTGAGTTACCCCTAGTCGCGCCTAAAGAAGTTTTACTTCAAAAAAATAATACTCCTACCAGTTTTATCATACACTTTTACCAAGTTCAAAACGACATGGTTACAATAAAGAAATATAACAAACTCTTTAGTTTTTATACACCCGCTCTGTGTGTACACTTTCATACCAACAATCTCAATGAGAATAATCTTTAATAGTAATATAAAATATTTAAATTTATAAAGCATTACTTTATAACTTCCAGTAGATATGTTGACGACGCAGACAATTACGGCAACCCTTCCGCTTCGAATGTTATATACCATCCAAGTTCTATTTATTTCTTTTTCCACTTTCGTAAAATCTCATCGTTACCTGCCAACCAAAGAATTTCGTGAAAAACCACTTCGTTTCCATGACAAACTCAGCGTAAAATAGGCCGACACCCCACTAAGAGATAGATATTCTATTTTTGGGTTATAGGTCTGACGATCGAGATCAGCATCTGCCCCCGAACTTTGCGGTTTAGGCGGCAACATTAATCCAAAATCCGTCCTCATATTATGCTCAGATCCGAAGGTAAAATACAAAACTTGTCAGTTCAATTTTTATAAGAAATGGTGCTGAAAATATCATATCATTAAAATATGCTTATAAACTATGTTAAATCAAAGCAAAAATGTTGATGCTTTTAAATCTGTCATGTTTATGGTAATATAAAATAAATCATCTTTATAAGCAATAGTTAACAAGTAAATTAAGTTGTTTCTTGTAACAAAAAGTCACAGAAATAAATCTTAAGCTTATATAGTGTAATTATTCATAATTTCTTATATATTCACAACATTTAAAAATATGAGTAAATTACAACATACCTTAATTATTATAAAGGTGTTGTAATAGCTGGCGATGTCTTTAAAACAGTTTTAGATACAGTCGGCTATATTAATTTTATCGAATTAAGTTTTTTAGAAAGGTAAAAAAGAATCCAAATATGATTAATTTCAGAAAAACAAAAACTACGTAAAGAGAAAGAGAAATCGTTATAATCTAAGTAATATTATTAATATTATTATTATTATCTAACTAGCTGTTTGTACCGCATAACACTGTCGTGTCTTTTTTCCATTTTGCATTTTTTCAAATTTTTACCATTTTGTTTTTTTTTTTGTTTTCAATGATTTTTTTATATTAGATATTTTATATAAGATATCCACTGCACCACCGTACGGTGGCTTTATGGTACTTAATTTAGTAAGAAATTCTCGTTTAAATATATGAGATAATAACTGCGACACCTTACGGTGGCGTCCTAGTTATTTTAAAATTGTAATATTTTTTAAGATGTTCATTGAAATTAAGTGATGTCAAAGACAATTTTGTTTACAATTAAATACTCTTAATCAACAACACATTTATTTGGATAAAGATTAATATTATTACGTTAATACAACTCTTAACAAATAATGCATTAATTTCGACCAAATTTGATTACCATAAAAACGGTTCTAGTGAGTTAATCTTAAAAGATAGACATATACTGTCGGGGACATTTTTTTAGATCATTTCAAGAGAAATAATTCTTTTATACATATATTTTTGGTATCTTGAACCGTTTTCGCAGCGCACGCAATGGAAGTCCTCAAGGATCAATAATTTTCCCCGTTTTTTTCACATTTTCCATTACTTCTTCGCTCCTAATAGTTGCATCGTGATGTTATATAGCCTAAAGCCTTCCTTGATAAATGGTCTATTCAACACAAAAAGAATTTTTCAATTCGAACCAGTAGTTCCTGAGATTAGCGCGTTCAAAGAAACAAACTCTTTAGCTTTATAATATTAGTATAGATTAAAAATAGTAAAACAGCATTACAGCAAACATGCATCACATCACAGAATATCAATACAAAATAACTAAAAAAGCAATTTCAAAGTTTAACCAAAAGTAAACAATAAATAAAATAAACAAATTAAACAGAATCATTACAAAAAAATATGTAGACAAAGTTAAGCTTATAGCGAGTAGCTTAACAATAAACTCCCAAAAGAAATTTTTGGGTTTTTATCGCAATGTTAAGATAACACGGATTGGTTAACTGTTTTTGCATAAAATTTAATTTTTAATAAAAAATAGAAATATATTAAGAAAAAAGAGCTTAAGGTTGCTAGTAACAAAAAATTGACAAGAATTAAATGGAAACTACCTATTGCGTTATGTTGCCTTTTCGGCTTACCATCGCTTTAATGCGTCTTTGTAGATTTTGATTGCAACTTTTTCTTCAGGATATGCTACAAAGTTTCTATTGGCGATAGATCTGGGCTGCTGGATGCCCATTTAAAAAAGAAATATTATCTGACATCCAGTTGCTTACTTTTTTTAACCATGTGACAAGCAACACCGTCTTGCTAAAAGGTACATTCAACATTATTCAAAGAGAGTTTTTCCATTTGTGGTTTTAAAGTATTTTATAACACGTTTATTTAATCTAAAAAGTGCATTTTGCCCGTTTTATAAGCTGACATTTAACCCGAGACCATCACAAAAGCAGGAAACTTGACATTTTTTTACGACAATCGTTTTCTATGGTTCTTATGACTCGAGTTCGAGTGTCACCAGTGCAGACATCATAAGATTGATTTTATGACTGTTCCGTACTCTCCACCCCAAAGAAGTTCGTTTTTTTGTTGGTTCTGTGTGAGTAAAGGTTTTTTATTTGCGTACGGCAAGTTGCTCTTAAAAAATGTTTACCTTTTACCACACTCCACAAAAACATAACTCCCATGACGATTTTACAAGCTCTTGGATTTGTTTAAGAATAGCGTGCTGATTTGAGCCAAGTGCAAATATAACTTTTTCAGAAATAGGCACTCTCTGCACCACAAAGATAATATGTTTAAATAACTATAAATGTGAGTCTAAGTTGATTTACAATGAGTAAACATATTATTATCTGTTTTATAACAGGCAACTTGATTTGGAACAAGTCACGTGCACATTAATAGTATAATTCATTCACTTTTTATTTCAATCTCAGTAGACTATGCATTTTATTTCTTGGATTGGCACTTCAATTTGTTGGGTTGGTACCTACTGTCGAAATATTGACAGCACATTGTCAAAGGTAAAATTGTTGAAGATTCAATAACGAAATATTTGATGCTTTCTTAGATTCAATATACAATGCCAAAAAAAATAAGTACAGAAATTCACAACAGCATCGTTAGATGTTATGGTATGTTTAGGAAACAAGCTAACAGCTGTGAGAGTGTTTATAAATCAATTGGCCGAGGTTTTTCAAGTAAGTACGATTTTATGTGTATTTCTTTTAAATCAATGCTAGTCGCTAACATAAACTTATATATTTTGCATTAGATTAATTGAGAGAGGTTTTTGTAATGAATTTATAAATATGTATCACTTTTTTAAATAAAATTTATATTATTAAAAGAACACATAACCTTTTTTGACAGATATCATAATAAATTATATACAATGTTGTCAGATTTCAAATTTCGAAATTATACATTTTTGTAACTATAATTTAATTCAAAATTTTGTTAAATATTTTTAAATCTCTTAACTACCGTTGTGTAACTGAGGTATATTTTTTGAATCTAATTAATATGACAAACATTCTAAATGCTTAATTTTTTTAGATCAGTGTATCGAAAATACGGAAGATTATCAAAGAAGGATTGAAAAATAATGAGAAAGTCGCAGATAAAGGATGTAAAACTGATACATTTGAGTAGTTTATTTTTTATATGGGGCGGACCAGGAAAATCAAATTTTTACTGGAGTATAGTTTCCTCAATTAACCCATTGGATGTGAAATTTTATTATCCTACAGCCACTAATACAATAATGTTACACTACGATGCCATTTGGATGTAAAATAGAAGACTTTAAAAAAGATGGATACCTATAGACTTTGAGTACTGTGTTTTTATGTTAAACTCAAAACTGATGAAATAATTTTTTTTTACCACTGCTTGAATAATTTAAAAGTTTTATTATACATTTGTAAAAAGGATCTTTTACTATTGCTTGAGTAATTTAAAAGTTGTATTAAACGTTTTTATTAATATATGTATATGTGCTACATTTTGAATTTTACTTATATTATTTATTTGTAAT
The DNA here is from genome assembly GCA_964028335.1 of Altica lythri. NCBI lineage: Eukaryota > Metazoa > Arthropoda > Insecta > Coleoptera > Chrysomelidae > Altica > Altica lythri. Next base: position 19,590,669 of record OZ034802.1, on the reverse strand, counting down.
AAAATGTAAATATAAAAGTATATTTTTCTACAAGCATGCGTAAAACAACACTTTTCCGCACGCATTTTAATTCAGAAAATATCTCTTTCTTTTTTTATTAAATGAATATGTCCTTCAATAACCTTTTGGAAAATTATTGTATTATTACTTTTATGTTGTTGTACCTACTACATACAAATAGTAAAAAAAAGATTATTTTGCATAAAAATAGAGATTTTTAAAATGTTTGTTCTTAAAAAAATCATAATTTATTAAAACACCTCTGTAAACGTTACTCAAAGCAACAACAAACTTTAATTGTCACAAATTAAAATTTTGTTACATTGTTAGGAGTTGAAAATAAAATTTAAAAAATGAATAAAGTATCTTTTTTATGCTTGTAGAAAAAATATTGATCCTAACTCTTGCGGGAAAGTATAACTTTCCGCACTTGATAGGATAATAACTATTTTCGTTCTAGATCAATAATATAATATGATAATTGACTATAAACAGGGATCTGTTCTGTGCAAAGGAATGTGTTATTTTGAATATCAGTCAAAATTCATGTGAATTTAAATAGACCATTCTTGGATATTAACTGGAAAACTGACGTATCTACTTTAGTACCTATTCAATTTAATATTAAATATATTGACTTATTTTCGGCAAGTTTTAAATTTGGTTTGCAGATTTAATTACTTAAGATATTTGTAATGAATACACATATTTTTATTGAAGACGTGACAACATCGTATTTACAATTAATAAGACCACAGAACAATATGAACAGACGTGTATTATACTGGGCGAATTTCATGTAACTAACAGAGCCTACTGAGATGGAAATAAAAAGTGAATGGCTTATATATTGTTTTACGAGCAAGGAATGATACTCATTTCCCACGAGTACGATGTTTGCAGCAAAAGCCGCAGGCGAATGCTGCAAATCGTACGAGTGGGAAATGAGTTATTCCTTGCTAGTCAAACACTATACTTTTTCTACGGTTATACCACATAATAATACAATAATTCAAAAATAAATCCAATACAAAACAAAACATAACGATATAAGTTATATTATTTAAGTAAAATTAACTATTATTTACAATATTTACAGTTATCATACCTTTAATTTATTTGTTAATTCAGAAAAATAAGCTAAAAGCACAGTTTCTGAAACGGAATTTGTTGCCTTTTTCTTTTGCGAGGTCACGAAACTTTCATATGCATTCTGGTACTTATGTTTTGAAATTTCGGGAATCAAATACTGACAAGCTTCGTTTGCCGCTTCTCTTATTTCTGGAGGAGTTAATTCTAATTCATTTTTATCACTACTTAACATTTTTACTTAAATAACAATCTAATTTAAATAATGTATTAAAAACTATCTGTTGTACCTGTCACTACTTTATTACTGTCAATCTGTACTGTTAGTCAAATATATGAATACATAATTGTCACAGTATACTTGATTAAGTTAAAACAATAAAGAAATGAACATTTTGTGTTATCAGATAAAGAAATGAGATATTTCTTTATTAGATATAACAACGTACCCTATTTCTTTAGAGATTACTGTCAAAAAATGATACATTTGTATAATAACCGTAGAAAAAATTGTTTTGTTTTGTATTTTATTCAAACCAAATTATTTTATTAAAAGTTTGATTTGAAAGTAAATGCAACTGCAAATGTTTAAAAGAAGACTGTAGGAATATGTTGGTAGACTTAAGATAATATATGTTACAATAGTATATTGTGAAACAAGTGGGAAAAGTCGAACTTTTTTTACGAGTGTGAAAGTTGTGGCACGAGCCTGAAAGGCGAGTGCCGCAACACACGAGTAAGAAAAGTGCTTTTCCCACGTGTTGCACACTATACTTTTTCTACTACTGCAACTAAAAATACGTTTATGTACTCACCGTCAAATTTAATAATAAAATATTTTGATATTGTTGGATGCTTTTAACGAAAACTTACCTTTTCTTATAAGTATATTTTATCCGGAGCCCCGTTTAAAAATTTTTGGAGCTTTTCCGCTGATAGTATTTTACAAACTTTAGAAAAGTATTGTTTCGATTTTCTTTTTAAATAACATCACAATTTCGCATATTTAGAAATATCAATGTTATTTTTTATATTCATTGTAGGCACTTCTTAACATCGAGTATTGTAGAAGCCTTTAAAGTTTTAGATAAATGCTCAAAATAAACTATAATAGAACGTTCCAGAAAGGGAATTCACTTTACAATTTTTCTTCCAATCTATAAACTTATCGTAAGCTACTTCATATTTCTTTCTGGAAGTTACTTACTGGTAATAAGTCCAGAGTGTCATTTGCCGCTTTTTCGATAATTTCTGGCGGGATACTATCATAATCACTTTCATCTATATTCATAATAACAAATTTAATAAAATTTATAAATTTATATCTTATTTTTGGTAGCTTAATCAAAAAACAAATTAGAATTTATAAAAGCTTTGACGTTTATGACAGAAAACAGAAAACTCAAGAACATAGACTGAAAGCCACCTATGTTATGACTAAAAAAATGTCAATTCTCCATTTAAATGTACATATCGTGGGATAAATGATTAAAGTCGTGGGATAGATTCACTTATCCCACGGCTTTGGAAAAGTCTAACATTGTAGCATCGGAAAATGTGAGAATAGAGCTATATTCTATAGCAGTCGTAGAAAAAATAGTTTAGTTACTTATGACGTAAAGTAAAAAAGTTCATGTAGTAGATAGTTGGGCCAGCTTATGGTATTTTTTGTTAACAAAATAAAACAGTTCGGTATTATAAAGAATATTTTACTAGAATTTGGTTATATAACTTTCCAAAAAAATAATAAAAATAGTTTTACGATATACAGTGTATTAATATTTGCAAAAATTCTTGAACAAAAACCTATAAAATGCATAAACTGACTACCTAGTTACATATACAGAATAATAGTACTTAATTTTTGTTGCTTTAAATATACTCAACATTAAAAACTGATTAATTAATGACAGGTACTCAGAGGCATTATTTTTAATTACATTTTTACTAATTCTTATCTACTTAGATGTTATCTAAAAACGATCCTTGGAAATAACCAGTTCTTTAAACTACCTAAAGGGAAACATTCTGTCAATAAATATAGAAAAGTGGAGGCCCTTTGGACAAGGTCGATAGTGCCGTGATGTGTTAGTTCGATTGCCATGTGAAAACACATCGACTGGAATAATTAAATATTTTTCACCTGAATTCAGTTCCAAGCCAAACATTTTCCATTTTCCAGTAAACAAACAGGTCGATTCCGTTACGTGTGTGTAAGATTATTGAATCAATCCATAAGTATTTCATTGATTACATCTATTAGCCAGAATCTAGATTAAACTGCAATAGTTTAAAATAAATTAATAAAAATGGTAGTAGTTTTTACCTTCAATTTTCTGTATGGTCAACATTTGAGAACCGACCAAAAAAAAGTTATTACAACAATGTATAAATATATAGCCATTAATTAAACAATTAATGGATAATATTCAACTATAAGTACAAATATGCCAAAAGAGTACTTTACGTATATAAAGGTATTTTATATATAACAGCTCGGGCAGGATTAGTGCATAAACATAATATCTTTAAGATATACCTACCATACTATTGGAATAATAAGAAATTGTAATACGAGCGCGAATAAGATACCAATTTTCCAAAATCCTTTTTTTCCATTTTTTTAAACATTTTTCATTTTTCATACTTTTAGTAATAGGGATCTATAATGTTGAATAATATTTAATTTCTGCTGTCAAGTAACTATTGGAACAAAGGTGGTTTTTAACAAGTTTAAACAAAAATTTACAAGGCGTAACGTCGCTCTAACTTAAATAACAGCCTAAGCTTTCTATCTTACTTTAATAATAGAAGTGTTTATTTTCCAACACTGATAGATATACAAACCCTCACACGCTTTCGATAATCTACGACACAGACATCAAATTTGCTTTCGTCGCTGTAAGTAAATTTGTCTTTGTCAAACATATAATAAAAACAAAGACCTCTTTTGCGGACATTTATCCCAGTTGTTTTATTTTACCTTGCAGCTATTGTTATTGCTATGTAATGTAATATAATATAGGGAAAGTATTGTGGTGGTGTAACATTTCGACTTCAAGATTTTGTTTAATTTTCACGTTTTGGAGGATCACACCTAGTAGCAGATTTAAGCCCAGTAAAACGAAACTCTGAATGATAGGAAATAATTAGTCTTACTTATTTAATTAAATAAATATTTTCTTACGTAGGTTAATATTTATTCTGATTGTATTTGTATCATTATTAAAGTGAAAAACTAGTGCATTTGATAGGTTTTCTATTAAATTTTTTAAAACAGCTTGATTAGTGAAACTAACACATGTTTGACAAGAATTAGAAGTGAAGTGTAAATCCAATAATGATGAATTAGACCCTGTAATGGAAAAATGATCTTTTTGGCCACGGTAATGTAATTTTGTAAATAATTTTCAACGTATTTTTTTGCTAGGTATCTCAGAAGATTTCCAGGCACTGTTTTTTTTAATGTTAAAATGTATGCACCTGCATTTACTAATGTAGTGGCAGATATACGGTGTAAGCAATGACCAGTATAATTTTGGGGGTTTTCTAATTTTAAAAATATCGCATTTTGTTTTGGCATATTTCCCATTTTGTTTTTTCCAATAAGTTGTCTCGTACATTTTCGCTTTTGACAGTTTACAAAGAATTTATCAGACGGAACATTACTTGGTCTAGTAGACGAGTATTTCTTTGCAATATTATAAAAATCTCCTATTATTGTAAATTCTCTTGGTATATTAGTTTTAATATCTAGTTTTGAAATAAGTAATGCTGAGCCAATGTATGTAATATCAGATGTATTAATATTGTACAACTCCTTTTTACGGTAAGTTATAGCAACTTCATTGACAAGACATACCTAAAAATGCTGCCATTTAAAATGAAAAAAAAGTACATACTTTTAACAACCTACACTTGTTGCTAATAAATTAAACCAGCTTTAAAAATAATGCACTAAAAACCAAAAATTAAAATCTTTATTTCTTAAAAAAATTGTAAGCAAATAGGCATCTGATTTCGATTTCCTTGAAGACGGCTCCAATGGGTTATATCATTGTAAATAATTTAAGTTACTAACATTCGAAATCTAGATTTAATAGCCAAGATTACAATAGCGATTAATTTTCCATTGGAGCCGACTTTATGGAAATCGAAATCAGATGCCTAGTTGCTTACAATTTTTTTAAGAAATAAAGATTATAATTTTTGGTTTTTAGTGTTTATACTTTCGTTCAAATAAATTGTCAAATTTGAACAATTTAAATCATCTCCGACAGATTTTTAATATTTTTTGATGTTCGTCACTGTACACTGCTTCATACTTTGGTCTTGACTTTTTAGGAGTTACCTAGATTATTAATAACCCCATTTGGTTTTTTACAAATTTCAGGTGGTCTAAATTTCTTATCGATATTTTCAGCGGTTTTTGGGATTAAGTCGGGATTATTGTCCATTTTCAACTTTTTTTTTTATTTTAATGAATTATTTTTACTTTTTTTCAGAATGTGAAATTTGTAATGTAAACTTCTATTTTAATATTGAGAGTTAGATTTTGTTTATTTTTTGTTATTTATTTTAATTTTAACAGTTGACATAGTGAATTTGCGTGCGACAAGGATAATTTGTGTTTGCCAAGTAAACTTGTCGCACGCAAATAACAGTTTAATTTACGATAAAACTCATGCGTAATTTAAAAATAGGCAAACAGCTCTATGTCAACCGCAGCAACGAGCGCTTAAATAGGTACTACTTATTCCGCATGAGTAATAAAATATAAAGTACAAATTCGAGTAGTAACGTTTGTCATAATATTAATTTTTATTTAATAGTATTCTAAAACATATTAAATAAAGTATTAAACTTAAAGAAACACTAAAAAAATATGATTTAATTAGCAAACAAAACACCAGATAAGTAGAAAACGGATTTCTGTTTAAACTTGTACATGCATTAAGGTAGGTATGTAAGTTCTCTTGTAGAGTCATTTCTAGTATTTTTGTTAAGCAACAGATTAGGAACTGGACTGAAATGCAATACAGCATTGAATATCAGTGATGCGAAATATGCAATTGTATAATATTCTGATACAGATAAATTCACTGAGGCTCTGTTTTGACTGGCAGCTGACGGTTTCGGTGACGATGATGAATTGTTTTCATCGCCACAACACTTTGACTTTTCTCGTGTTAAATTCGTCACAGATAAAATGAGATTCTGTATGTGTATAAATTTGCATGATTATCACAGCGAATTGTAGTTGTAAATTATAAAGATTATTCAAGAATATTATTATTAAATATATAGTTGGAAACAATACCACAAAGAATTATATAAAAATACTAGCAACCGGCGAACTCCGTTTCGCCACCATATGGCTTCGTTTTTTGTAACATTTTGTTTGGAGATTAAAAAATGAAGAAAAATTATTTTTTTTTGTTTTATATTTGAAAAGAAAAAAATTATTTCATTTCACAACAGTAATGAATTAATTTCGATTACAAAAATAAAGTGTAATTTAGTTTAAAAAATCTGAAAAGAGGTTGACCTTAAAGGCCATCCTTGCAACTTCCCGCTAATTTTAACCGCAAAGCTATTTTGACGTTTTTGAGTTTTCTTGGAATGTTTAAGAAGCCATAACTTTGTAACCCGTTATTCAATTTTGATGTTCAAGACGGCAGTCGACGAAGTTATTTGAGACATAAAAATGTTATATGAAGTGCAAAATCAATTAGTAAAAAAATCTCAAAAATTTCAAAAAAAAAACAATTTTTTGAAATTTTTCGACAACGATATCTCACGAACAAATCAACCGATTTTAATTTGCAATACGGCATTCGACGTGGTTTTTTAAGTTCAAGAGCTCATTAGGTTATGAAATTCATCGATGTATTAGCCAAAAAGATATGCCCAAAAAACTTCATTTTTACCAATTGTTTTTTTCGGTTATTTTAAAATTTTTCGAAATCTACCCGTCCGAATCGGTATAAGTTAGATTGAACTCTTTGAAACGCTTCTTAGATCATTCCAATCGGTCAAGCCGTTCAAAAGTTATAAGAGGTTTACATACATCCACACACACACATTCACACATACATACAGACATACAGAACCCTCGTAACAATACTCAGGGGAGGTTCCAAAGACCTAAAAACGTCGAGATCCAATAAAAACTCGATCTTCTAAAAATGGGGTAAAAACAATATCTTCCCGATTTTAATTTTTTTTTTAATTTTTTTTAGCGGGAAGAAAAAAAAATGAAAGTAAATACTGAATCGAAGCGTTATACGTGTCCGCAAATCATCCGTTTCATTGAAGTGCTCTTTGGCAAACCACATTTTTGGTTTTTTGGTCTGACGTTAACACAAACAAAGCGGATGGTTTCCCAACTCGTAAACACGCAACGTATAGCTGCCCATGTGAAAAACAATGATTTTCTAAATTTATCCCGCAAACATTATGCGATTGGCCTTGCGACTTGTTAATTGTCATTGCGAACGCAAGGCAAACCGGAAATTGCAACCGTTTGAAGTCAAACAGAAGATCAGTCGGAATCATTGGTACTCGAGGAATACATACATTTTCACCTGCGTACTTTCCGATAATAATGGTTGCCTCAATCAAATTCGGCATAAATCTTTTCACTGCAAGTCGAGTACCGTTGCAAAGTCGCTGTGGATTCAAATTACGCAATATCATAATAACTGAACCAACTATAAATTGCAAGTTATGTGGTGGAAATCCAGAGAGTTCAAAAACTCCGTTGGATAATTTACTACATCATGGGGATTTGTTATAGAATCAACGGATTTGTATGTCATCAAATTGCCATCGATTTTTGATTGAATGGTAAAATTCAGTGCGTGTACATCATTATTCTTTGCGGCGAGAATTGCTCGTTGACTTAACCAAGCATAATTCTGATAATTTTCACTAATGTTTGGGAAAACATTTTAAATAAGAGCTAATTGAGAGTCTACAAATCGGCAAAAGTCGTTGGTAAGAGTAATTAATCGAGCTGTCGCATCAACTGGGACTTTTCCATTTCCAACAGCTAACAATTGTTTGAAAAATTGTGCAGCAGTTTGATCATTTTGAAGTTGAGCTTGTAACGATTACATCGTTAATTGTTTGGCCTGGCCTACAAATATTCTATTTCATTAATTTCTCGTTTATTTTGCTACGATATTTTGGCCTGGCCTACGACGGTTCGAGTTTATCGAAGATTCTTTGGAGTCGACGCAGAATAGATTTCTGTTTAAAACCGGGTACCGTTGTTCATTTGAAAAGAGAGTCGGTATTTTGAATATGATTACCATTTTGTGCTTCTTAGCCAGCAGTTCTCTTCGTTTTTCTTCTCCCTTCATTTGGGCCATTGCCAAATTTGTTGAAGGGTCCCAAGATAGGGCTGTTATGGATAGCCATTTTTTTGGTTTTTGAAGAGAAGCTTGTAAGCAGGTTTTAACAGTTACCGCTTCCTTTTGTTGAAAACATCTTGCCATCAAGCCTCAGAGGATCCGTCAAGTGTTAGAAAAAATCTTGCCAACCCATCTACAGAACCATTAGTTTTGGGAAGACCTCGACCCGACCGCATCCTTATGTTGGCTTCCAGACGTCATCCAAAGTTGGATAGTAAAAGATAAGAAATTAGTTAATTATTATTCAATCTTTATTAACTTAAATTAATAATTCTTTTTTGGCAATAAACAATTTACACTGATTTAACATCTTTTATTTGCTTGTCTGTAATTTTGGCGCCCTTAAATATTTGTTTGGGGGGAGTTGAAGAAAACCAGAAGGAAACCACGATCCTGGAGCTAGCAAGGGTAAGTTAACGTTTCAAAATTCAATTTGGAACGTTACAAACTGGCGCCCAACTTAGTATTCTGGTTTTTTGAAACTTTTCTTAATCATTCACTTTAAAAATTAATTTCTATATTTTCCATCAATTTAATTACAGACATGCAAATATTTTAGTAATATTTTTCTAACAAATAACACTTTTTATCTTACTTGTTTTGTCGGAATTCATTATCGATAGATTCAAGGCTAACCACTATTGTTTGGTATACTTCGAGTTTAATTTTTAATTTACCGAGTTTCATTTATCGAGAATATTATTATCTCTAGTTAAATATTTTACCTTACAATAATGCCGCTTTTCCAGTTAGATATTTTACGATACCGTTTGTCTCTTATCTATACATTATCTATGGTTGTAAAATATGGCTTTATCTTTGATTTATCTTTATTATTCCTGATTTGTTGGCAGAATCGTTTAGGCAGTTAGGGCTTCTTAGCAGATTTTGAAGTGTTTGTGTCGTGTTATCATTATGTCCTTTTTTTTTTTCGTTGCTATCTTAGCCTTTGTCTTTTTTTTTGACTTTATTGTGTGAGTGTGAGAGTTACAGTCAAAATTTTTTTTTTTGAATTCCTTTCATTTCTGTATTTTGGTTTTTCTTTTTTTTCTCTCTTTTTATCTCATTTCTTGCAGTAAGGATTTGGAAAGTGGTTTTTGGAAATTTTTGTATATCTTGAGTGTGGGTACTTATCGTTGTTTGCCGTGGGCATATTTTTGGTGTGGTCTGGAAGACTACATTATTACCGTGTAAGGTCTGTGAGACCTTAGTATCTTAGAGGGGTCCGTGAGACCTCTTTATCGTGGAGCAGTTGGTAGTAACTGCTTCTTATCGCTTCTATTGGTGTTCCGTATGGTTGGGACACAATAGAAATTTATCTTATCTTTTCGTATCTTATTGTATTGTGGGATTATGGTCTATATTGGTTTCTTTTTCGGCCGTTAGGGCTTATCTTTGGGAAACTTATAGACTTTCCATGAATTTGTGTACCTACTCGGGATTTTTTTTGTTTTCCACATACCATTCTTTCATTTTTTTATCTGTATTGATTTTGTGATACACCAAGTACAGAAATACTTTTAATATCTATGACTGTTTTTCACATATCTAGGACATTTTGATAAAAAAGTTTGTGATTTTTCTTTTGTTTCGTTGTTTGTAATTTTTTGTAGTTTCTTGTTTGTGAAAAATATTAAGTTATCGTCTTATATTTTATCTTTTCTCGTCTTGTTTGAATTCCTTACTTTTGATTGATATTTTTTGGATTTCTTACACTGGAGTCACTTCACTGAAGGCATAAGTTATTAACTTTTCAATTTCTATTTCTTAGATTTTTTTAAATTCTTAAAAACTTTTTCAAAATTCTTTTCAACCTTTTAGATTAACTTCGATTGTCATTTAATTTTTTTAAAAATTTAAAGAAAAAAAAGGTATTAGTATTTTTGGATTCTTAGTTTGTTCCTTTTTCAAATTTTTTTTTCCTTCTTTACTTAGTGATTATTGCCTTTCAGTGTTCTTAGCGTTTGAGTATTCGTTTCCTGATCCTGATTGATTTCGTCATTTTTACTTTTATTAACTGTCCTATTTTTTTTTTGATGTTCACATTATTACCGTTGATTGTTGTCATTTTGAATGATAAATATTTTCGTTTATCTTTTTCATTATCTCCAGCTATTTCTTGTCTTTTTATGATAGCAATTTCCTTTTATCTTTTATATGCCTCTTGATTGCTTAGCGATAAGACTTGTCAACTTATTTTTGATCTGAATATTAGTTGATTTATCTTTTAGTGTTTAGTCACATTTTCGTTCAACTGATATTTGGTTTCAATTTATCTCGTTCATTGAATATTTCCTTGGCTTTCGGGCTCATTTTTATTACTCAAGTTGAGTAATTTTTCTTTTGTATTCAATGATTCCTGTTGACGTCAGTCTTATCTTTGTCTTCGTTGCTATGATAAATTATTTTACCTTTGGAGATAGACTTTTGCCTTGTATTGTGAACATTAATCTTTTGTTTCTTTCGTACATCTTGTTAGTGTTGTTTTTTTAGACGACCTTAAATAGGACAGTTATTAATTTATTTTTACCGATTGTGACGTAATAAGTAAGGTTTCGTGTTTTTGAATTTTTTGTTGAGAATTTTTTTTTTTTATACACAAATTTCTTGGTTGCCTTTAATTATGTAATACTGTTTATTTTTTTTTACCGATTCACCAGTTTTTGATTATTCACCCCTTTTGATGTTTTTAGAAAAAAAAAAAAAAAAAAAAAAAAAAAAAAAAAAAGAATCTTCAATTCTTTTTTTTTCCGTCAGGTTACCGTGGTGTAACGATTACATCGTTAATTGTTTGGCCTGGCCTACAAATATTCTATTTCATTAATTTCTCGTTTATTATGCTACGATATTTTGGCCTGGCCTACGACGGTTCGAGTTTATCGAAGATTCTTTGGAGTCGACGCAGAATAGATTTCTGTTTAAAACCGGGTACCGTTGTTCATTTGAAAAGAGAGTCGGTATTTTGAATATGATTACCATTTTGTGCTTCTTAGCCAGCAGTTCTCTTCGTTTTTCTTCTCCCTTCATTTGGGCCATTGCCAAATTTGTTGAAGGGTCCCAAGATAGGGCTGTTATGGATAGCCATTTTTTTGGTTTTTGAAGAGAAGCTTGTAAGCAGGTTTTAACAGTTACCGCTTCCTTTTGTTGAAAACATCTTGCCATCAAGCCTCAGAGGATCCGTCAAGTGTTAGAAAAAATCTTGCCAACCCATCTACAGAACCATTAGTTTTGGGAAGACCTCGACCCGACCGCATCCTTATGTTGGCTTCCAGACGTCATCCAAAGTTGGATAGTAAAAGATAAGAAATTAGTTAATTATTATTCAATCTTTATTAACTTAAATTAATAATTCTTTTTTGGCAATAAACAATTTACACTGATTTAACATCTTTTATTTGCTTGTCTGTAATTTTGGCGCCCTTAAATATTTGTTTGGGGGGAGTTGAAGAAAACCAGAAGGAAACCACGATCCTGGAGCTAGCAAGGGTAAGTTAACGTTTCAAAATTCAATTTGGAACGTTACAAGCTCTCATATTAGTGGTTAGCGATAATGTTTTTACGTTATTCCACAAAGGTGATGCCTTCAGGCAAGCATTTAATTCATCTGCAGGCGTTCCACGGGGAATTACTGGCAACGTCTGCCTGAAATCGCCTGCTAAAATATCATCAAGCCGCCAAAGATGTTGTTATTTCGCCGAAGATCCTTCAGTGTGAAGTCAAGTGCTTCAAGTGATTTCTTATGTGCCAGCTTGCATGTCTTGTGCGGCGGCCGATGTTCGTACGTTGTCCTCTCGGCATTTTGGACTATGGACAGACTGGTGAATTTAACCTCAAAGGCACGATCCACCATAATTTACACAGTTCAACTTAAAACCTAAAAGACAAATGCCTGCTGTTCAATAAAAATTTGCACAATACGCGTGATTGATTTAAATGTTTCCAATTGAACTGTTAGGAAACGAATAACTTTCACCTCAATTTCACAGTGAACACAATACCAGTTTTAAGTTAGCGTTTGAAAGAACGTGCGCATAATAAATGTCACATGAGCAGAGTACAATGAGTAGCTGTCAAAAAATGTATCACGCACCGGCGCCATATGAAAAATATGGCGCTGTATGTGAAAAATGATTTTTTCTGTTTTCCTGCTTTTCTATTAAAATTTTTCATGAATTTTCTTTGCTATAAACCTCACGGAGCCCGAGACCTTTCCAACGAATGCAAAACCGTGGAAATCGGTTCGTGCGTTCTGGAGTTATAGCATCAGGGAGGAAAACCCGACTTATTTTTATATATTAGAATAGCTCTTAGTAATTGCTATAGATTAAAAGATTATTGTTATTATTTTAAATTTAAACATTCGATACTGCGCATAAGACAAACCCAAACACAATATAAAAAAATAAAGTATAGAAAATAGCAAGTATATATTTGAAATTCTAAATAAGAATTACAAAAAAATGATAATAAAATATAACATCTAATATATTCCAAGCGATAGCGCCTTTAACTATTCGGACACAGATGCGTGGTTAGTTGGAGTCTACTAACGTATTTTGATGCAACTTACAACTAATGTCGCAAAAAAAACTAAGTTAATTCCCTCTTATGCAAATATAAAACGTTAAGAAGAGAGATTATTGCTTTATTTGATAGTTAAAATATCAAACTTTATTTACTTCTTTAATCGCCACTAATCAAAATAATAAAATTACTCAGTATTTTGAAAATGACTCTTGCTTATTTATCTTCATAGATATGTTCAATTTGTCAAGGGTCGTTTTTTCAAAACTGAAAATGCCTAACAAAAATTAATATAATTTTCTTTTCTAAGCTTTCGACAACCGATCACTAGATAATTGAAGTTTTCCACGCACCAGGTTGTGTATATTTTCCATTCGATTCTGAAGATCGACTACATATTGTTCACGGGCCACTTCTTCACCAGGTTTACAACCAAACATCAAGTCACATGGTAGCCTCATTTCTCTACCGAACAGGACCTTCGCAGGCGTTTGGCCAGTTGATTCGTTAATGGCCGATCGAATTGCCATTAGAAATAGTGGAATATGTCGATCCCAATCCCTCTGACATTCTGACACCACTTTTGACAGATAGTTGGATATAGTCCGGTTCATTCCATCAGACTGAGGGTGCATCGCTGTGGTTCTCGTTTTGTGGATGCCTCATCTTTGGCAAACTTCTTAAAACAGCTTTCTCTCAAAATTTCCGCCTTGGTCTAAATGTAATTCTAGTGGTACCCCAAATCGGCTTACGAATTCTTCAACTTATATATCTGCTAAAGTGGTGGCTTAAAGATTGAGAACTGCATAGGCTTCAACCCATTTAGTGAAGTAGTCCATTACAACAAAGATGTATTTGTTTCCTTCATCGGTCTGTGTAAGTGGCCCCAATACATCTACTGCGATTCTTTCAAAAGGACTTCCAACCAAGTATTGCTGCATTTCCGCCTTCGGTTTTCGATGCGGACCGTTACTGGCAGCACATGTAGTGCGACAACAATCTTTAACATCATTATTGCAATTTACCCAGTAAAATCCTTCTCGGATCTTTTGAAGCATTTTCGTGATACCCAGATGTCCTCCAGAACTATCATTAAGCATCTGATTTAAAATTTATGGTACAGCATTTCTTGGGACTACTATTTGTTTCCTTGTTTCTGTGCTCTCGGAGTTTTCTACAAGTCTTTTAACCAGCTCACCGTCCAAAATTAAAAAGTTTTATTGGGACCAGTATGCTTTTAAAGCAGGAGAGGATGAGGAAATCTCTCTCCACAACGAAACAGGGTCCATTCTTTTATATTCCCGAATCTTTTTCAGAACGGGATCGTTTTCTTGTCGCTCCTTCAGCATAGAGCACCCGTCTTCTGGCAGAACCTTAACTAAGGCGACTTTTTCCTTGTTCTGCTCCACTCGGGTACAATGGGGGCAAGTATTTCTTATCTGGCCTAGTTCTCCGCAGTTCCAGCACCTCACTGGGCGCCTTCTTTGTGAAGAAAACTTCATTAACCTCTCCACTACCGCTTCGACGTTGCTGACGGCAAAAACGGCATGGTTGAAGTTACCAGTGCCTTCCATTAGTCGAGCAGCTCCATGTGAGGCCTCTGTCGCCGTATCGAACTTCAGGGCAATGGTCAAGGCGTTTACAAGAGATCTCGGTCTCGCCAACCGTACAGCCCGTTGCAACCCGGCGTCTCGAAGACCATCGGTAAAGGTTTGGATCTCCAGGCACTCCAGAAAATCTTCCGCTGCATTTGGATACGCAAACCGTACCATTTTTTCCACTTCTGCCTCGAACTTCTAGATAGTTTCTCCATTTTTCTGCTTCCGACGATTCAACAATAGCTCAAAATTGTCAACCTCATCCGGTGTCAATACATGCAGGACGTCTAAAGCCTCGCCTCGCAGAGCCATGGTTAGGAACAATGCCTTCTCCTGGGGTGACCATCCATTCGCTCTGGCCACTGCGTCAAATTGTTCCAGGTAATTTGACCAGGAAGTCTTCCCGTCGAAGGTCGGGGGTTTTATCGTCATTCGTACCTGGGTCGCCTCTCCGTTTCCTCGTCGTTCGACGTCTTCATGGCCGATTTCCCTCCTTTCTGCATTTCCGTCGCCGTGATGGATGATTTGGTTTCCGCAAAAAGTTATCAGTTCTTGTTGAAGCTTCCTTATTTCGGACTGCATTTGCTGGTTGATCTCCTCTCGCAAGTTGGCCACTTGGTTATTTTGTTCGTCACGTAGAGTGTACATTTCGGAGCGCAAATGCGATATTTGCAGGGAGAAGGAACTGGATAACTCTTCTGGTAGGGTAGACATTCGTTGTGATAGCTGGGACATATCTTCGCGTTGGCTCTTTATCTGACTGGAAAGCTCCTCTTGCTGGCTCTTCATCTGACTGGATACCTCCTCTTGTTGGTTCGCCGTTCGTTGTGATAGCTGGGACATATCTTCGCGCTGGCTCTTCATCTGACTGGAAAGCTCCTCTTGCTGGCTCTTCATCTGACTGGAAAGCTTCTCTTGCTGGCTCTTCATCTTACTGGAATGCTCCTCTTGTTGGTTCGTCATTCGTTGTGATAGCTGGGGCATATCTTCGCGCTGGCTGATTATCTGACTGGACAACTGGGCCAGTTGTTGGGCTAGTTCAGAATTCGCGTTTTGATTTGGGTCTTCAAACTCCACAGCGTCAGGGTCTAAATTATTAGCTGGGTAGTATTCACGGAGCCTACACAACAATACGGATTTGGTCCCAGTAGTTTCCAACTCCAATTCTTCGAGCTCTTTTCTGAGCTCAGCCACCAATAGTTCATTTATTTTCTTTCCAGACATTCTTGTATCTTCACCCCACACCTGACACCAATTTAAAACACTTATGGGGACTTTTACACAATTTATTCACAAAATTGTTAAGATACACAGAACTCTGCTGGATAACGTCTAGACTGCTTGACAATACAATGAACTCTTGTGAATATTTGAACTTGAACTGCCGTTAACTACCCATACATTTCCTTATATACTACAAATGAACATTCTGGAACTTTCTAGAAACATTATTTAATCTAGTCAGTGTGTTTAGAAGTTTTTAGAATTTTCTAGAAACATTATTTAATCTAGTCAGTGTTTTTAGAAGTTTCTAAAAATCAACTGTCAATAACAATCTTTTAAATTAAGGTCCCTTCCTTTAGGGTTATCCCGTTACAATATTATTAAAAAATACGTTACGTGTTCGAGTTAGCTGAGTTTAACCAACACAGACAGTAGGTATATTAGCAAATATTGTCATCAAACTTTTTTAAACACAAATCTGGGCAATTGGCTTTAAACAGGCTTACAGTAGTCTATTATAACGTCGTAAGGAAATTTTTTATAAAATTTAATGACTTACCTGCAAGGAAGTTAAATCTTTACTATTTGACCACCCCCTATCTGTCATAAACTTATTAAATGGGAGAGTCTGGGGTGATAATAAATATTTTATTCTTTTCGGAAAACAGTAGGACTTCGGAATCCAAAGAGTGGTTAACCATATGAAGAAGATTAAACAAATGTTTATGGAACTATACATCTGAATTAAAAAAAAAAATTGCTTCTTTATGTAGGGAAATAACACTTACGATGTATATTTTAAAATAAATTCCTAAAGTTGCAGCAAACATTTTCAAATTTCTTTCAAATTACATAGTTTAAATATCATTTCTACAAATATCCCTTATCAAGTTTCTTAACAGATTCTCGTAATCACAAAATGCATCATGAATCCACTCAGCATGTGTTTCTATTTATGTCGACTCAATTAGGTCGACTGCGATATGCAGCTGTGAAGTTGCATGGAGTAAATCGGCATATCTAATAAGAGATAATCAAGAAAGGAAACATAGTAAATCTCGTTATATAAAAGTTTGAGTGTTGTTGATTTAACTAATATACAATATTGTTCTAAGCTTGTATTTTAGTATTTTCAGTCAGAAGAATTGACTGCAGAAATGATTTGAAAGATTAAACTAATGATACCAATATGTAGACCTTGTAAATTGGAGAAAACTGTCAGTGTCCGAAATTTATATCCACAACGCGATATGGATTTTAAGATTTTTCCACATCGCGTTACGGATATATTTTATACAGTGTGGGCCACAGAAACCAGTCCACCTCGATATTTGGCCGTATTTATTAAGTTTTAGGAGAATGTGAAAACAGGTCGATTTTTAATCTAAGGGGGACATATTTTTACGATACATGCATCTGTCAATTGTCAACCCCCTCCCTTTCACTTCCTCAATCCCTTATTTTTAAATAGGGAATGTATCATGTGCAGCACATCATTAGAAATGTATTTAAATGAAGTATCTAAAAAAAGAAACGTAACGCTTATGGTTTGCTAATATGTCATTTTTTCCTCGCATCGACAGTAAATTGAAACAAATATTGCAAAAGCAATTATTTAATTGTAATGTAACAAAAATTAATTAAATAAATAATACATTAAACATTTTACTTTAATTAATTCAATACAGCCTCTCCTTCCAATCCATTGCCTATAAAATCGTTTATAAAGATATTGCCTTACAGCACTGCAGTAGTGTGGAGGTGTGCCATCTTCTGGGTATACCTATTATCATTTTCGATTATATCTGTGAGTGCGAGATCAATAGTGTCTTTTAATTATTCGAGATATATTTCTCCATTTAAATTTTGTGGCAAAAAAATGGCCCAACAATACGATCCCCATAAAGTCCTGCCCACACGTTTAATTTAAGAGGATGTTGGGTATGTGTATCATGGAATACTCTAGGATTTTCGTCAGCCTGGTGACGACAGCCTGCCGATTTACGGGACCATTTACAAAAAACTAACATTACTGTTTATTTTGTTAGTCATGATTTGACAAAACTGTAGTCGTCTGTCTGGGTCTTCTTCATTTCTTTACGAACTGTAATGCGCGAAAAACCAAACTCTTCGGCCAATTTTCTCGTAATTGTTGTAGGATGTAAGATCTAAATTTATATCAACTAAAATTGCTACTTCTGCAGCTTTAGTACTCACCCTATTTTTATAGTTCTTTTTTTAATTAACTACTGACCTCGTTCGGTTGAATTTTAACACTAGCTAAAAGACGTATAAATAAGGCATGTGCTTGTCTTTATGAAGCTGATTAGATAAATCCGCTGTTTTTCTTGCACACCTCTTGTTTAAAATAAAATATGAAAATAATCTCGTTGCCAGTATTTAACCCGATCTGATACACAGATAAGTTTAAGATTAAAATAAGTTTAAGACGTAAAAAACGTTGTTTGTCTGAAAATAAATATATCTGAACTAGAAGCAGAAGTATATGCAATCTTACAATGCGCGAAGAAAATACTATAAGAGCTTACAAACCTAAGCGGACCAACATAGTAGAATAGTAAGAAAATTCAATTTCCTGGCGAAACATAAAAGTGGGTGCTTAAACATATAGGTAAACAAGGCAGCGAACAAGCTAATAAACCCGCAACGAAAGGATTAACCACAATAGTCTACGGTCCAGAACCAGCTCTAGAAATAACAAAAAGTAAGGTCCGAAGCCGAATGAAAACCTTATTTCGTAGATAACACAACCAACACTCGAGTACATCTCTAGCTTTGCACACATCAGAATGTATATTGAATAAACACGTACCAGAAGAGTTAAATTACTGAGCAAAACCAGCAGGAGTCATTCCATGTTTCCTTACATGCCATGAACCTGTCAAGAGACACTTGCAAACCTTGGGACTGTTTAAAGGAGAACTTATCTGCAGATTATGTGGTGAGAAATCATAATCAGGCAGTACCGTTACCAGGCACTGGACCGCTGAAGACAGTGAATTTTTGGAACTTTAAATTGCTTTCAAAAACATATGGCACAAATCCTGTGCAAACTAGTAGAGGGTACCAAGATCCAGGAGTGGGTGTCATAAACGAAATAATTACAGTAAGCCTAACCAGTGTGACCGGTAACTCAGAAGACTTCTATGTAAACAAAGACCCAACACAACCAAGCGAACATCTGCAAGAATTCTGTTGAAATCAAACACTAGAGCAAGAAAATAGGATACTTGCTATAACATGTCGACTTACATCTGATAACCATATTTTTGTTGAGACCAAGCACATTTTCTCGTTCAGACGGCAGGAGCGAGTAGAACTGCTGAATTGCAAAAAGGATTTGTTAAACACTAAGTGACAGTTCATAATGAAATGCAAATTTACTAGGTTATAACATATAAATAAATAAATAAATATCTATATATATGTAAAACTCAAAGGTGACTGACTTCAAATATTATTACTGAATACTATACAATATTCAAAATTAAAATGGATAACTACTTGTGTTTTAAAACTAAGAATAAAATTGACGTAAAAATTATTACATATATAATTAACATGGGCTTTGTATGGACGATCCTCTGAGAATGTCAATTTGTGTGTGGTACTATTTAATCTAAAAAAACAACGAAATTAATATTTTTTTATAATTCACGTTCACAAAGTTTCTATTTCGATACTAAAAACAGTATCGAAATAGATTCATTGTAACACTGTTTTTGGTAACTTTTTGTTTTACACAATTGGTTGCACTGCACTGATTTTCAACGAAAGAGTTCAGGTAGTAAATCAAGAAGTATGTTGTAGTAAATTATTAACTACATTATCAGCGTTATTGCTAAATTCGGAATATTTTATACAAATTTGACAAACATTCTAATTTAAAATCATTAAAACTGACAAGTGTCAAAACTGTCAAGATTGCCAACATAAATAAATATTTCGAAAAACACTCATTTTACTTTTTTTATACTTTTAAAAGTTCATTATAAAAAATAGTATGTAACACTCGAGTTACAATGACGGTTTGTAGTACTCGTTCTTTGCGAAACTCACCGCTTCGCGGTTCGTTTCACAAACTGAACTCGTACTACGAAACCTCTGTCATTGTAACACTTGTATTACAATATACTATTTCGTTATCAATGGTTTTATCATCAACCAAATTAGAGCAACACATTCATGTTTTTTAGATTACAACACTAATAATACGAATAAAGCATAATTTCTACTAAAACAATATATAATTTTAAAATCAATTTATTTAACTTCAGGAAAATTAAGCATACGCCTATAAACGTGTTTGTTTATGAAATATAAACAACTTGTGGTGGTTGTTTTATCAGACAATTCGTTCACTGTGCACTGGTCTGAATTTCAAAGCATATCAAAAATCATGCTAATGAAATTTTTATGGTCTTTACACAGAGTTAAATAAACAGACTTACTGCTTTAATATCTTTAATATAGGTTCATACAAAAGTTATGGTATTGAAATAATAGAAAATATTACAAGAGTGTATTTTTCATAAATAGGTACCATTAAAAATTTAAATAATGTAGTTAGCATCAACATCATTAACATCTATATATATAAAACTCAAAGGTGACTGACTGACTGATATAGTGATCTATCAACGCAGAGCCCAAACCGCTGGAGAGATGGGGCTGAAATTTGGCATGCAGGTAGAAAGGATTTTGATTAATTGCACCCCCAGGGGCATAAAATAGGGGATGAAAGTTTGTATAAAACTTTGTCAATTTTAAACCGTTCGGGCTGAAACTTTGCATGCATATAGTTACTATGACGAAGGCATCCCCTAAGAAAAAATTTTGATTAATTTCACCCCTAAGGGAATAAAATAGGGGATGAAAATTTGTATGAAACTTTGTCAATTTTAAACCGATCGGGCTAAGATTTTGCATGCATGTAGCTACTATGACGTAGGCATCCCTTAAGAAAGAATTTTGATTAGTTTTACCCCTAAAGGGATAAAATAGGGGATGAAAGTTTGTATAAAACTTTGTCGGTTTTAAACCAATCAGGCTGAGATTTTGCATGCGTATAGCTACTATGACGTAGGCATCACCTAAAAAAGAATTTTGATTAATATCACCCTTAAGGAGATTAAATAGGGGATAAAAGTTTGTATGAAACTTTGTCAATTTTAAACCGATCGGGCTGAGATTTTGCATGCATGTAGCTACTATGACGTAGGCATACCTTAAGAAAGGATTTTGATAAATTTTACCCCTAAAGGGATAAAATAGGGAATGAAAGTTGGAATGAAACTTTGTCAATTTTAAACCGATCGGGCTAAGATTTTGCATGCAAATAGCTATTATGACTTAGGCATCTTTTTAGAAATGATTTGGATAAATTCCACCCCTAAGGGATTAAATAGGGGATGAAAGTTTGTATGAACCGATCGGGCTGAGATTTTGCATGCATAAAGCATGCAAGTTTTTACAGTTTTAAAATAATAATAGTCTAATACCACTCGCGCTTTAATGTGCGGGGTGTGTGAAGCGGTGAGGCGGTAGCACCCTGCTGCTGGCCGACATGACACTGTCGATAGACGAGTAGAGTCTTGAAAGTTCGAGAATAAATTTGTTTTATTACGTAGTGGTGTACTAAGAAATGACTTTTTTAAATTCCATCCCTAAGGATTTAAAATAGGGGTTGCAAATTTGTATGAAACTCGATGGCAAAAAACAGAAAAATCTTCCTACTAGAATGCAGACGCAAAGGACTTATCCCTAAATATATATATATATATATATATATATATATATATATTGGCTGAAATTTAAATAATTCTACAAACAAGAATATATTAAGTGGCATGATATTAACTTGCCGCTTTAGTGTGTTAGTATATATATATAATCGTGAAACCTTATAATACCCGAAGGTGTAAGGTAATATTTTATTTTATTAGCTATTGTAAATAAATCTTGCCCAGCTCCTCTTGTCTCTAGCTCTGTTCTTTGCCTCATTCCAGCTCGTGTTTCTCTTCTGTAGACACTCGGCTACTACGTCGTTCCATTTCTTTCTGGGTCTACCCCTGGTTCTTCTCTGCGTTGACCTCGCCAGCCAAACCTTTTTTGTTTGTCTATTTTCGTGCATCCTCATGATGTGACCGAACCATCTCAGTTGTTGTTTTTCAATGCTTTGTAGTATTGGTTGGACTCCTAGATCTTGTCTTATGGTTTCATTGCGTATTCTGTCTCTTTTAGTTATCCCTTTAATACCTCGTAAGAACTTCATCTCTGCTGCCTGTATTTTACTTTCTTGTTTCTTAGTCAGTACCCAGCTTTCGCAACCGTATGTTAGTACTGGCTTAAAAATTGTTTGGTAAACTGTTAATTTTGTCTTCCTTGAAATCTCTTTTCTTTTTATTACTGTGTTGTTTAGCGAGTAATATAATTTAGTAGCATTTTCTAATCTTGTATTTATTTCAGCCTCATTTTTCCCGTCCCTTTGTATTTTTACCCCCAAATATGTGAAGTTATCGGTCTGTTGTATCGTCTTGTTGTTTAGTTCTAGACTTGTTCTAATGTCATTCTTTCCAATTACCATTATCTTTGTTTTTTCAATATTTATTTTTAGATTTCTTCTTTTTAGTGCTTCATCCCAGAGTATCAAGTTTTGCTGGAGTTCCTTTTCGTTTTTAGCAGCTATCATGAGGTCATCAGCATAGGCGCATTCTGTCAGATATACCGGTTCTAAGTTTTTGTATCCAATTGGTAACTTCTTAATTTTGTCTTTTATTTCTTTCATTGCGTCATCTAGCACGATGTTAAATAGAGTCGTACTTAATACACCCCCTTGCCTTAAACCTTCCTTGGTTCTAAATTCTTCGGATTCTAGATTATTTGTTCTCACGTAATTTCTTGTGTTTGCGTATAAGCTGGCAATGTTTTTCCTTAGGTTTATATTAACTCCTCTTCTTTTTAGGCTGTCCCATATTACTTTCCTTGGTACACTGTCGAAAGCTTTTTCCAAATCTATAAATGCTGCATATATATTACTGTTGTGGTTTTTCTCAATCATTTGCTTGATGGTAAAAATGTGATCTTGTACCCCTCTCCCTTTCCTGAATCCACTTTGTGACTCTTCTAGTTGGTGGTCTATTATTATTTTTAGACGGTTATCTAGTATCCTTTCGTACACTTTGGAGACTATACTTAGTAAGGTGATGCCTCTATAATTACTGCAGTCACGTTTATTGCCCTTTTTGTAGATCGGCAATATTACTCCTACTTCCCAGTCTTTGGGTATTCGCGACTCTATTGATATTTTATTAAGTAGGCATGTTAGTACTTCGAGGCCGCTTTGCTCCATATTCTTTAGCATCTCTGCTGTTATTTCATCATGGCCGGCTGCTTTTCCCCTTTTTAACAGTTTTACTGCCTCTGCTACTTCTTCTAATGTGATTGCACAATAATTATGTTCTACTCTTTCCTCCTCCTTGTTTTCATCTTCTATTTTCTCATTGATCGGTTTTGTATTCAACATGCTCTGAAAATATTGTTTCCATCTAGCCATTATTTCATGGTCGTCAGTTAACGTTTTCCCTTCAGTGGACAGGATATATGTGCACCTCTCTTGTTTCCCTTGTTCCTTAAATAATTGTGCCATTTATCCTTTTTTATTTTGATCTCAGCTTTTATTTCCTCGTTCCACCAATTTGTTTTCTTCTTTGATTTGTTTACATTTGTTGTTCCACATACTACCTTGGCCGTTTCTAGAATTTTTCCTTTTGTAATTAACCAAAGATTTTCTATGTTTAGTTCTTCCATGTTGTCTTTAATTTTTTCCATTTCTTCTTGTAGTATTTTTGTGTATTGTTCGGCTTTTAACTTTTCTCCCAATTTGTAGTATTTTATGACTGTCTTTGTAGTTTTGTTTCTTTTCCTAATCGTCTTATTATCTCTTTGTTCGTTTTTGTTCTAATTTTAGACATTAGTAGAAAATGGTCAGTAAACATTTCTGCTCCTCTTCTCACTCGGGTATCTAGTATTTCCTTTCTATGTGCTTTATCTATTATAACATAATCTATGATAGATTTTTCATTCCTGCTTACTACCTCCCTAGTATACTTGTGTATATCCTTGTGTTTAAAGAACGTATTTGTTATGATAAGATTATTAAGGAGGCAGAAATCAATAAGTCTTTTCCCATTGTTGTTCTTTACCTCTTCACCATGAATTCCGATTGTTGTTCCTGATATCTCATCTTTTTTCCCCACTCTCGCATTAAAGTCTCCTATTATTATCAATCTGCCTGCTTCGTCTTCTGTTAACTCTGATAGCTGTTCCCAAAACTTTTCTTTTATGTTTTTACTTTCGTTTTCTCCTGGTCCGTACACTACTAATATTGTCGTTGTATTTTGTTCCTCTATATCTAGTTGGAGTTTTAATATTCTTTCCGATACTGCGGTCCACTGTCGTAAGTATTTCATGTTGTCCTGACTGATTAGGCATCCCACTCCCTCCGCTGCTCTCTGATGTTGGTCTACTCCACTATAAATAAGTGTGTGTCCGCTATTAATCAGTTTTTCTCCCTTTCCTTTTACTTTTGTTTCTGTTATACCTAGTATATCAAGTCCTGTTTTATTGAACTCCTCCTCTAATTCATGTTCTTTGTTTGTCATGCTTCTGATATTCCATGTACCGATTTTCCAAGTCTTGGTTTTTGTTTTGTATTTATGCTTTTCCAAATCATTTCCGGGTTCCTTGCCATTGTCTTTCTTTTTATAAATGTTGGTGACTTTTTTTAAAGGTTTTTTGCATTTTTTGTTTTCTGGTCCTCGAACTTGCTGCCATTTGGGGATCTTTGGCTAGCGGTCCTTTTTTTTGTCTGTTCACTATCATTCCTTGCAGGGCCATTGTTCGTACCTAAATCTTTTACTCCAAATGTTGCGTTATCGACAACTAGTTTGTTATATTTCAAGAAGGCTTTATGTCCCTTACTTCTAGCTTCTTTAAGGTGGGGGATTAAAACTTTCCTTTCTTCCATAACTTCCTTAGTAAAATCTTCATCAATCCAGATGTTTGTTCCTTTGAGGCCTTTAGCATTCTTTAGAATTTCCATTTTCTTGTTCCCGGTTGTTAATTTTAGTACTATTGGTCTTTGTCTGTCATGTGCGTAGTTTCCAATTCTTTTAACCTCATCAATTTCCTCCTTATTGATAGTAACACCTAGTTTTTGTATCATGGTTATTGTTTTTTCCATTGTTTCATCTCTATTTTCGCTTATGATGTCTGTTATCCCTCTAATTATTATGTTTTTTCTTCTGATTTCTCTTTCCAAGGATGCGATTTTGCGTTCTTGCCCTTCCATCTGTTCTCTTATCTTTTGGTTATCTGCTTTTATTTGTTTGTTTTCTTCTATCAAGTATTCAAGTTTATCATCCATTGTTTTCAGTTGTTGTTTTATTTCTGTAAACATATCGATGATTCTTTCTGTTTCTATGTTGGGTTTATCCATTTTTACTGTTTAATTTCCGGTCTGCGGAAGGAAAGATTTCCACCTCGACGGTTCGGAGAATTCTCCCCTATCAGTCTTTGTTGTCCAGATATTTCTCAACAGCTGGCAACACCGCAATGTTTTTGGTACTGGTTTTGTTCTTATCAGCTGTGATTGACTAATTGATAAGCGTTATTTTTTGTTCTTCTATGGTGTTCTTGGGCACTGTTTTGCACTAAAAACTGAGTGTTTCGTTTTCTTTTCTTCAAATCAACGCTAAATATCTAAGTATATTACTTTAAAATCCAATATTGTCCACTTTTATGTAATTATTTTTCACTACACACTCGTATAAACGGGAAAAATGTAGGGAAATAAAATAATCACTTGCTGTCGCTTTAGCGCCACGTTGCCATTGTGTTAGTGTAAATATAAAATAGTTGTTAAAAATATTTTTTTTCATATTTTTGTTAGTTGAGGAATGGAGCATGAATTTAAAAAAAAATACACAAACATCTCTCAAAACATTATAAACGTTTGTATCTTAGTAAATGTAAGTCATATCAGTTTAAAAAGATTCCACAGAAGGGTTTAGTTGTAAAACCTATTATTTTCAAATACTGTAAATCTCAGGTAATTTTAATTCACTCTAACATTCATTAAAACGTAATACCTAATTATAATTATAATATTGTAAGTTGACTTGATCGACTTGCAAACAGAGGCAGATAGCCCATATATAATTTTATTATTAACTACCAAATCATTTGACAATTTTTTTATTTTTGAGACCACTAAAGAACAAAACTGCACAAAGCAGCTGAACACTTGGTTGATATTTTTTGTCTTGTGGGTTTATCAAATATCCACGGCCGTGGGTTTGCCAACTCGGTGATTACCACTTTGTGGCCGGGTCTTAAAATAGTTCATGGTCGACCAAAACACTCACAGAGCTAAGACTCAATAGAGAGGAGCTTATCAAGATATTCGCAATATGCTGATTACCTGGATAAAGATAATAATAACACCAAATGGTCAGAAGGGTTGAAAATTATAGAGTCACAGCAAGACTAATCTTTTCATAGAGGAATTGGCAGAAGCCCTTATGAGGCTGTGTTTGATAGTAGACAGGTCAATGGTTTAGGAGATGCAGTCCTTTCACAAGACGTTATTCATAAATTGCAAAGTGAAAAAGATTTTTCGAAAATAAAAATAACACCGGCGACCCAAAAAATTAAGTAAATACCTAATGAAAATAAAGCCGCTTAACATATTATTTTCAAGAAATGAACTTTTTTAAGAAAATTCGTAGTTCATGTCGCAATCAATTGATAATAATATCAAGAAAATAAAATAAAGAACGTGTCAGTATTTTTATTTTACATATTTTTTAAATGATTTCTTCACATTACTTACGGACCTACATACATATTTTTCGTCTTATGAGTATTAATTCCACAACACGTAATCCGTCGCGTGTCTTCGATGATAATCGCGCCGTGAATGTTTGAAATTTACACACAACGCGTTTTAAGTATACCTATAAAATATATCCGCGATGTGAAAAATTCCTAAAATCCACTTCACGTTGTAGGTATGGCAAATGGCAATTACCGTTTTTGCCAATTGCTTACAATAGAAATTTATAAAAGCGGCTCACATATTTGTAGAATTTTATATTTATTGTTGCTCATTATTCTCGTTATTTTCGTAAAAGCGTTTCTGTATGTTTGATCTTGTACATTTATGTCTTACTAAATTATAAATTACCATTGTATAATATTTAAGTACCTTGCAAATTGCTTCACCAACAGTTTTTTTGCACATTTCGCTTACTATATTCATTTGAAGATAAGCTTTTTTTATATAAGATGTTAAAATACTTATTGCATTTAGTTCTTTTTCTTATAACAGGTAGATTGTTTAGGATGTTGATTAAGTTATATTTAACCCCTTTATGATTATTTATGCATTTGTCCATTTACTCAATTTTTTTCGAGGTCTTTCACATAAGATGACTGAAAAGCATATTAAAAGTGAACTTATAAGACTAGGTACTTAAAAAAGTAATGTTTAAAAAATGTGATATGCCTTTAATGCTATGAACAAAACGATTGCGCTGGATAAGATATGAACAAAAGTCGATTATGATATAAAATAATCTTTGTAGAACTAAAGAAAATAGGCCTACTACAAGTTAATCCAAACCAAAGGTAAAACCTTAATACAAATAGAGCGAAATGGAGATGTACGACATAAAACAAGAATCATGGAAAAAAGCTATCATTAAAATGGCAAAAGCAACAAAAAAGGGCGCGAATTAAGACTAAACTAAGTAAAATTGTTCTTAATATTAATTCTAATTTAGATATTAAATTACAACTCAGATTCTATAGATTTGAAATTTGACAAAAGATAATAGAGTGAAATGTGTAGGTAGTTAACCAAAAGATTGAATACTTCATTACAACGTTTTTCAGAATTTTCGTTTTTCATGTCTACACCCTTTTGTGGTAGTTTTGAAGGGAAAGATATTAAAAGTCAGGTTGGCTAGTTTAATATTACTAAAGAATCTGCAATTTTATTGAATTTATTTATATAAAGCATTCATTTAAAATTTTTCAAGTAACTTCGAAACTGGTCTTTCATTTGTTTAGTAAATTTGTTTGGACTACACCTGTGAAATTAGGCTGTTTATATAAAATGTTTTACACCACTTATATAATAAATAAATAATTTTGTATTAATTTATTGTATCCAAATAAAATTAGGTACATATAAGTTTATAAAAAATGATTTTTTAGTTTTAGTTGTGTAATGTGCTTACTTCGGGTAAAAGGCAATTATATCCTTTCTCAATTAGAAATAGCTTTAATTACAATGTGTTTGAAAAACCAGCCTTCCAGATAATTGATCTTCGAACCGAATCTAAATATTTAATTTTGTCACCACGTGCTGGCCTTAAAGGGAGTTACATCCATTCAATAGGGTAGAATTCCTGTTTTGCTCCTAGCTACAATTCACAGTTCAGTACCGGTCCAAGGAAGAATCTACAATAACCCTGTCTCAGGAAAAATTCATAGTCCGTTTCTCAGTCCAGGGAAAAATCTCTTGTTCAGTTCCAATTCCAACTAAATTCACGTGTTTAGTTCAAGTTCGAGCGTAATAAGTATAGATATTGTGAACAATTTTTATTTATTTTTAACATGGAGGAGTTAAAAATTTCAAGAAGGACACAAAGGGATCCATACCAAAAATAGGTAATTGGATTGACAAAAATATTTCATTAACAAAGTAAACCTTGCAAACCCATCGATATAAGACTTCTACAAATTTCTATTCTGTAAATCCTAGCGTTGTTCGGTGTGTTCAAAGAAACATTACACATTTCTCCATGATAAACCTTCCAATTTCAATGGATAGACATCTTCACATAGATCTTCCCTTAAAATCTTTGTCGGAGATTTCAAAATTAGCTGATTCTTTTCATTCTTCGAAAAATCAATTTCTAAAGTTAGAAAACGTTTGTAGGGTTCTCCAAGTAAATTTAAAAATTACAAATCTTTTATAAACGAGTAAGTCAAATTAATTTACGCACAGTATGTTCCTTTAAAAAGATTAAGAACATATTTTTTTCACATTATTATGTCATCCAAAAAAAAGAATGAAACGACAAAACTTCGGGTAATATTTAACGCTTTAGCAAAGACGTCGACTGGAATATCCTTAAATGGTATCACTTTAAAGGGTTATCAAGTACAACCTGATTTATTCGATATTCTATGTAGATTTTTCCATTTTAAATTTGCACTTACCGTTAATGTACAAAAAATATATAAACAAATTTGTACTAATCTTAATTTTAATTATTTAGAGAATATGTTGTGAAATACACAGTAAAATTTATTGAAATGTTGACCGTGACACATCGTACGAATTGTGTACACTTTTTTGCAACGAGTTATCTATTTAAATTACTAAAAAGTAGTAAGAATCAATATCCTCTTTTATTCTGACGCCTTAGAATATTAAACTTATGTAGAAAATTCTTACTATCAACTAGTTGAATTTCTTCATTCAGCAGGGTTTAAACTGCATAAGTCAAAAGCTAATTGCATTTAATTCTATGAAACATACTGTGTCAAACCTATGAATCTGAGCCTTAACGTAACTGATCAAAATGGTTCTTTTAGGATCTTAGGACTCTCGTGGAATAATTCATATAATACATTCTTTTTTTGTGTGACAAAATCACTTCCTCCTGAATGCTTGTGAAGACGAATAGTCCTCTTCACTTTATTACCGATTTTTAAACCTTTAAGGCTAATTGGTCCAGTCTTTGTAGTATAAAACATTTTCATGCAAAAATTGTGGATTGCAAAAATCTCATGGGATAAGCCATTAATTAGTTCTCTAGTTTCTTTTAAGAAACTGATTAGAATAGAAGTAGATTAGCTCCGCAGATAGTAGCATTAGGGATTATACTGTACGTACATAGATTTAAATAACTTGCTCAGACAAATCCGTTTCGCCGAAGTCTCGTAGAGCTTCTAGTAATTTAATAACTCTTCACCGCTTAAAATTGTCTGCTATAATTCTTGCTACTCAGCTCACTAAGAGAATCATTGATGTCTATAAAAATTTATTTGTTTTTGTATCAGTAACGATGTAGTCTGCTTCTCAAATCGCATTAAATTATACCATTTATAATTTATTATATGATATATATATGATTTATTTGTGTAGCAAACAGTAGAAGTTCAAAAGGTATGATTCTTATGAAAAAAAAACATGTAAGTTCGAAAGAGATTCCCGCGTAGCTTCTGTTACGAGTAGCGCATGGATGTAACGTCAATAGTGACATGATCCTTTGTTTTTGTCTGTACTCAATTTAAAATTTTCTCATTTTGATAATATTTTTCTTGCCGAAATCCTTAAAGAGCGGAAAATAATTCTTTATACTGAAATTTCGAAATTAAAGAATAGTTACTCCTTTTGGAAAAATATTACCAATTCCCACAGTATAATAAACTCCTGCATTTAACTGTGTATATTCTAAGATATATTTATATTTGCAAATTTTTATTAAATAAAGTATAGTTTATCCAAAACCACTTGAATAGGCGTGGTCAACGCTCTTTTCGAATTTCCAAGAATTCTCTTGATGGGCATACAGGTGTGAGTCGGGAAGTTAAAAGCAAGATTAAATAGATATTTTACTAGGTTCGTTCGTATAATGACGTTCTTTTGAGTTTTCCCTGGTAAAATCGTAAAAATAATTCCCATCCAGGTGGGTCTAGTTATACTATAACAGTAAATTTTATCTTAAGGCGTATTTAACAATAGAATTTTTTCAAAGAAATGCATGGTATTAAAGGTCCAAAGTATTCAATAAAAATCTATCACGTTTTAATCCATATTAGATGATGACTTATTATATGTAAGAGGTAGATTAAAAAATTTACACAAAAACATCCAATTTTAATGACCATACTGTACGATTGATGCTTCATATTGTAAATAAACATCTTGATCATGCCGGGGTTCAATGTGCTTTATCAGATTTTCGAATACTCTATTGCCCATTAGGCCAGTCTTAGGCAGCTCAAAAAGATAATTCATATTGTACTCTGTTAGCTTCATATTTTTTGCACAGCCACTAACTCAAATCATGTTTAACCTTCCAGAGTTTAAAGTAATTAAAGGTAGACCCTTTGAAAAGGTTGTTCTTCTTGATTACCAACGCAAATTCTCTTTACCAAAAGGTTACATAACAATATTAATTTCCATGGTCACTAAGGCTGTGCACATTTAACTTGTGTCCAGTGTGTCCAGAGGAGCATTTTTACTACCATTAAAATGTTTATATTCTGACGAGTTAACGGGAAGCAAATTTATAGCTACAATGCAATGAGTTTTCTAGAGCTTAATACCACTTATATGACACAACTTTAAAAAAAAGTAGAAACTATCATGTAGTATTAATGCAAATGAAACTATAATTTTAAATATACACTAATTTATTTTACCAACGCGACATGTTTCAACGCTTAGCGTTTTTTCCCAGCAAATAAAAGCCATTTTAAACTCACCTGGGCATTTTTTAATAGGTGCAAATCTCACTTATTATAAAGAAAGCATAAAGGAGTGTGGTAGAAGCACCGACAAACAAACTTATATTCTGGTAACAATGTGCCAAGATCCAACAATCATTTTAAAAGAAGTGGTCCACTGAGAACCTCAATCAGTTACAAAATCGCTAAAAATGGTTATTGTAAACTCCTATTAGTAACATAAATGATTTGGTTCTAGTTAAGGAAGAAAATATACTAATAGGATTTAAGAAATTATCAAGAGGAAAAATAATAAAGTAAAAGTGATTAGAGTTAAAACATCTTCTTTTTCAACCTTAACAAACTTATTCGTTTGCTTTAGTCGATGACTTCAATTCTTTGTTTACAGTCCTTGTAGATAGTTGCGTATTGTTTTAATGTGTGCAAGTAACATTAAGTGTATAAGTTAAAGTTTTTAAGAGACAGATTGTCAAAGTTTCAGTTATGATATGTCCTTGCCATGGGCAAAAGGTAATTATGTCGTTCCTTAATTAGAAGCAGTTTTAATTATAATATGTTTGCAAACCAATATTACAAATATTTACGCAGTAATTCTGACGTTGCTTTAAATTTTACTTTACATAATACTTACGTTGAAAGTACGGCTAACCTAGTATATAAAATATCCAAGAACAACAGTGATTAAAAAGCCGCTTATTTCGTTTTTATAGTTTGTAACAATGTAAACTACCTTTTAAGGATAGGAGTAGAAAAAGGTTTTTTAAAAATAAATATTGTTTTATTTACATTGCCTGAGGCATCCAACTAATCAACTATATTGAAATATACCCCCTCCCTAGGAATATTAATTAATTTAATCGCACCAAAATAAATTGGATGACTCTATGATCTCCGTCAAATCTTTAATGAAGCCATCCAGGCATTATCTGATTTTGATTAGTTTTAATCTCGATTAACGGGTAATATGACGAAATATGGATATGGATATGGAAGCAGGTTCTGATGGCTGTTTATTGCTTAAATGACGTGCCTTTATTGGCTATCGACTCGTTGGCCATTAGGCGAACGCGAATCTCAGTTAATTTAATGTCTTAATTAAAATGAAAAAGGATACCTAATATGTTTAAAGAATAATAAGAGCGGTTAATTAAATATGAGAATAATATAACAAGTAGTAACTTTATTTGAGTCTTATTTTATGAAAATGGTGTTTTTTTAGACCAAATTTATAAAAATAACAATTAAACTTTTAATGCTCCTGGATAACTTAATACTAAACTGCTATTTTACCATAATTTATCCTTACTTCTTTTTGTGCTTTAGAGAGTTTAAAACTTCGTTTAAAATTTGTTTAAAAATGTTTTATACTATTTTAATGATCTGGTATGCATTCGACATATCAAAAGTAGTTAGTGCAATTCGATAAACTCACATTTGTAATAGCATAATGTTTATGATGTTATCTAAGTATATAAATTATGAACAGATAATCTGTATATATTAATCCCTAGTAAAGGATACCATCCCTTAGAAGCTTAGTAAGTGGTGTAGGGTTGTTTTCCAACAAATATAACAACACAATATCTCTCCGACTTCTAGAGCATTTAATCAGATGAGCTAATGCGGCCTTCTCCTTGCCTATGTGTGGTTGTACATACAGTAGAAGTAATTAAACCAAATAGTTTCTCTCCGCAGTGGTTTCAAACGAACCCGAAATGAATTCGCAAGTTATAGCATTATTGAAAATGAACGATATTACATATTACTTATAAATCGTGACTGTATAATAAAAATGGAGCAGTTGTTATGTTCAAGTATAAGAAAATAACTCGGTGCACAAAAGCCTGTTCGTTTTACACTATTAATAGCTGAAGAATTACTGGTCCAATTTTTTTAATTGTAGATTTTCTGGATGTGTCTGGATATATCTACCAATAAAATATTAATGCCAGTGTATATTTATTATTTAGTCCTAAGAATATGTAATAGATAGTTTAGTTAGGTAATCCATGGATAGAAATCTTAACTCTAGTTGGACATCTAGGTTGCTGAGCTGTCGGTAGATTGCGTTGCATTTTGATTTCTAAATTAAAAGTTAAAATTTTAAAAAGATTATTTGGATTTGTCTTATTCTGAAAATATCAATAAAAAGCACAGAATAATAATGTGTATTTATTATTTAGTTGACCGATCGATGTGTTTGTTTATACGATTATTATGAGTTCCTAACAAGTATAATAATTTCTATTTCTAAAATGAAGTCGGGTTAGTTAGACCACTAATAACACAATACAGGTACAGTCAATTTAATGATATCTAATTTGCTGGATTTGTCTACTCCTTAAATAGCATAAATGACTATAAAATGTATCGAAAATATAAAAATATAAAGATAATTATTGTAGACGTAAATTAGATAACAAACGAATACGCGACCTTAAAATTGATTGCTCTCACTATTAATTCTAAAAAACGAAATAATCAGAAAAAAATAGAATAAAGTGGGGATTATAGAAAAAAATTATTGAAAAAATGAATATTGGGAAAAACGAGAAACGTTTTGTGAAAATCAAAACTGGAATAATGAAAAAAAAACGAAAAATAAATAAATAAGACACTTGAAAAAATTTAACATAAAGAAAAATATCAACTAAACAAGAAAAACGTATAAATGCAAAAAATCGTAATACGGTTAAAATCGGTTTGAAAAATAAGAAAATTAAAAATGGGTAAGAAATAAAAGATAAAATTGTGAAAACTAAAATAAATATTGAAAAGGACTAAAAAATAAAAAAAGAACATAAATTTAAAATATTACAAATAAAAAAATAGCTAAAATTAAAAAAAAATCAGAAAATCAACGGAAAAGATCGACAAGGATCGAAAAAATGAAAAACCAAGAGAAAAAACAGAAAACTAAAAAGTGGAACGAAAAAAAATACATTCATACAAAATTAAAAAAAAAAATTCGAAAAGAGGTTGACCTTAAAGGCCATCCTTGCAACTTCCCGCTAGTTTTAACCGCAAACCTATAGTTACGTGACGAATTTTGACGTTTTTGACTTTTTTTGAAATGTTTAAAAAGCCATAACTTTTTAACGCCTTATTCGATTTTGATGTTCAAGATGGCATTCGACGCAGTTTTTTGAGACCTAAAAACGTTACCCAGAGTGCAAAATCGGTTAGTCAAAAAATCTCTAAGTTATTGAAAAAAAACACTTTTTTTAAAATTTTTCGACAACGATATCTCACGAACGAATCAACCGATTTTAATTTGCAAAACGGCTTTCGACGTGGCTTTTTAAGCTTAAGAGCTGATTAGGTTATGAAATTGATCAATGCAATATCCAAAAAGATATGCCCAAAAAACATCATTTTTACCAATTGTTTTTTTCGGTTATTTTGAAATTTCTCGAAATCTACCAGCTCGAATCGGTTCAAACTTACAACGAATCTAAGTTAGATGGAACTCTTTGGAATGCTTTTTATTTCATTCCGATCGGTCAAGCCGTTCAAAAGTTATAAGAGGTTTACATACATCCACACACACACACACACACATCCACACGTACATACAGACATACAGACACCCTCGTAAAAATAGTCAGGGGAGGTTCCTAAGACCTCAAAACGTTGAGATCCGATGAAAACTCGATTTTCGAAAAACGGGGTGAAACCAATAACTTCCCGATTTTAAAAAAAAAATTAATTTTTTTTAGCG
This sequence comes from Altica lythri, assembly GCA_964028335.1. Classification (NCBI taxonomy): domain Eukaryota; kingdom Metazoa; phylum Arthropoda; class Insecta; order Coleoptera; family Chrysomelidae; genus Altica; species Altica lythri. The sequence continues at coordinate 19,555,522 of OZ034802.1, read as the reverse complement.
GGAAGTTAAAAAATTCGAAAAGAGGTTGACCTTAAAGGCCATCCTTGCAACTTCCCGCTAGTTTTAACCGCAAAGCTATTATAGTAACGTGACGTATTTTGACGTTTTTGACTTTTTTTGAAATTTTTAAAAAGCCAGAACTTTTTAACGCCTTATTCAATTTTGATGTTCAAGATGGCATTCGACGCAGTTTTTTGAGACCTAAAAACGTTACCGGGAGTGCAAAATCGGTTAGTCAAAACATCTCTAAGTTATTGAAAAAAAAACACTTTTTTTGAAATTTTTCGACAACGATATCTCACGAACGAATCAACCGATTTTAATTTGCAAAACGGCATTCGACGTAGCTTTTTAAGCTTAAGAGCTGATTAGGTTATGAAATGGATCGATGCAATAGCCAAAAAGATATGCCCAAAAAACATCATTTTTACCAATTGTTTTTTTCGGTTTTTTTGAAATTTCTCGAAATCTACCAGTTCGAATCGGTTCAAACTTACAGGGAATCTAAGTTAGATGGAACTCTTTGGAATGCTTTTTATTTCATTCCGATCGGTCAAGCCGTTCAAAAGTTATAAGAGGTTTACATACATCCACACACACACACACACACATCCACACGTACATACAGACATACAGACACCCTCGTAAAAATAGTCAGGGGAGGTTCCTAAGACCTCAAAACGTTGAGATCCGATGAAAACTCGATTTCCGAAAAACGGGGTGAAACCAATAACTTCCCGATTTTAAAAAAAAATTTAATTTTTTTTTTAGCGGGAAGTTAAAAATAATTAACAAACGCCTCTATTTATTAAACATAAAAACAAACGAAAATAAAAATAATTCGAGACTATATGACTCGTAAGTAGACATCAATAAATTAATTGGTTAGTGGGAACCATAAAAAGTCTTGGTGTACTAAAAAAAAGAAAGAAATGTCACTTTAGTCCGAGGGTGAACCAGGAAGGTAGTAAAAAAACATTATTAATTACATTAATTCCTCGTATGAAATTTCGCGATGTACTATAGAAAGTAAAAACGTATTTCAATTTTAAAACATAGCTTTAGTCGAAATTAAAAACAAGTCAGGTTAAAAAAAGTGACTTTGAGTTTCATGTTTTATTTGTCAATTTTACAAATAATCTCTCTGATTAACGTTATGCATACATGTGCTTAAGGAGGAAGCCAGTAAATATCGCATGTAACATGAGTTGGATTTAACGATCACAATGCTGACTAATAACTAAAGCATCTGCAGCGTAGATGTAAGAGCGTTACCGCGTTAAGGTAAAGGTTTCGGGTTTTAGTCTTGCGATATTTTTTTAATTTCTTTCTAATGTTATTTAATGCAGTATCTTAGTATTTGTACACTAAAAAATTAGAACCTAAAATATACAAGGCTCAAATGCCTAATAGTCAAGCGGCCAAGGTGATTTCGTGGCTGATCAAAGTCCACATCGTCTTAAGGTATATTATTATCTATTTTGACCGGTTAAATTCGACTTTCGAACATGCTTACTCGCCCGAAACGATTTAATTGTTTAAAACGCTATAGAAATTATTCTTAATTTGACATTAATATTTAACCACTATCAATTGATTTTTAAACTTAAAAATAATAATCCAGTCCAACAATTAAAAAATATTATTTTTATATACTACATATACTTACTACTAGCATATGGTAATGCTATCAGAATTTTCAAATACAACTTGCACCGTTTAATACCACGAAAAGTTTGAAAAACCCCTAACATCTTGAAATACGACCAGAATCTTTAAATACCACAAGAATCTTAAAATACCATCAAAATTTTTAAATATACCCAACCTTAAAATAACATGAAAATATCACTATATTCTAAATTAACAAGAACATCACCATTTGGAATATTGAAATGGAATATTCAAAGTTTAGAAAAATTTTCATTAATTCGTTTTGCTCTTTAAAATTTTTTCATTAATTAATATTTTTAAGTTTTAATTGGAAAGTTTTTATAATATGGCGCTTAGTTCTTACCTGAAAAAGTTAGATGTTCTGATTTTTATTCATTAAACTTTAAAAATTACATGAGACAGCTGTTGGGCAAAACTTTTAGCAAAACTTTTAATACAAATTTTATTTATATCTTTATAAGTTTTAAATTTATCGTCAAACATAAGGTTACAGAAATAGTAAAGAAAGGTTTTATGGTTTTAAAATATCTTATGTCTACGTATACCATTCTTGTTTCTTGTTATCAAATAAAAAAAAGTTGTGTCTGAAAATGAAATAACTTCACTCATAAGTAGAATTTATTTTAAATCTATACACGGTAATTAAAATAATCTATTTAAATTTGCAATATGTGATTTTGTGAAATAAAACGATTAATAACCTCTAGCCTATAAAACCCATATCCCCTATAAAAGTGATACCATGCTGCATTTTATTAGATTTGCTAAACATTCCAAATCAAAATATATTTGTTACTATTTTAGAAATGTTAAGCCGAAATTTAATATATTGGTAAATTTCGTGAACATGCGTCCTTATTCTTTAACATAACCTTGAAATTGAATAACAAATGCCGTGCGAGGTTTCGATATATCCCAGTAAATGAAGGTAAATGTTTTTGGAACAAACTAAAGAATTTAAATAACTACAAGGTGGAAGAACTGGAACGATTATTGATTAAATGAGAATAGATTGTGATTGTAGAACAAATGATTAGTAGGTAATATGAGTGTTGTGTTATGTTTGTTACAATATTACACAAATACAGAAATTACTTTAGCTTAACCATGTTCAGGTGATTTTTTGTCAAGGTTGTCGTTTGTAATCGACGTCCTTTTAAAACTTTATTCAAAGGAACTGGATCTAGGTGACCTTAACGAAATAAATTATTTTCCTGAACAAATGGTATATTGCTAATAAACGCTTCGCGTTGATTTAGTTATAATATTCTCATACTCACATATATTTAATCCTTACTTGAACGGCTCTCTATTTATTTTTGTAGTTGTTATTGGAGTGAAGTTGGCAAATTTGGAGATTAGCGCACTATAGTAGTTAGGCGTGTGCCTTTTAAGCTCTTCAAATTGTCAATTTTATGCAAGACAAAAACTTATAACTTCATTGGTAATTTTATTTTAATTAATAGTTTTCATTATATAAACAACGGACAAAAACTTGCCGGATAAAAATATAAGACCATTTGACGCGTTGGACACGCTAAATATGTCAAATTTGGGAAATAATAATAGTATATTTCTTTACGAGTGGAGTAAATTGCATATTACAGCGAGTGTGTTTGGCCCATGAGCGAGCTTGCGAGTTGCGAGCGAAGGGGCTAAAGAAACGAGATAAATATGCAATTTGTTCCTCGACTGAAGTACTGTGCTTTACCCACGACTTACCAAATGTATGAAACTAAAAGTAACAAATATAAAATTTAAATTTTGGCATAAGTTGTCAAAAATATCCGCTTTCGCAGACGGTTCTGTCTGAGAAATGTCAAATGTTATTTTAATTTAATGAAAACTGTAGGTAACCAACATAATAATACAGGTTTCTATTTACTTACTCCACTAGTTTAGTAAATAAAACTATAACACAACTCCTCAATAATTTGACACTTACTGACAGAGTTATAGGTTAAAAAATACGCAATTTACTTATTAGTCGTGGGTAATAGTTATTTGTGACACAAGGACGGAAAATGACATTTTGCAAGAGCGAGTAAAGTTGTGTAGCCGAGGTGCGTAGCACCGAGGCGAAACAATACGAGCACTTGCAAAACATTTTCCGGGCGTGTAACACACACTATTTTTTGTTCCGACTAATTTTTAATATTTTTAAAAGTTCTGTTATGTTCAAGACTTGACTGCTTGTGCTACCTGAACTAAGGTCACTGACTAGAAGAGAGCCGACAGATATAAGCGCCACATTGGATGTTTATATTGAAACACTTATAGGGGCTTTTTACACAATTTACTTACAAAATTGTTAAGATACACTGAACTCTGCTGGATAACGTCTAACTACTTAACAATACAATGAACTTTTGTGAACACTTGACTCGAACTGACGTTAACTGCCCATGAATCCCCTTATATACAACATTATTTAATCTGGTCAGTGTGTTTAGAAGTTTCTAGAATTTTCTAGAAACATTATTTAAAATGGTCAGTTGATTTTTTTACAAACTTCTAAAAATCAACTGTCAACAACAATCTTTCAAATTAAGGTCCCTTCCTTTACGGTTATCCCGTTACACTGCCCCCTCCTTAGATTCATTCCTCCTGGAATGTTATTTCCTACATCGGAATCCCGCACACTCCCCGAGCTAGCCAAACCATCTTCTTGGAGTTGCTGCGTATCTCCACTGTGGTTTCCCTGGTAAGGCGCCAAACGATCATGATGGACCACGACCGGTTTCCCTCTGGGAAGTTTCACGATCCGATAAATGACATCGTTAATCTTCTTCTTGATGGTGTAAGGACCTTCCCAGTTCTTTTGTAATTTGGGACAAATACCTCGACGCCGTCAGGGGTTATAGAGCCAGACTAAATCTCCAACTTGGTAACTCTTTTCCATTGTCCGTGTGTCATAGTACCTCTTCATCCGATCACTAGATAATTGTAGTTTTTCACGCACCAGGTTGTGTATATTTTCCATTCGATTCTGAAGGTCGGCGACATATTGTTCACGTGCCATTTCTTCACCAGGTTTACAACCAAACACCAAGTCACATGGTAGCCTCATTTCTCTACCGAACAGGACCTTCGCAGGCGTTTGGCCAGTTGATTCGTTGATGGCCGATCGAATTGCCATTAGAAATAGTGGAATATGTCGATCCCAATCCCTCTGACAATCTGACACCACTTTTGACAGATAGTTGGTTATAGTCCGGTTCATTCGTTCCACCATTCCATCCGACTGAGGGTGCATCGCTGTGGTTCTCGTTTTGTGGATGCCTAATCTTTGGCAAACTTCTTGAAACAGCTTGCTCTCAAAATTTCTTCCTTGGTCTGAATGTAATTCTAATGTTACCCCAAATCGGCTTACGAATTCTTCAACCAATATATCTGCTAAAGTGGTAGCTTCCTGATTGGGAACTGCATATCCTTCAACCCATTTAGTGAAGTAGTCCATTACAACAAAGATGTACTTGTTTCCTACATCGGTCTGTGGAAGTGGCCCCAATACATCTACTGCGATTCTTTCAAAACGACTTCCAACCAGGTATTGCTGCATTTCCGCCTTCGGTTTTCGGTGCGGACCGTTACTGGCAGCACATGTAGTGCATTTACGACACCAATCTTTAACATCATTAGTGCAATTTACCCAGTAAAATCTATCTCGGATCTTTTGCAGCGTTTTCGTGATACCCAGATGTCCTCCAGAACTATCATTATGCATCTGTTTTAAAATTTCCGGTACAGCATTTCTTGGGACCACTATTTGTTTCCTTGTTTCTGTGCCCTCGGAATTTTCTACAAGTCTTTTAACGAGCCCTCCGTCCAAAATTGAGTTCCATTGGGACCAGTATGCTTTTAAAGCAGGAGAGGATGAGGATATCTCTCTCCACAACGGACGACGGTCCATTCTCTTCCACTCCCTAATCTTTCTCAGAACGGGATCGTTTTCTTGTTGCTCCTCCAGCATAGAGCTCTCGTCTTCTGGCACAACCTTAACTAAGGCAAGTTTTTCCTCGTTCTGCTCCATACGGGTACAATGGGGGCAATCAGGTCGACATGGTCTTCTGGAAAGTGCATCAGCATTACGATGTCTGGTTCCAGGTCTGTGCTCGATTTCAACATCATACTCCTGCAGTTTTTCGAGCCATCTTGCTATCTGTCCTTCTGGGTTCCTAAAGCTAAGTAGCCACTTTAAACTAGCATGGTCTGTTCTGATCAGGAATTTTCTGCCATACAGATATTTATAAAAGTGTTCGACGGATTTTACAACTGCTAACAGTTCCCTCCGAGTTACACAGTAGTTCTTTTCAGCTTTCGATAAAGTTTTGCTGAAGTAACCAACCACTCTTTCCTTACCATCTTGTAGCTGTGACAAGACGGCTCCAATTCCCACATTGCTGGCGTCGGTGTCCAGAATAAGCTTACCATCAGGAAGTGGATAAGCAAGAACAGGTGCTGACGTAAGCTGTTTCTTCAATATTTCAAACGCCTCTTGACATTCCTGATGCCAACAGAAGGACTTATCTTGTTCTGTCAAATGTGTCAAGGGTTTGGCGATGTCTCCAAAATTCTTGACATATCGTCGGTAATAGGAACAAAGACCCAAGAAACTCCGGAGCTGATGTTTGTCGATAGGTATTGGCCATTCCTGAACGGCTTGTATCTTAGTGGGGTCAACAGCAACGCCATCCTTGCTTACGTTATGTCCTAAATAGTTGACCTGTCTCTGGAACAAGTGGCATTTCTTAACATTTAATGTTAGATTAGCGTTCTGTAATCTTTTAAAAACTTCTTTCAGGTTAGATAAATGTTCCTTAAAGGTCTTACCCATTATGATGATGTCGTCTAGATAAACTAGACAAGTTTCCCATGACAAACCCCGCAGGATGTTCTCCATTAGCCGTTCAAACGTCGCAGGAGCATTACAGAGGCCAAACGGAAGGACCGTGAATTGCCACAACCCTGATCCACTGGTAAAGGCAGTCTTTTCTTTGTCTGCAGGATTCATTTTAACTTGCCAGTATCCGCTTTTAAGGTCCAAGGTAGAAAACAAAGTAGAACCCGCCAAAGCGTCGAGGGCATCATCAATCCTTGGCAGAGGATAACTGTCCTTCTTAGTGACATCATTTAGCTTTCGATAGTCGACACAAAACCGCATTGATCCGTCTTTCTTTCTCACTAATACCACAGGAGAAGCCCACGGACTACTGGATGGTTTGACTATGCCATTTTGAATCATTTCTTTAAGGGCTCTGTCTGCTTCTTCCTTCTTAACTTGAGGCATCCTTCGGGGTACCTGTCGAATCGGACGTGCATCACCAGTGTCAATTCTATGTTGTACAACATCAGTTCTTCCCAGTTTACTTTTAGAACCAAATACAGGTTTATAACGGTAAAGTAGATCTCTTACCTGTTTCTTTTCTAATTTTGACAAAGAGGGATCTAATTTTGTCATTAATGGTTCAATTCCGTTGGTCTCATCTGTTTCCGTAACGTTTACCTTGTGAATTATGGCCGTTACTGGTTCTAAACTTCCCATTTCCGTGTTCTTTCGGAGAAGAACTGGATGATCGTTCAAGTTGATAACTCGGATGGGTACCTCTTTGGCGGATCTAACAAGAGTCTTACCCACAAGGAGTCTTTTTCCCAATTCATGGTCATGGTTCTTCGGCTCTATCATGGCTGGGGCACCATCTGGCTCCAGTCCATCCAACCGCGCTGTGACGACACATTCGCAGCTTGCCGGAAGTTCGATATCATCGATTAGCTTAATCGAGGCATTGTCAACTTGTTTTCGGTGCAGGAATATTTCTTCATCACCAGTACGAAGGATACGTTGGCGAAGATCCAAATGAAAACCACAGTGGAGCATAACATCCATGCCCAGAACAACATCTTCATCAACGTCAGCCACCAGCACTGAGTGAACAAGAGAGGTTGAACCAAACTGTAGCGTCACCTGTTGCCAATTTAATGGTGTGAGGGACTACGGGAATGTTTGGGGTCGAAGGCGCCCTCCAGGAGTCGACCCGTTTAAAGTTTTCCTGCAGGGGTACTTCAGCAGGAGATTTTTCTTTATGGGGGCAAGTATTTCTTATATGGCCTAGTTCTCCGCAGTTCCAGCATCTTACTGGGCGCCTTCTTTTTGAAGATAACTTCATAAACCTCTCTACTACCGCTTCAACGTCGCTAACGGAATGAAAGGCATGGTCGTAGTTACCGGTGATTTCCCTCAGTCGAGCAACTCCACGTGAGGCCTCCGTCGCCGCCTCAAACTCCAGGGCAATGGTCAAGGCGTCCACAAGGGTCTTCGGCCGCGCCAGCCGTACAGCGCGGTGCAACTCGACGTCTCGAAGACCATCGGTGAAGGTTTGGACTGCTAGGCACTCCAGGAAATCCTCTGCTGCATTTGAATACGCAAGTCGTACCATTCTTGCTACATCCGCTTCAAATTCCTGGATAGTTTCTCCATTTTTCTGTTTTCGGCTCTTTAACTGCATTCGGTACACCGGTTGGAGATGAGTTTGTCCATAACGCATCTCTAGACGATTCACCAATAACTCGAAGTTGTCAGCTTCATCCGGTGTCAATGATTGCAAGACGTCTAAAGCTTCGCCTCGCAGAGCTACGGTTAGGGACAATGCCTTCTCCTGGGATGACCATCCATTAGCTCTGGCCGCTGCGTCGAATTGTTTCAGGTAATTTGGCCAGGAAGTCTTTCCGTCGAAGGTCAGGGGTTTCATCGTCGTTCGTACTTGGGTAGTCTCCCCATTTCCTCGTCGGTCGACGTCTACGTGGCAGGTTTCCGTCCTTTCTACATCTCCGTCGCCGTGGTGGATGGGCTGGTTTCGACGACAAGCTTTGTGTTCTCGTTGAAGCTTTCTTATTTCGGACTGCACTTGCTGGTTGATCTGGTTTTGCTCGTCTCGCAAGTTGGCGACTTGTTGATTTTGTTCGTCTCGCAAGCTGGACACTTGCTGATTTTGTTCGTCTCGCAAGCTGGACGAAGATGTGATATTTGCTGGGAGAACGAACTGGATAACTCATCTGATATGGTAGACATCCGTCGTGATAGCTCCTCTTGCTGGCTCTTTATCTGACTGGATAGCTCCTCTTGCTGCCGGGAAAGTTGTTGAGTTTGCTCTTTTTGTTGGCTCGTCATTCGTTGTGACAGCTGGGACATATCTTTGCGCTGGCTGTTTATCTGACTGGACAACTGGGTCAGTTGTTGTGATTGTTCGTCTTGTTGGCTCGTCATTCGTTGCGACAGCTGGGACATATCTTCGCGCTGGCTCTTCATCTGACTGGAAAGCTCCTCTTGCTGGCTTTTCATCTGACTGGATAGCTCCTCTTGTTGGCTCGTCATTCGTTGCGACAGCTGGGACATATCTTCGCGCTGGCTCTTCATCTGACTGGATAGCTCAGAAATTGCTTTTTGAACCGGGTCATCGAACTCCACAATATCAGGGTCCAAATTATTACTTATGTAGTATTCACGGAGCCTATTCAACAATACAGATTTGGTCCCAGTAGTTTCCAACTCTAATTCTTCGAGCTCTCTTCTGAGCTCAGCCACCAATAATTCATTTATCTTTTTACAAGGCATTCTTGTATCTTCACCCCACACCTGACACCAATTTGAAACACTTATGGGGGCTTTTTACACAATTTATTTACAAAATTGTTAAGATACACTGAACTCTGCTGGATAACGTCTAACTACTTGACAATACAATGAATTCTTGTGTAAGTAAACTACAAGTTCAGGAAATACCGTTTGTTAAAAAAAGTGAAGAAGTAGTTTGGGCTTGCACTAACAAAAGTTGCAACGCAGAAGTGTATTTATTTAATTTAACCTTCTCAAGAAAAATTGGTTCACACAATCATAATCTGGATTTAAATCTACTGATGAGACAATAATTGAGCAATGGTATAAAAAAAAGTAGAAGGTCACATATGGGAAACACCTCGAGAATTAATTTGCACTGAAATAGAGTCGCAGAAGGAATTCCTCAACTAATTAACAACCAAAAATATAAGAAACATCAGCAATAACCTGAACTACACAAGACTGAAAAATTTACCAAAATTACCAAAAAATGCTACAGAAGTTCAAGAAATACTACAAAAATTGGTCATAAAAACTACTAAAAATGAACCAATTTTATTCGTGAATGATATCGAAAACAATATAGTAGTTTTATCGTGTGAAACCAATATCAGTGTATTATGTCAAAGTGAAATAATTTTCTTGGATGGTACCTTCAGTTATTGTACTAAGTATTTTGTTCAAATGTTCACTATTCATGCTTTTGTAAATAATGTATATATTTCCGTGGCATTTTGTTTGTTGAGTAACAAATCAAAACGAACTTTTGTAAAATTTTTAAAAATATTGAAGAAGAAGATTGCTGAAATGAACTATCATTGGAATCCAACAAGTGTTGTGATTGATTTCGAAATGGCAATTCACTTAAGTGTACAAGAAGTGTTCCCGAGTGTCAATATAATCGGTTGCCGTTTCCATTTAAGCCATTCATGGTAGGTAATCTCATTAAAATTGTCATTTTTCATTTTCTGATAATGGTTTCCATTTGTTTAGGTGGAGAAAAATTCAATCACTGGGATTTGTACGGGAGTACAAAGATGAAAACTCAGCAATTTCGAAATGTCTGAAACTTTTTTTTGGTCTCAGGTATCTAACTCTAGAGGAAGTCAGAGATTGCCTAGTAGAAGATCTCATCAGTGAGAAAACTGAAATTCTAGAATTGAGCAATTTGTGGACTACATTGTAGAGAATTATATTGATGATGAGGCCGCCTTTCCTCCAGAAATTTAGGCATCTTCAACTTTCAGCTTATTTCGTACTACAAATGCGTGTGAGTCCTTCCATTCAAAATTTAATGCTGAATATTCAGGACCACATCCCAACATACATTTTTTCTTGAAAAATATAAGGGATATGCAGATGAACACTTATATTAGAATGAATGACTTAAAAAGAAAATTCATATCTGAAAAAATAATTCAATTAAGAACAGCAAGTATTTCTAGGCATGACTTCCTAAAATGTGTTTCGTTTAAATTTTGTAACATTATGTTATACTTTTATTTGTTGAATTAAATCATATTTCTTTATCATCAGGTATCAAATTTTATTTATAAGAAAGGCCCTTTTAAAATGTCATTATTCTGATCGCAGTTCGATATATCATTAAGAAAACTTAACTCTAACCACAATTCGTGTGTGCCGATTGTTACTGGTAAACTTGTAATCCTGTACATAATTCCTTTTACACCATTTGATTGGTTGAAATATTATTTCTGTTTCAAATATTCTAAAGCGTGCACGTTATTTATTTAAATTCTCAATGCTACTCTTTAACAAAGTTTGAAAGTTTACTGGTTTTTAAATAAGTATTTTTGTAATTTATAAAAATGCTACGTAAATCAAACTTTTTGTTTCTTTGTCCAAACAATTTTGTTGGACAATTATATTTTTTAATTTAGAATATTATTAATTGTTACCTTCCACTTTTGTCGGATAAATGGTTCTAAAAACAATGGATGCTCAAAGTAATAGTTTAAGAATATTGATTACCAATAAGGATTAATTCTTTGTCCTACTGTTGATTTGCCTCAATTTTTTTGTCGGACACTTAGATTTTTTGATTTTTACAGTCCTCTATTTTTGTCGCAAAAATGGTTATAAATGAAAGGACTAAAGGAAATTGACAGCATTGGCGCGTGCGACGCGTAAATGCCCTGTAAAAATTGTCGGACAAAGTATCCACATTATTGTAAACTACCGTGAAGTTATAAATTTTAATTTTTCTTAAATTTGACATATCTAGCATGTCTGACGCGTCAAATGGCCCAATATTTGTGGTTATAAATTTTTGTCTTACATAAAATTGACAATTTCGACTCAGCTTGAAGGGCATAGAAGCATAGAGCGCTAATCTCCAAATTTGTCCGACAAATAACAAAAGCAGAAAGTTTCGGCGGTGTGGTCATGAATAATAAATTTATCCATGGGCCTAAGGACCAATAGGAATAATATATTATTCGATATATCGAGGTTGCTGTATCACTGGCTTAACTTTTTCGTCTACTTCTAGACACATTTTATCTGACGTTTCGCAGATCATTTGAATAATTTATTTTATTTAAAATTTGTTCTGCCTCTGTTTTTTAAACTTTTAAATTTTTTATAAATAATTTTTTACAGTATTCAAATATTTAATCAAATCTAACGTGGCAAAGACTCTGGCTGACACTAATGGATTATGATCCACAAGCAGTTATTGGATAACAAGTAAATATTTTGTGACATGACTATTCGCTTTTGGTTCGTAAGAAAACATAAAAGTCGACTTACTTGTATTTTGAAGAGATTTCACAAACAATAGATACCAATTTGTTTAACGTACTTACTCGTAATGGGCTGAGAATTATTATTAATCACATAATCACATCCAGAAAGAGTCGATTATTTACTGTAACACCGCTTACGGCACATTTTTTAATTACATTTACTAAACTAAGAAATTCTGACGGATATAAGAACGGTAACAATAGTCTAGTGAAATTATTCTTTATTGCTAAAAGTTTATTGTCCTTATTTTATAAATCAGAATGTTCTTAGTGGATTTGAGGACAGGCAAAGGAATAATAAAAGCTTTTACTAAATTGCCAACGTTTCGACTTATATTTTTGTCTTTTTCAAGGCTAAACTATGGTACATAGATGCTTATATATCACTAATAATAAAAAAAATTGTTTAAATAAATACATATATCAAAAAAATAAATTATAAATTACATAATACCCTTTTAATTAGATATGCTTCTTGCCATTGATGTTAAAATATTATAAATATAACTAAATACGTATATATAATAAATTTTTATTAATTGGATTTAAATTGAATGATGTTATTTAAAATTTTGATATTTGACATTTTATATTTGATAGTCCGGTTTATGGTTATAAATTATCTAGTACGGTTATAATTTTCATTGAATTTTTTTAAAATGTATGTATATATTATATTACTTAATTTTTCAGTATCTGTTCTTAGATTTATTGTATTATTTATATTAATATATATCATTTCGCTTATGGATCTTTTATAATAATTTGATTCTTTGTCCAATATGATGATCAAAATTAAAATTATGACCAATATCAAAATGATGTTTTGCTAGAGCCGTTTTATCAGTTTTTTCTTTACTTCTTTCTCTACAATATGACTTCTAAGGGCTTTAAAACGACTAAAAAAATATCATATCTTGTATTCTGTTTGTCTAGAAATTTCATTTTTTGGGATGTCTTCCTATCCTTACAATCCTTATTTTGTCCAATGACTAGGAGCGGAATCCTATGACCACCGCTAGATTTGCACAAACCATAGCCATTATGCGTTTTGTTTACTTTATATCCAGGTGCTGAAGTCTCAATAGATTAAGCTAATTACGTTTGAGGTAGTGCCTTTTCGTATATATGTATATATATATATATATATATATATATATATATATGCAATAAAAATTTTATTCAAACAAAAATTGTCATAAAAAATAATGGATGTGTGATGTGTAAAAATGTACATACCAAACAGTATTAACCAAAAAATTGCATTTTTGTTTAAATTATCACTTATTTTTCTTAATAAAAAGCACTCTACGCATCAAGTCCCTGTTATATTTAATAAAACTGGTAGCAAATTACATGAAAGCGGAAAGATTTGGTACATTGCTTTTAAAGATTTTTCTCATTTGCAATAGGAGTGAAGTTGAACCGAGATTGGTTTTTGAAAAATGTTTGCAGGATCTCTAGAAATGGGTTTGAACGGTACCTCTTTAGAATACAATTTGAATTTTAAAAGGTCATTAAATGCAAATTTCTTAGTTTATCGTTATAATCGCCTTCATCTGAGAAATGGTAATTTATTTTTTTCCGCTTGCTTCTACTCAGCTGTCGAAACTAGGTGTATATAAAAATAAAAAAATAATTTTAAGTTTCCGTAACAAAACTAGTATCCAATATTATTACTGAATACTATGCAATATTCAAAATTAAAATGGATAACTACTTGTGTTTTAAAACTAAGAATAAAATTGACGTAAAAATTATTACGTATATAATTAACATGGGCTTTGTATGGACGATCCTCTGAGAATGTCAATTTGTGTGTGGTACTATTTAATCTAAAAAAACAACGAAATTAATATTTTTTCGTAATTAATGGTTTTATCATCAACCAAATTAGAGCAACACATTTATGTTTTTTATTAACACGCTTTTATTAACTTCACCTGTATGTATGTATGTATGTATGTATGTATGTATGTATGTTTGTTTGTTAGTAACTCTCCAATATCTCGAGAAGTTATCGTTTTTTTTGAAAAAACACAGGAATACTTTTTTGTTTAGAATTAATTTTTACATCAACTGTCAAATTATGACAGCTGTCATATTGACAGTTTTCGAAATAAACACCATTTTGTGAATATCTCCAAAAATTATCGTTTTTTTGAAAAAACACAAGAATACTTTTTCGTTTGGAATTAAATTTTACATTAACTGCCAAATTATGACAGCTGTCACATTGACAGTTTTCAAAATAAACACTATTTTGTGAATATCTCGAAAAGTTATCGTTTTTAACACGCTTTTTATTAACACGCTTTTATTAACTTCACCTGTATGTATGTATGTATGTATGTATGTATGTTTGTTTGTTTGTTTGTTTGTTTGTTTGTCACTCTCCACTCCGTTATATAATTATATCTCGAAAAGTTATCGTTTTTTTGAAAAAACACACCAATACTTTTTCGTTTGGAATTAAATTTTACATCAACTGTCAAATTATGACAGCTGTCATATTGACAGTTTTTGAAATAAACACTATTTTGTGAATATCTCGAAAAGTTATCGTTTTTTTTGAAAAAACACAGGAATACTTTTTCGTTTCGAATTAAATTTTACATTAACTGTTAAATTATGACAGCTGTCACATTGACAGTTTTCGAAATAAACACTATTTTGTGAATATCTCGAAAAGTTATCGTTTTTAACACGCTTTTTATTATTATTTATTAATTAACTTCAGCTGTATGTATGTATGTATGTATGTTTGTTTGTTTGTTTGTAACTCTCCACTCCGCAGCTGCTGCCTCGGGTGAGTCCCATATCGTTATTTTTAGTCACTACCCCTCCGTGCCGGGAGTGGGTAATAAACAATACGTTTAATTATAAACGATATGAATGAAATTGTCTTAGAATTAATTTAACAATTCTTTAGATATCACTTTAGTAATTTTTTTCCAAGTTCTGAAAACAATACGTTTAATTATAAACAATATGAATGAAATTGTCTTAGAATTAATCTAACAATTTTTTAGATTTCACAATAATATTTTTTTTTCCAAGTGATTGAAACAATATGTTTAATCATCAACAATAAGAATACAATAAATATAATTTGAGAAATCAAAAAAACACGCTTTTAAAGCATTTCCAACTAAATAAACGAATAATGACTGAGTGAGGGTCTTGTAATCGTCACAGCAAATTAACGAATCTATTAAAATAAAGTAAATTGGACTAAAAAGTAAAAAATAAATATAGTTTAAAAAAACTAAAAAACACGCTTTTATAAAGCATGTTTCTGAAAAACATCGAACTAAAAAGTTAAAAATAATTTTTAAAATAAATTTAAAACAAAAATAAATGAAAAATACTAGTATTATTGTGAAAAAAGCGTGGGCGCTGCATACCATACTTTTCGAATGTCAAGCGCCCACACTTTTTTCACAATAGTACTAGTATTTTTCATTTATTTTTGTTTTAATTTTATTTTGAAAATTATTTTTAACTTTTTAGTTCGATGTTTTTTAGAAACATGCTTTATAAAAGCGTGTTTTTTAGTTTTTTTAAACTATATTTATTAGATTACAACACTAATAATACGAATAAAGCATAATTTCTACTAAAACAAAATATAATTTTAAAATCAATTTATTTAACTTCAGGAAAATTAAGCATACGCATATAAACGTGTTTGTTTATGAAATATAAACAACTTGTGGTGGTTGTTTTATCAGACAATTCGTTCACTGTGCACTGGTCTGAATTTCAAAGCATATCAAAAATCATGCTAATGAAATTTTTATTGTCTTTACACAGAGTTAAATAAACAGACTTACTGCTTTAATATCTTTAATATAGGTTCATACAAAAGTTATGGTATTGAAATAATAGAAAATTTAACAAGAGTGTATTCTTCATAAATAGGTACCATTAAAAATTTAAATAATGTAGTTAGCATCAACATCATTAACATCTATATATATAAAACTCAAAGGTGACTGACTGACTGACTGACTGATATAGTGATCTATCAACGCAGAGCCCAAACCGCTGGAGAGATGGGGCTGAAATTTGGCATGCAGGTAGAAAGGATTTTGAATAATTCCACCCCCAACGGGATAAAATAGGGGATGAAAGTTTGTATGATCCATCAACGCACAGCTCAAACCGCTGGACGGATGGGGCTGAAATTTGGCATGCAGGTAGATGTTATGACGTAGGCATCCGCTAAGAAATGATTTTGATTAATTCTACCCCAAGGGCATAAAATAGGGAATGAAAGTTTGTATGAAACTTTGTTAATTTTAAACCGTTTGGGCTAAAACTTTGCATGCATATAGTTACTACGACGAAGGCATCCCCTAAGAAAGGATTTTGATTAATTCCACCCCTAAGGGGATAAAATAGGGAATGACAGTTTTTATGAAACTCTGTTAATTTTAAACCAATCGGGCTAAGATTTTGCATGCAGATAGTTACTATAACGTAGGCATCCCTTTAGAACGGATTTTGATTAATTCCATCTCTAGGGGGATAAAATAGGGGATGAAATTTGTATAAAACTTTGACAATTTTAAACCGATCGGGCTGAGATTTTGCATGCATATAGCTACTATGACGTAAGCATCCCTTTAATAATTTCCACCCCTAAGGGGATAAAAAAGGGAATGAAAGTTTGTATGAAACTGAGATTTTGCATGCATATAGCTACTATGACTTAGGCATTCCCTAAGAAAGGATTTTGATAAATTCCACCCATAAGGGGATAAAATAGGGGATGAAAGTTGGTATGAAACTATCTCAGTTTTAAACCGATCGGGCTGAGATTTTGCATGCATATAGCTACTATGACTTAGGCATCCCCTAAGAAGGGATTTTGATAAAATCCACCTCTAAGGGATAAAATAGGGATGAAAGTTTGTATGAAACTTTGTCAATTTCAAACCGATCGGGCTAAGATTTTGCATGCATATAGCATGCAAGTTTTTAAAGTTTTAAAAAAATAATAGTCTAATACGACTCGCGCTTTACTGAGCGGGGTGTGTGGAGCGGTGAGACGGTAGCACGCTGCTGCTGGCCGACATGAAACTGTCGATAGACACGTAGAGTCTTGAAAATTCGAGAATAAATTTGTTTTATTAAGTAGTGGTGTACTAAGAAATTACTTTTTTAAATTCCATCCCTAAGGATTTAAAATAGGGGTTGCAAATTTTGTATGAAACTCGGTGGCAAAAAACTAAAGTCCACGCGGATGAAGTCGCGGGCGGCCGCTAGTTAATATTATAAAAATGATACATAAATGAAATTACTTATCATATAAAATATACTTAAAATCTCTGTTTCAAGAATCTTCTTATTTAATAGTTAACATCTGTTTGTACCTACTGTAAAAATGCATAAATATCACAACAAACATTAAATTTAGGTACTCTATTAATTGTGTTTATAAAATATATAACTTTCTGTGCTATCTTTTTTAAGGAGATAAAATATACTACATAACTCGAATGGTAATTTTAAGTATTTGATTAATTTATCAGACATAAATGCCGTACAGAAAACGTCCAGTCTTCGATCTAAAAATTAATTTTTTTTCTGTATCTTTATGTGCCATGAAAAATGTGCAGCATAATCACATGAAGTTTACTGTAATACAACACTTTTTAAATTTTTAAAATTACTTAGGCTCGTTTTGCCATTTAATAATTATTATAACTTCTATGATCCACGCATTTATTAATAAAAAAACCGGTTACATGACAATAAGTTACTACATTGGAAGGATTGTTAGCTATTTAATAATTTAATTATTTCAGAGGAAACAGGTAAAATGTTACATCCAAGAGGTATATAACCTGCGATTCTCATCTATAACTGATATAGCCTTTAACCTTTTGGTCACGGATGTATCAATCAGTTTGACAGTGTTTCACATCATAGCTTCATTCAATTCAAGCCATTTATAATAACATAATAACTAATAAAATCTTCTTAAAGCACATTTATGACGTAAATGACAGGTAGATGATTTGCTAGATCGACAATCGAGCTTAAGCCACTTTTTTTAAGTCCTGTCTAATATAAATTTATCAGATGTGTTGCTTTAGAATATATCTAATTAAAAAAAGTTTTAATAAAATCTGCACGCACAGTTATATAAAAAATGTTCTCATTGTTAAAACATCCTTTCTTACTTGTCTATATCTACTAGATATTTAATTTTTACGTCAAATATTAATATTTAAAAAGAACCTTAATTAGGTTTGTTAAAACATTTAAGGTGTTGGCAGTAGTTAAAAGAAAATTAAGAGCAAACACCTATTAAAATTTTTCCTTAATCGAAAACGTTCACCCGATCAAATACACTTACCTGAACGGGAATTCTGATAAGAAATTGAAACCCGTTAAGCTTTTTTTGCTAAGAAGAACTTGCAAGAGAGTTTCCATGACAGTGCCGTCATTTTCTAAGGATTTTCCGATGCAGCATGGCGAAAAGGTTTTTCCTTTAAATGCATTTTCTAGTAATAAGCTTTGCTAAGACAGAAATATATCTCAGAACAGAATTTCATCGGGTTTTTGTTAATAGAGCAGAAAAACTAACTGAAATTTAATCATCAGCGAATAAAATCCAATTGTGTTTAAAAATTTTACATTTTAAATTTATAGTTAGTTTAATAAAATGTAAAATGTTTTAATTTTTAAAAACAATATATAGGTAATATTAATATTATTTTATTTTAATTTGTTATTTTATTAGGTCACTCATAAAAAGATGTTAATTGTCACCACAGCACCGGACTCAATTATTGTGTGTGATGGTAAACTTTTTCTCAGCTTTCTGGATTTATCTAATAATCATTAGATAAGAACAGAAGCGGAGAGTCAGAAGGTCACCAATTAAGGACGACACTAAAGGAGTGGGTGGAGAGCGATCCGTGGGTTCAAGATGTTTCGGTGGTCAGTAACGAAAGGAAACTTAATTAATAAAATAGACTGTTAAGACTTGTACACACTTACTGAAGTTAAAGAAAAAAAAGGAAAACAAGTATTTTAGTGTGTAAAAAAAATTAAATTATTAGCTGAGCAGTTTCGGCCTAACACCGGCCATCAACAGAGCTAAAAGTCCAAAGGTTAATCAATACCCCAGAAGTGAAAAGATCGATAGACCATTCAACAATAAGGAACTGAAGCCAACAAATCCCGTTTGCAGTTAAAGGGACCGGTCTACAAGTTATGTTGCCCCTTTAACTGCAAACGGGATTTGTTGGCTTCAGTTCCTTATTGTTGACTGGTCTATCGATCTTTTCACTTCTGGGGTATTGATTAACCTTTGGACTTTTAGCTCTGTTGATGGCCGGTGTTAGGCCGAAACTGCTCAGCTAATAATTTAATTTTTTTTTACACACTAAAATACTTGTTTTTCTTTCTTTTCTTTAACTTGAAACTTAATTAGGCTTACTGTAAAAGAAAAGAAAAATACAGAGCGCCACCTTATTTTTATAAAAACAAAAAAAGTATACAGAAGAGGTGGTGTCATACATAAAGCAAATAAAAAAAAAACGGGTGTGGCAGTCACTGGGACTGCCAGTAGAAATTATACTTTCATGCTCGCGCCCGGGCTTAGAAATTTGTATGGGAATGATTTAGCAAAATCATTATATGATTGAAGCATAAACCTAATATACTGTAAATAGGAACTTTCATGTATATTTAAAAAGTTAAAATGCAATGTACAGTCAAAAAAAATTCTCATCGTATAATAAAACTTTTCATCTTTCCAATAGTTTGTTACAAAATATCGCTTATTGATCAAAATCTAAAAATAATTATTGTGAAAATATATTTCGTGTGCACATAAAACTAAAAAGTGTATAAAGAATTAGGTTAATCAGTGCCGCCAACATGTGCAGTGTCAAATATTTTGACTAGCGTATAGGTTGGCAACAAGGTAAACGACCTCTTTAATAGAGAAAGATGGAAGAAAGAGAGTAATATAAAAACTATCATTAAATAGCGAAACTTCAAGAAGAAGTCACGTAGGTAGCATATTTATTGACCATTTGCACCTTATATGAGTTTCTATCTCTCGCTTGCTCACACCGTTACATATGTAATAATTTTTCGCATTTAACCCCACACAAATTTCGTCCACCGAGTGCACGAATAGAAGTATAACTTCAAAAAGATGGAATAATAAAAAAATAACGAAAACAAAACTATACTAAATTTAGTGAGCAAATTACTTGTTTTATTTTTTTGTTTTACTTCTATAATTATAAAAAGATTTTTTTTTTAAACAAAGCTAATCATATAATAAGTAGGTGCAGCAATAATTTTGCAAGATGTTCCATCAACAATTACTACAAATATAATATTTAGGACTTTACCGCACACTTCTAGCTGATCATAAAACTCATGTGGCTTATTTCTCTGTGGTCTGTTTTTCTTATTTCATAAGCTGCAAAAACAGTGGTTGTTTAGATAACTTGTACAGGATGATTACCGGCATTCTTAGAACAAAACCATAACAGTTTTTCATTAAACTTGATGCTATAAAGTGGATACTTCACGTTATTTACAGAGCAATAAATGATTTTAATAACTACTGTTTCCACGTTACCCATATAAAAAACACCACCGAACTAAGAAAAACACCGGTACTTATCTCTTCACTCAAAAACTAAAGTTATACTCCTTACTAAATGTTAAAAAAAAAACTTAAAAAACAAGATTTAGCATATAGGAACAGGTGTAACGACCAACGGTCGCTGTGAGCTGATCAAATTTACAGATATTTTTTCTCGGGTGGCAACGGTTTTGCTGGATTCTAACGTTAAAAATGCGGTTATATTCTCTGAAACAATGTGCTTAGGGACGACAATTCTTATAATAACTTCTAGATGAATGGAAACAGTGAGAAGATACAGGAAATGTTTAATAAAAACGTAGTTTCTTAGAAACAAAAAGACCATTAGAAAAGAGAAACAGGTTAAAATAAAAAATTTCAAAAGGACAACAAAAATATGACTCAAACCCTGGACTATCCGTGTTTGACCTTAGCTACGCGTATTTATAACTAATTTTATAATGTTGTAGACCATAACCTACCTAAATAGGATACAAAACAGTAACTGGGGTCCAACTCTCTTTTTAAACGTGTTACAGTGTTATCCAAAGTATGATTTTTTTGAATATAAAATATAATAGTACTTTTTTCATTTTTTTTCTCTGTGTATCATAGAGACATATCCGTCAACAAAACTTTTACTTGTATTACTTTTTGCCTTTTGTACGTTGAGAAACTGCAGCTTTGCATCTAATTTTCAACTACTTAGAACCTTTAAAGTTTTTAAGATTAATTCAAATAGCTTCTAATAGTCTAAAGTATACCTTTTGATTATATCCTCTGTCATCATTTAAAATGGATTTCATGATAAATTACTGTGTTTTTTATCGCATTACTTAACTCATATTAGATATTAAACAACAGGTATAACAATGTTTTTTTGCCTTTAAAGAAATAACCGTTAGATATAATTATATTTTATAATGAATAGGAAAGGTTGAAACACACGTGTAACCCAACTTAACTGCGTGTCCTTTTAATCAGTGAGAAGGGGTAGCGATGTG
This sequence comes from Altica lythri, assembly GCA_964028335.1. Taxonomy (NCBI): domain Eukaryota; kingdom Metazoa; phylum Arthropoda; class Insecta; order Coleoptera; family Chrysomelidae; genus Altica; species Altica lythri. The sequence continues at coordinate 19,533,835 of OZ034802.1, read as the reverse complement.
TGTCGTCTGCCACATAAAACAAAACAATCACTTGAGGCGTAAACAATAGAGAGGCGGCAGGTATAGTGTCAGTAGAGGTGATAAGGCGGTGTGCTTGTGGCTAGAGCGACGTCGTTACTCGTTTGTTCTGTCGTTAATGCCCTTTATCCAACACCTGCTACGATGTATTATGAGAAAGGATTTTGTTCGAATATAATCCGTGATGTGAGTATGTCACTCATGATTGTATGTTCATAAATTTTACATCGATATATGGGAGTTTCGTCTTTTCCATCCGTAATATATCAATTCTCTAATAACTAAAATTTAAGCATGTCGTAGTGTGCTTAAATATTTTGCATCAAAAACATAATTATGTTCCCATATACCAAACTAAGTTTTAGGACAAATTTATACAAATATTTCTAAAGTTAAAATACAGAATGATGCAATTACTAAAAATTACGTTATTCATCTCTAACTCGCTGCACTTAACCAAAAAGTTTGAAATTCAAAAAAAATTAAATTTCCAAATAAAGTCTATTTATTTGTTATGTAACCTATATAAACATTGTAGTTTTACCGTTTTTGTTTAAATAAAAGTATAGCCAAAATATACACAGAAAAGATTATATGAAAAAGATATAGCAAATGTAAGAATTACACTAGATACAAAGTTCAGATGTTCAAATAAATAAAAGATCCATTTTTACTTTATGCAAGCATTTGCACGTCTATTAATAGTGTAAATAGAATTTGAAAATTGGGAAAAACATTATCATTAACAAAATGTTTGGTATACCCACTGTCACATACCATGATAGATTAGCTTTACTCTAAGTAATAATTGAAAAATAATAAAATGTTTTACTACGCTCCTGCCCTAATCCATTCTACCCTATCTAATATTTATCTGTACGCAACGGTACTGTCGACAAGTGCTTTGTAACCTTGAGAAGAGGGGATGTTTTCGTTGCGGCAGGAAAATTCCGTTTTCAAGGAATGAGTCTATTTGAAGATGTAAAGAAAGGGTACTCGCCGCGCTCTAAAATATTATTACGTAATACTACTTTTTTTGTATTTTATTCGCAATAAATATTTACAAACGGTAAAACTGTTATTTCGAATCGAACATGGAATAAACATATTCTACACTGGCGCCCATGGTTGTGCCGAAATAACGTGTTGTTCGTGAATTTTTTTGCGAAAATACAGAAATCACGCGAGTTTTGTTTATACCCTACAATAACCAATGCATTAAAGTTCCCGGTTTTACAGTTTTTAGACTATAAAGTGCATCAAGTTTGTCGTTTGTCGCGTTTTCAGCTCCCGGTTTTTCCGATTTTGGACTGGTAAATGCACATTTTCGTACTGTAATTGATTTTCAGCTCCCGGTTTTCCCGATTTTTGGACTGAAAATTAAACATTTCACGCGTCCCGGTTCTTCCGCTTGTGGACTGCATAAGTGAGAATACGTTCTTTGTTTTGCTGAACTGTGGTGTAATTAAATGTGGTTTTTCTTACCTACACACAATAAAGACTCGGTAAATCGTTTCTTGATCTAATTAATTGCGAGTGTGGACTTGTTACGTATACACTGGAAAAAACGTGCCCGTATTTCGGTTAACTGGTGTTTACACAAAATAAATTCGAGAAAATTCTTGTCGGAGTTTTAGTGACTACATTTACATCCGTTTTGCATACCGGTTGCCTTGTGTTTGTGGTTTGAAATTGTGTTTTTGGACCCAATTGAGTGCATCTACATCACGAGCATTACAAACCAGAATACAGTGAGTAGGCTTATACCAACAAATAAAAAGGATAACAATTTGTAAGTACGTAGTTCTAAGACTTTTTGCATATTTTTAAGCTGGACCACGGGTATTTCTTGCGTTCTCGTAGTAAACGAACTGGAAGTAAGACAGACAGATTATCGGAGAGTTCGACTAGTTCTTTTGCGAGTACTTTTGACGAAACTGAAAACATGTCAGTTACGCTAACAGATGATCAGTTTCAGCAACTTTTGCAGAGACTTACGGTTGCAAATCCGCCAGCCGCGGGAGCTTTACCTGAAATTTTGCAAAGTGTACGTCACGCTTAACGGGGCAAAAACTTCGGACATTAACGCATTTATTGACGCTGTTTTGATATATAAAGACTGTACGCAAGTGTCAGATGACAATGCATTAAAAGGGTTGCCAATGTTATTAGAGGGTTTTGCGGCTACCTGGTACCAAGGGGTAAAAGTTCGGTTATTGACTTGAAAAGTGCTATTGACCTATTACGAGATACCTTTGGACCAAAAAAACTGGTTTATCGAGTTTATCGAGAACTTTTCGAAAAGGAGCAAGACAGTAACACTCTTACAGATATTTTTGTTTGTAAAGCTAGATTTATTCTTGCACAACTTGAGCCAAATACGTTATCTAAACAAATACAGTTAGATATGGTGTACGGACTGCTTAATCGCCGTATTCGTGAAAAAATTTCCCGCGATAAAGTAAATGACTTTAACGAACTGTTACAACAAGTTTGGCAGCTTGAAGAGACTTTTGAGTGACACGAAAAATTTAACGCCAGTGAAAATAGCATAGACAAACGTCCGCGTTGTCAATATTGTCGGAATGTTGGCCATAGTAGTAGGGAGGAGTGCAGGAAACTTCAAAATAAACCTAAAGATGGACAGATAAATACGGAAACGTTTAGTACAGGGTCAAGTAACAGACCATGTCAAAATTTGCCAAATACGACATCTAGTACGATGCTTACGTTAACGTGCTATGGTTGCGGTAAACCTGGCTTTATTTGGTCTAACTGTGCGGAGTGTCAAAAAACTGAAACAGCCGCGATGAAATTTTTTAGTTTAAACTCTTTAGTGTGTCCGCGCGCGAGACCTGTTTTAAATGTTAAGATTTTAGGACATTTTGGACAAGGGCTAATAGATACAGCTGCCAAACAAAGTGTTGCTAGCCATACACTGTTTAATCTCTTAGAAAGTGAAGAACAACATCTTGACTCTGAAACAATCACAGTAACCTTAGCTGATGGGTCAAAACAAACAAAAGAAGTAATGTAATTTTAGAAGAAAAAATAATTTCTACAAAATTTAGAACATTTCCTGGAACAGAACCAAAAACTCGATGATTCCTTTACGAAGTATCTATATTAACTGACTATATTACAATCATTTAATTATTTCCTCATATATAAATTATAGTATAAACAATTATACATGAAATATAAACAAATGAATAAGCATTATTAGTTGTTGCACCACATCTTCCCCCTTTGAGTGAATGAAATTCATCTCGATGAATTACATTCAATCTTTTTGAAACGGGCCCTGTTTCCGAGAAGATACTATGCAACAATTTAAATTAATGTGTAGACTGCGTGATTACCTAATCGATCGATAAATATATGTACGTACAGTATGAAGTAAAACTTAAAATCTAAAACACTAAAAATGCTGCATTTCCAAAATGATATAGAATTAATTATAAATATAATATTAATAGTCCTTCTAAATTAATTACTTGAACTGTTTAAAATAAAAAAAAATTACATGGCTCAACAAAAAGGAGCTTTCTTAACCACTATTGAATAAAATGAAAGGTTTAAACAAATAATTTTCTAAAACCTAAAAAAAAATCTGTCTATAAACGCATTTCACTTGGCAATAATCACCGTTGCACAATATTAAAGTTTTTGAACACGATTTTTATGCACTGTTTGTTCTTTCCCGTTTTCACTTTTAAGAGTACAATTTACACCATCAGTACTAACTACTATAAAAGGACCTTTAAACCAAGGGTCAAGTTTGGTTCTATTTTCATTATTTATTTGAACCAAATCACCCTGTTTTAAATCGAGTGTTTGAGATGTTATATCATACTTTATTTTACGATTTTGTTTTTGTTTTATCAAATATTCTCTAGCTCTTTCGTGTGATATTTGTAATCTGTGCCTGACTTCTTGGTAATAATCATCAATATTGTACCAAGGATCTATCTTCTTGAAGATGTCATTTGGCAGTTCCGATTGCCTCCCGAAAACAAGTTCAAATGGTGTGTAATCGTGATAAACTCCTGGCGTGGTATTGTAACAAAAAGCGTAGTATTTAACCCATTCATCCCAATCTGTATGAGCATCATTAATGTAAGATCTTAGATATTCATTTAAAACTCTGTGATTTCGTTCACATCCGCCGATACTCTCGTGATGGTATGCTGTTGAAAATTTTTGTGTAATATGTAACAAATTTGACAATTTCTGTAAAAGTTCTGTTTTATACTCAGTTCCCATATCAGTTCTTATTTCTTTCATGGGGCCAAATATTAATATAAAATTTTCTATAATAGATTTTGCTACTGTCAGAGATTCTTTATTTGGAATTGGAACAATTACAACATATTTCGTTAATTCGCATTGCATAGTTACAACGTAAGCATTATTGTTTTTAGTTTTTAAAAATGGGCCAACAGTATCTATACAAACAATATCAAATGGTTTTTGCGGAGTTGGCGTAATCGTCATGGGTTCAATGTGTTTAATTTTGCTTTTGTTAAATTGGCATTTCTTGCAATTTTTAATATACGTTGCTACATCACGCGACATATTTTTCCAACGATACTTTGACCTTAGTTTTTTCAAAAGCCTTTTTTGTCCACAGTGTCCTCCAGTAAGTGGATTATCATGAAACTGTTGGATTAGTTTTAATTTTTCATTATTATCTAGTACTATCTTAGGTTCCTCATATAAATATATTAAAACATTTTCTAGAAAATCTTGACCTACTATTTTAAAATCGTTTATTGTGCACTTCTTGAATATTTCATTATTCATGTTTAATTTTAATTTTTCCAATTTATTTTCACTAGCCATTTTTTCAAGCATAGACAATAATTTCCCTAAAGAAAAATTGCCATTAGTGAGAAATATCTTATCTTCAATTTTAAGTTTCTTTTTTCCATATTTTTCCATGACTATCCGGAGATGGTCTGGCTTAATTATAATCTTTAAAGTAGGAACCCTAAGTAATTCATAATTGCAATCAGTTTGTATTATTTTAGGCGATATAGGTGATTGATGGTTATTTTGTAGCTCTGTGTCCTTAGTAGGTAAACTTTGCTGTTTTTTTGACAAAGATCTCGTTGTAACAGCTAAGATTTTAGTTGGTGTCTCGTTTATGTTTTTTAAGTCTTTGATTGTGATTCTTGATAACGCATCGGCTAGCACATTTTCTTTACCTTAAATGTATTTAATGTCAAAATCGTATTCTTCGAGATCTAATCGCATTCTTGTCAGTTTTGAGGACGGATTTTTCATCGAAAATAAATAAATAAGCGGTTTATGATCGGATTTGACCAAGAATTTTGTGCCATATAGATAAGGCCTAAAGTAATTAATTCCCCAATGTATAGCAGCTAACTCTTTCTCAATAGTAGATTTATTAATCTCTCCTTTAGTAAACCCTTTGGATGCAAAAGCGATGGGTAGATCTTCTCCATCAAAATTTTGAGATAAAACTGCACCACAAGCCTCTTTTGATGCATCAGTTGTAAGTATAAAGGTCTTATTAAAGTCTGGGTATTGTAGGATTTGAGGTTCAATAAGTAATTGTTTTAGTTTTTCGAAATACTTCTGGCACTCATCGGTCCATATAAATTCCTTATCTTTTTTCAAAAGTTTATTAAGTGGTAGTGCAATTTCTGCAAAGTTCTTAATGAAACGTCTATAGTAATTACAAAATGCGGTAAATCTTCTGGTATCATCTGCCGACTTAGGTTGTGGATAATTACGAATGATGTCATATTTAGATTCGTCGGGCAGCACTCCATCTGATGTTACTTTATGACCTAGATACGTGACATTTTTCTGAAAAAAATTACATTTGCTTGGATTTAATTTTAAGTTAAATTTTCGACAAGTTTCAAAAATACTTCTTAGATTTGCGAAGTGATGATTTATAGAGCACCCTATGCAGATAAGATTATCCATATATAGGAACGCTTTTTCTGGTGTAATTCCTGCAAAAGCTATGTTCATCATTCTTTGAAAGCTGTTCGGACTGATTTTTAAACCAAAAGGTAGTCTGGTGAATCGATACGAAGCTGAATTTGTGCTAAATGATGTAATGTCTCTAGAGCTTTCTTCCAGTGGTATTTGGTGAAATCCAGCTTTTAGGTCTAATGTAGAGAACCATTTTGCTCTGCCTAGTTGATCTAGTATTTGATCAATTCTACCGATTGGAAATTTATCTGCGCAAATTTTTTTGTTAACCTGACGAAAATCTATAACAAGACGCCACTTTTTCTCTCCATTATTAGATTTTTTGGGTACGAGTAGGATTGGACTATTATACTCCGATTGTGATGGTTCTATTATGTTCTCTTTAAGCATTTTCTCGACTTGATTATTTATTTCGTTTACTTGCGAATAAGGTGTTTTATAGTTTTTTATGTAGACTGGGGAGTTATCTAATAAGCGTAACTTTTGGTGATAAAAATTGTTAGTGGAGAGTGGTTCACCTTCCAGGGCAAAAATGTCGGAATATTCTTGACATAATTTAATTGTTTCCTGTTTTACGAAGTCTGGAGTTGAGCTTAAGTTTAGTTCTTTCTGTAAAGCTTCATTTCTATTTTCTTTATAGCTACTCGTATATAGTACATCGTAATTTTTTAGGTAGGAGTATTGGATTTTCGGTTTCTTTATGGTTACACTTTCAAAGTTTGTGTTTAACAGTCTTAAAAATGGACTTTTATTAGAAATTATTGTACTGGCGACAAAAACTCCAGGTGCTATTTTTTCATTACATACTACTGCGTCTTCTTTTATATTTTGCAAGGAGTCTAGTTTTCTTATTACCTCACATCTGGGTGGAATAAGTATGACGTCATCTTCTGGACTATTATGAATTGGTAACTCAATGTCTCCATCTAAGGTCTTTAGGGTCATAACCCATTTGTAATAATCTAGTTGACAACCGTATTTTGCGATAAAATCTCTTCCTAGAATTCCATCTGCAGGTATTGGAAAATTTTGATCGACTAATTGAAAATTATGATTAAAAATGTAATTTTCGACAATTATATTTGCATTGGTTGAACCTATAGAGTTAGTGTATCCCTCTGTAATGCCCTTAATTCTGCATATATTAGATTTGTTTATAGTTTGTTGCTGATCTATTTTGTCTCTTTTAAAAAGTGATATGTCCGCTCCAGTATCAACTAATAATGTGACATATTCTTCTCCTGTCATATCAGTTTGAATTAAAACAAAATTTGAAAGTGTTAGGTCCATATTAAGAATTTTTAGGATTGCCCCAAAGGACCTGGTTGAGGCTCCTGTTCGTTTTCCTGGTTTGGGTCTAAACCGTAGGTTCTTACGTATCTATACGATCTACCTCTGTGTGAAACGCCTCTATTTGAATAATTTGGCCTATTTTGATAATTTGACCCATTTTGATTAAAGTTATCATTATCGTACATGTTGTTATTGTTTCTGTTAGAGGAATAATTGTATCCGTCGTGATGTTGAAAGTTCCTTCTACCTCGAAAATTTCCCCTCGCTCCACTTCTGCGGGATGGTCTGTTTGCATATAAAATAGTTGCATTGGTTGAATTTTCTGCACTTATATTAACAAATTTCTGTATCGCGTCTTGAGTAGTTTGGAAACTTCCAGCTTCCATAATTAATTTGATCCTTTCTGAAGTTGAATTAGAGATTAAGGCTTTAACAGTGGTATTTGTTGTATAGCTTTCTGCTACTCGTTCAGGTACGCCTTCGCTAATATAGACTCGCTTTAGTTTTTGAGTAAGGGTTTCAATCTCAGAAACATATTTAGAATTGTTATGCCCCTGCTTGCAATTAAGCAATTTAGCGGTGACTGACTGCGAACTCTCAAATTTAATGCCATTTTTCAGTTTTGTTATAATTTCTTCCAAAGTCGTACTTTTACCCACTAATACTCGTGCCTTTCCTGCGATTCTAGTTTTCACGTATGCAACTGCGTTGTCTTCGTGTGTTTCTACATTTGCCTTCAAAAGAGTCAAAGCATCTAGAAATGAAGTCAACCTATCTTCAGACCCATCAAATTCGTTCGGTAGGATTTTAGAAGCAAAGTTAAAGAAATCCACCGTGCTAAGAGGCATGTTTGCTGTTCGAATGCGTAAAGGAGGTTTCTGATCGATTTGCTCTTTGCTGTCCCTACCAGCTTCGTTGTCTTCGTCGGTAAGATCTATTAATGACAATTCGTCTTTTATCTGCGGATCTATTTTTGATAAAACATTAGTAGGGACCTTGTAATCAACCCGTAAAACTTGGTATGATCTAACAACTCTATATCGAATAGTATTAAATAAGGGTTTAATGTAATTATTGTAAAGTTTATCATCAAGATCTTTGTAACAACCATTTACGGTGGTTACGAATTCATTATAAAGTGTTAATAACGTATCTCTAACTTGTTCTCTAACATTTTGAGACTTAGGTACTTTTGACTTTAAAACTCTCTTTGATTCCTTAATAATTTCCTCTTTTAAACCCGACAGTTTGGTTAAAATTTCCTCCCAAGTAACTTTAACGGACATTAAAATTTACAAAGTTTAAACTTACATTACATTCATCTTCAAAAGATAATAATTAAATTTTTAAATTTCTGCTAGATTTATACGATAAATACCTATAAAACCCACAATTCTTAACCATAAACTAAATCAATTAGTAGGACTTCGAATTTAAAATTAACATTACCCCTTGTATAAAAAACCCAAAGTTTAACTGACATAATACTAATAGACTACGTTATATAGTAAATCTCTGAATTTAAAACTGAGCACTGACCTTATAAATATAATTAAATAGTACGCTGACCTAATAAATAAATACCAAAACTAACCTAACGTAACTATCAAATTTCAGTAATGTAATAAGTCTTATTCACATTACAATGCAAGGTCGTCGCTGGAATCCAAATTGCAGCAATGACATTCGTGTAAATAAGAAACTTAAGTCACATACCATTCTTCCGCTTTATTTTGGTGTATTTTATTATGCTACAAATCCTTAGTAGGTATCCATCCAGCAGCGGTCCATAAAGTCATCATAAATTATTTATTAGGAATCAGCACCTGACTGTTGAGGTGGCCTCAGATAGACGCTTCTACTGATGTCTCGTTTCAGACCTCTTCTGTATGCCTTTCGTACCTTCAGGATAGTTATGACAATGACACACACAGTACACATGTATACGACAATCCTTATATCAAGCGGAAAACCAGTTTGTCCTTGTTCATCAACAATAACGTTTGATGTAACCACACCCGTACTTGTCACGTCACTTTCCTTTGACACGGATTTTCCCATCATGCGTTTTTAAACGATCTGTATAGTGAAACTTTGAACATATTTGTTTTTATCCAATTTTGATACAGTTCTTTTCGCGTGCCTAACCGGACATATCTTTTGGCAGGGTCGCCATGTAGTGGGTTGTTAATAAGGGCCAGTGAAACTCGATGATTCCTTTACGAAGTATCTATATTAACTGACTATATTACAATCATTTAATTATTTCCTCATATATAAATTATAGTATAAACAATTATACATGAAATATAAACAAATGAATAAGCATTATTAGTTGTTGCACCACACTCTGTTTGGAATTGATTATATTCAAGATGCTCAAATCATTTTGGACATTGCTAGTGAAAAATGGTGTTTTTCAGACAATCCCGAACAAGAATTTGAATTAAAGTATAAAAGTACTGTACAAGATGAGTTAAGTAAATTTTCCGTGGCTAATTTAACAAGTATTACAAATACTGATGGCATAAGAGCAGATGAAGGGACTATGTTGTTAGAAACTGAAAGAAATACGTTAAAAACGTTTTCACAAGCAAGACAAGATACGTTTAGTCTGGAAGGAGAAGCAACACCCTACGCAGTTCACTACATCAAAGCCAAAGAGTTACATGAAAAGCAACAAGATTGTCAGAAAGCAAATGCAGATCACAAAAGAAGAGATTTTCCTAAATTTAATGTTGGTAACAAAGTCTGGGTGAAAGAACATGCTTTAAGTAATGCAACTAAAGGAGTCACTTCCAAGTTTTATCCAAAAAGAGATGGACCATGTGAGGTAATTAAAGTCATTTCACCAACTAGTTACCAAATTGCCAATGTTAAGGATTTGACAGTGCCATTGACAGTTCATCATGTTTCGTCATTAGAACCAGCAAATGTTCTAGACGAGGACGAACAACCCGTTGTGGTCATAAGAAAGAGAGGAAGACCTAAGAAAAATAACAATTAGCTAGTCTCTTCTTATACGCTCGAGACCAGGGGGGAGAGTAAAACAAATATTTTACTACGCTCCTGCCCTAATCCATTCTACCCTATCTAATATTTTTCTGTACGCAACGGTAGTACTGTCGACAAGTGCTTTGTACCCTTTAGAAGAGGGGATGTTTTCGTTGCGGCAGACAAATTCAGTTTTCAAGGAATGAGTCTATTTGAAGCTGTGAAGAAAGGGTACTCGCCGCGCTCTAAAATATTATTACGTAATACTACTTTTTTTGTATTATATTCGCAATAAATATTTACAAACGCTAAAACTGTTATTTTGAATCCAACCCTTACATGGAATAAACGTATTCTACAATAGTTTTATATTTTATTGTAATATTTGGTATTGTAAGCATCCAGTTTCCTTTTTCAGTTTTATGATGTTCTGCTGAGATACAGCAGCAAGGCGGCGTTTATATGGAAGTTTCTATTGGGGGCAAGTATTCCACAAAAAAGTTTAAAGTTGTAAGTGCATCAGAAGAAAGCAATTGAGATTTTTTTTGGTATTAGTATGTTTGCTAAGGGACAGCAGGAAAGTTGATGTGCAGGATACACACAGTGTGTATATTAGACTTATTGATTAACGTATTAATGGTCTTGTTGGTGTAAGGCCAAAGTTAGTTTTTATATGCAATTGAAATGCAAATGATGGGCGATAATATCATCAAGAACAGCAGTCGATGGTTTTTGCTTACGTTAATAAATGTATTTCATAAGAGATATATTTGGGGCGAGAAATTTGCCAAAAAAGATTAGAATTTCGTTATCCCATAGAACAAAAGTTGTATACGTTTGGCTATGGAGTACACATGTACAAAGTCAAATACCCTTATCGGTAAAAGTACGTTATAATCGTTTTAATTTCCTAATGCTCTTTCAAGCCAAATTGTAATAGTATTTTTTGTATGTTTAAGGACAGAGTTATTGTTTTAACGTTCCAATGTTTAATGTTTTTTCCACATGTAATTAAAAAAAGCTGGACCCAGGAGATGATAACTTAGTACCAGGATTCTAGAGAGAAAACGTTTTCATCTTGAGTATGGTATGGATTTGTGTCTTAAGGAATAGATAAGGTTTCTGTCGAGGAATGGAAATGATCAGCTTTGATGCTCTAATCTCAATAATAGCAGATTCTCGCAATGGATAGCCAAAGACAGGAAAGAATGCAGTTGGATAGTGGCAATGAGGTATTAAGGATTGATGGTGTTATGGAGTACTGTCTAATGTTAGCTACAAACCACGAAAAAGGAAACCATAAGTACCTTTAAAATTGAAAATGAAGATTCAGACACACCTATATACCAAAAAGGGATCTGCCTAACTAGCAGTGGACTTGGCGTTTCTAGACGAGGACTAGACTGAATATCTTCCAAGAAGAGCGGATTCTGAAAAAAGTGTGTCGAATTATTAATTTTGTAAAAGTCAGTGGCTTGCTTTAGGAAAAAGCGGGCATGTCACATAAGATAATCGGGTAGTTTTACTCTACGTAATAATTTAATTGGTGGCAACGTGGTATTAAGCGAAGAAATGTGCTTGAATTTTCGTCTGTAATAAATCTCAAATTGCGAGAGTTGCAGCGGGAATTAAATCACCGAAATAGTGTAGTAGTACGTGTAAAGTGGGATGCTTAGTGCAGTTTAACGGATTTCACTAGTAAGTTGAAGAACCGATCTTAAAAGAACAAAAACTGTGAGTAATAAATAAATAAACTAAAAATATAGCTGACAAAAAAGAGTCTACAAAACCTAGTATTGCTAATTTAAAGATAACGAGCAACGGAACTCCGACCGATTTAAAAGCGGTGTTGCCAGAGTGCGAAATAAATCCTATAAGGCAATAAGCGGTACTGATAGGAGAATCTAACTTCCGAAGAGTGGATCTGGGTTGTTTTCCTTTCGCAGTATCGCGGTGTAAGTAATAAATAATAAGAAAATGAGCGGTAC